>OY982573.1:20936349-21531381 GCA_963859945.1 Euplagia quadripunctaria | reverse complement strand
AGTCGTACCAAAATTAATTCATATCATAGAAAACCACACCATTATCATGTAAATAAAACAAATATATATATTTGCTGTTACAAGATTAATTACTTACAGCGAAAGTCACGTATTGTATCGGTAATAACAATGTTTTATGTCTCGTAACGACGACGAAGTACGAACTTAATTTTTTAACTCGATATATAACGAAACCGGTGCATTTGTGATTTGACAGCACAAACAGTCATTTTAAGAAATTAACACAGCGGCTCGTGAAGTACGTACTTCAGCGGTGAACGTTCTCTCGCATGTAACGAGTGAAGTGTGCGATATGCTAATATTCGTGTATAATTTTTGGCTTAATTTTTGGGGCGTGTATTAGAAATCTGAACTTATATATCATAATAATATACCTATTTATTGTACACCAGAAACATTAAAAAGCAAAATTAATACAAATTGTGGTTTATACAATTGGCGGCCTTATCGCTCTATGGCAATCTCTTACAGGCAACCATGAGATGGAAAAAAAAATGGAAATAAATTTAGGGCAGTATGGTGCACGATTAGTACATTATTTAGTAAATAAACATAATATAAATAAATAAGTACCTACATGTAGAAATATAAACGATAATATAATATAATGAATAATCTAAGATTTCAACATTACAAACTAGGTTTTACACTAAAATTGTTTTTTTTGTTAGATTAATCTGATTTAATTGCCCTCGAGAGCAACGAAATCGGTTCACATAAAGATACTTTAAAATCCCAATAACGAATAATGAAAACTAATAATGCTAGCTTAGTGAATTGAATAGCGTAATAGACAATTAATTACACCTTAAATGAAAGTAAAAAGAGAAAGACCATATCTGTCTATAACTTAACAATCAATTATGCGGTTTGGCATGCTGTGCACCAAACTTCTTATACGATGTTGGGGAATATTCTCCCGTTTCTCTACTTTAATGGCATAACTTTACAGCAACCAAGAAGTTTTATTACTTTTATTTAAGGAGTATTTGTCTATTAAACACAATTGATTTCAGTAAGCTAGCATTATTCGTTTCCGTGATTAGGTATCTTCATGTGACTCGAATTCATTGCTCTCGAGTGTATTTTTAAACTAATGTGTAAAGGTACTAATTTAATAAAGCTTAATAGTTTTTATCAAACTCTGGAAGTAAAAGTCGGATTTGAAAAAAATATTTTTGTATTTGATAACTTGATTCTTGAGGTAGCTAGGGAGGACCTGGGTGGGCTATCTCTCGCCCTAGCAGAACCCGAGGCCCGAGAGGGTGGCGCGACGAGTTCCCGGCGCGCCTCTCTAAATTAGATGGGGCAGAACTATCTGCATATCATAGTGGGGTCGCCTGATTAACAGGCGGCCAAGTCTGCCGGGGTTCACAGGGATTTCCTTGATTTCCTTTTTAGGGTAGGTACACCTGAGGTCCCGGCTATAAGACCCAGTGATGGAACACTGCGTGGTTTTAGTCGGTTCGAGTCTGACATACCACCTTGCCGTTTGGCCCCGGTGTGTGGACTCGTGGGGGTTTCCACACATAAAAAAAGAGGTAGGACCTGGCTCCAGGCCGTGATTGCTCTCTTGCGACGCCGACTTGCGAGTGTGGTTCTGAGAAGATATTCTTAATGTTTCGATAATATCTTGTTAACTTGGCTTTAAAGCCTTAACAAAAAAAGTAGGTATTACAATATTGGTTTAAGTAGTAACATGGCTATAATAAATTGTTTTTAAAATTAACTTTCAAAAAAGTGTCACCGACTATAATGCGTCGAAATCATGATAAATTACTCTATTCTTCATGACTTATTTTTCCATCTCTATAAGTGGAATATTTCCCTCAAATTGAAATGGGAGCAACCTTGAGTACCTACAACCAATTCAATTTAAAAAAATAATGATTAATATCGGTTTACAAATGCCAAAGATTTCGTGTAAAGCGCAATACACACCAAACTTGCCGACCCGCCGACACAACCCGGCGCGGCGGCCGATATGAAAAGAATCATGTCGGTAACTTGTGCCCGCGTGTTTATATTTTAGTTTATGGCGCGTGCTGCCCGCGGATATGTTGAATGCATGTCGACGAAAGCGCAGACTTGCCCGGCGACACTAATGGCAAAAAACTTGCAATGAGACCAATGAGTGAGACTAGCCCGCCGACAAAAAGTTGCCGACATAGATCGGCGGTTTTGCGCTTAACTTAATTTTTTGTGTGTGCAGGTATGCACCTAAAAAAAGCAGTCGAATTGAGAACCTCTGATATTTGATTTGTTAAAAAATCTGTAAAAAATATTGATCTCAAGTTGACATTCGAAAAATATATTTCAACTATGTACTTAGGCCTTTACTTTTTCAATAAAAATATTGTTTGATTTGTCAGGAACAGTCTTCAATGCGACAGGCATGACCTGACCTCTGAGCATTTGCTCCCTTTTTTAATATATCGTCCCTCACCAGGGCGCGTGTATGGAAATCCTACTTCAGTACGGGTGAACCCGTTGCGGTGTGCCTACCCTCTTTCAGACAGAAGTGCGCGCGCAGAATATGGCGTCGCCACGGTATTATCTATCCAGTATTGTGGCTCGGCGCTGTCCTTGAAATAATGGCCTACAGACGAGCACGACAAAATCCATTTCCATATATGTTAGAACTTGTACTTATTTCAAATATCGTCGCATTCGCGATTGGTTGTGTACCGAGTGTACACCGATTTCGATACGCGTAGGTATGGCTTGCGTACCGACCGTTTGTATGAAGATAGAATACTTGATATAATAACAGTACCGTCGCGTCGCCGTCTCGGGCCTGATACTAGGGCGGTGGATAACCCTGTCCGTGGCCCCCAGGCTCATGGAGGCCGTCTTCTAAGCTCTCGCTCTGGACATTACAAAACATGGACTTGCCATACCTACAAAATTATCGTGCAAAAATTTTGGCGCATAAAATGGCTGCCATTAGGGTTACACTTTAATAGAACGACTACCATGATCGATATCAATATTAAACTGTATGAATTGAAAAAATGTAGTTAAATAAGTTTTGTAAGTAGTTAGGTGTTTATTGTATGTTAAAATCTGACGGATGACGAACAACGAAAGCATTCCCAAAGAAGTGTTGACGTCAGGGAGGCGGCTGGTCATAAAACTTAGCAAAATCCCTTGCAAAAACATGTCTTAATCCTCTAAATACTACTGGAAATAAGACATGTTTGTACCGACCCCATATTAATTGGGATATAGGAAGGAGAATGATTATTAAATAATTTTATTTACAGACCACAAGTGGCCGCCTGACCTAATCTAAGTTAGGTACCTAGCTAGCCTAGCTGAAGAATAAGTTGCATCCAAAGACCTGGCAGCCCCAATACAAAAGAAAGATCCAAACACCTCTATTCAACCCCACCCCCCCATAAATTTGTGCAAAAAAAAAAGTGTGTTTGCAATGTCATAATGACAGTTTTTTTACTAAATGCATTTGAATGTTTACACGGTACTTATACCAAAAAAATATATTTTTTACATTTTTGTCTGTCTGTCTGTTTGTTCCGGCTAATCTACGCAACGGGATGACCGATTTCCACGGGACCTTCACTGACAGATAGCTGGTGTTATAAGGAATAACTTAGGATACTTTTATTTTGAAAAAAGAATTAGGGTTCCGCGATTTGATTCGCATATACCTACCTACCTAGCTAAACACCTAAAAGAGATAGTTTCATTTCAAGGTTCACGCTAACGTATGCCAAATGGATATCTCCTTAGAGATTAAAGTATCTAAGCAGAGAATATGAAATAAAATAGTTTTCTTTAATATAAGTTTCATCTACGTACTACTTAGTAAATACCTAGCCTAGATTTATTTAAAACTTCATTTGTTCACAAAAGTAAAGTAATAGGCACATAACTGGTTTTTAAATATTTAGATTAATTCTTCTCACAGAAAACAACCCTAACGTCATCAGAACAGATAAGAGTTATACGATAGAAAGAGAGGCAAGTTTTAGGTTAATATAGGCTGTTGGTAATTAGCGGTGTGCGATCTGAATTGCACTATATTATGTCGGAGCCAGAGTCGCTATTTATTTAAATGGTATTGCGAAGAGCTCCTTCTGTACTGGTACTATTATGTATTCTGTGGTACAACAAAGAATATTAATGGTTTTGATAATTACCCAGCAAATATTATCTTATTTATTTTATTTATAAATTTGTGTTACTTATTTTATTATGGTGCACCATTAAAAAAAATCAAAACTGAAGTGTGTACTTAATAGATTAGATGACAGCCGTTTACAATTTATTATATTACTAGCTGTGCCCGCGACTTCGTCCGCGAATAGTGTATTTATATCAACAGCCTAAAAAATAAGTTTCAAGTGTCTAGCTCTAAATATGACATTGATTAAAATTATTATTGAATTGAATTAAATATTTAGGATTTATTATTATTATTATTGCAATGGGGTTATATTGAATCAGAACCAAAATATCAGTAAATGAAATTTAATCCTCAACTCTTATCAAACTAATCATATCGGAAACTGGATCCTAAAATAGAAATTAACGTACAAGGTAATCCCGTGCTATTTTCCTGTTAACAATGCCTTACATAAATAAGACTTTAAATGAGGCAGTCACTTCAGTGGTACGGTAACAAACACGACATGAGTGTTTTAAATGTGTTTTTGTCTACGTTATGGTGTTCGACCATCGCCACAGTCTACATCAGACCTTGCGAACAATGTGAGTTTCATTTTCTATAATCATTAATTAACTTTATAAAAAAAGTTTCACCGACTTCAAATGACGATAAATTGTAATAGTAAGCTGTATTCTTCACATCTCAATTTTCCACCATGAGAGGTTGAACATTTGCTTTTCAGTCGAGGGAATTCTTCAACAGTTTTACACACAGTACAGTGGGCCTCGTGTTTGGGCTTATTCATTTTTGAAGTGAAAACTTCTTTAGGCACGTTTGTACTCTTTTGCTATTCGGAAAAAGCACTGAACTCGTGACTGTCACGCTAATAATACATATGTAGATTCACTAGAGGGCGCTAATCAACTAGCTAGCTATAAAGGCACGGCTTCGCAGTGTACTTAATTGACGTCATACCTTACAGTGCTCTTAGTGTATATCAGAACGCATACTCTATGTATTTTTACTTCTGACGTGCAGTCGGCGACGGACAGTTTTTTTTTCAGTCTTCATGAGAACTTTAAACATAATAAAATATTGTTGTTTAAATATTTATAACAAATAAATATAATAAACCAAATAACGCATGGTTAAAGTAGGTATTTATACGTATTAAGTTAGGTAAGAGTTTTAAGTAAGTAAGTAACTATTATTTACCCATCATATTTTAGCCACAAAAAAAGTAAGAACCAGTTAACAAAAAATTAAACCGACGAAAGAAGACAGGAGCTAAAAAGCGAAAAATAATAATAAAAAACCGGACAATTTGGTCAAATCTAAGGCTTAAATACCCGTATCTTTTGATTGCGTTTAATTAGAAGCTTGATTTTTTTACAGCTTTAAGGGACCGCAGATATACGGTACGCAGTATTTGGCATTCATGTCAACTTGATGCGTCAACGGGTTCTAGAGAAAAATGGTCTTGGCAGACTGATAGACAGACGGACGGACAGACAAACAGACAAATAGACAGACGGACAACAAAGTGACCTTATAAGGGTTCCTTTTTTTCCTTTTGAGGAACAGAGCCCTATAAAGAAACTTGTTAGCCTAACTAAACTTTTACAGTAATGTAAATAGGTACTGAAATTTTTTCGAGTCGGTGCCGAAAACCGACTTCAAGCTGCCTAATACATGATAAATTGTAATAAGGAACCATCCATTAATTACGTCACACGAACCCCGCCCCCGATTTTGGACCGCGTCCTCGTAACAGGTGGTCACATATGTGGACCCCCCCCCCACATTACTGTAAGACGTCACAGTAATGTGGGGGGGGGGGGGGGGTCCACATATACTTTGCAATTTTACACCCAGAACTGAAAAGTTGTTTAGTATAAATTATTTTTAAAACTTTGCCAAGCGTCAAGTATATGTAGCTCTTAGCAGAGCTAAAACTTTACTAGGAATAGCTCTATCTGATTTAGAACCCTCTAAACTGTTAAGTAAACCCCACAATGAACGAGCATTAGCAAAAATGCACCATTGAGAAATCTCATTTCTGACGAAAGGTAGACACCGGGAGAGAATCTCCTCCTTTTCTTAAATCGGTTAAATATTAATTTTATTTTGAAATATTTAATGGAAAGTAGATGTATTTTGTTTAAATATAATATGGGTAGGCCAACTAAACGCACTGCTCCAATGAGACATCGAGGTTTCGGAGTAAATGAAAATATCATCGATGTAAACAATTTTTGTTTATTTTTCAAAAACCGCTCGACCCATTTCGATAAAATTTAAATGATACCACCTGGGAAGTATACCCTTTAAAACAAGAAAGCATTTTCCAAATTGGTTCAGGCGTCATCGAGTAATCGGTGAACATACATAAAAAAAAGATTCCGACGGATTGAGAACCTCCTCCTTTTTTGAAGTCGGTTAATAAAATTCAAAAACATTTCGCCAAAGCAACACGTCGCGTCGCCGCCGCTGCACCGCCGCGTATTCCGCTGCCATTATTTCATTTTAAATACTAATTAATTAGTAGGTATTTAATTTAGTATTGGAATTAACGCGATCACGAAAAGGTATTACATACCTCTGAATTGCCTGAAGTTTCCCACTGTTGTGAATTCCCGTGGAAATACATAATTATATCATGGAATGCGAAAGTTTAAAAGTTAGTATAGTAGGTATTTCTTTCTAGAAAAAATCTTGAAAACTATTGCATCATTTACGTTTCTGTGTTATTAAAGTGAAAACTTCTTTAAAAAATGAAAAAATGTTAAACTCGCGTCAGGACACAGCCGAGTTTCTTATATTTAAAAAAATATTTTTACGCCATCTGAGGATTCTGCGCGATACTGTAGTTTGATATATACTTATGTATTATATGGTATAGATCCACTAGAAGGCGCTAATCTAAACATTGAGTTTTGTCAGCTCCTTATTAATTAATCTTTAAAAAATGTGTTTTCACTTCTGACATGCAGTGCTACGACTGACAGTTTTTTTTCAATTCCTACTGTGTATGAAATTATGCCATTTCGGTGTATTTTGATTGATTTTAACTTCAAATTATTTATAACGAATTTTTGGGCACCTTTTGGCCTACTAACATTATAATTTGTGAACATGTTATGCCCAAAATGTACTAGTTTTAAGGGCAGCAGGAAAAGTGTTAATAATAATAATAACTTCACACATCTCACACACGGCCGTCTGATCCCAAACTAGGCAGAGCCTGTACCATGGTAACCAGACTGCTGATAAACATACTCATATATTTCTAAATACATACATATATAGATAAGTGTAATTTATACAGACACAGAACAAATGATCATGGTCATCACACAATTATTTGTCCTGGGTGGGAATCGAACCCACGACATCTGGCTCAGCAGTCCGGGTCACTAACCACTAGACCAACAGGCCAGTCTATTAATAATCTACTAATAATTAATAAACCATTATGATTATTATATTATATGCATAGTTGTAGATATAATACGGAAATTACTATTGTTTTAGATTCAAGAGACATCTGTCAGGTTCGTCGACTGAGTATTACACCGTGTAATGATGACAAGAAATGTATCGTAAAAACAGGAGATAATGTTTCAATTTCTATCGATTTCACACCCAGTAAGTTGATTTAATAGTTTCTTAACCAATACTAATTAACCCTCGTGGCACAATAGACGTCTCTTTCTGTCGTGGGCGATTATAAAGAACATAATAGCCCGCCGAGTGAACAAGAAGAAAGAAATGCAATCAAAGGCAACCGATTCCGTAAAATAAAGAAAGTCTTCCTAAAACAGCGCAGTGCTCCTTTGAGGTGGTAAAAAGCTATTTAAATACTACTTCTGGACTTTACAATTACTCAAATAACGGACTAAGAACTATTTTTTTTACATATTTTTTTCGCCTGAGTATATTATTTATCGGCTATATACATACATAACGAGCATCACCATCTCATCATTAATTGTTTGTAAACTTGCGCGAGTATATACATTAGATGTGTAAATCTAGACTTAATAGCGATAATAATTACAAGGTACGATACTTTATTTGGTTATCCGACGTTTTGATCGAATCACACTACTAGTGAACTATTAATATCGCGATTAAGTCAAAAATTACACAACATTTGATAATAACTGCACGGATGACATGGTTTAAGTGATCGCCTCGCCACAACGCAGTGGCGAGTGTTGTGGGTTCAAATCTCACAAGGGACAAACATTTGTGTTATCCACAAATAGTTGTCCCGAGTCTGGGTGTTCTTAGTGTCCGTTGTTTAAATATTTATGAAGCCCCGCAAGACAGGAATATTCCTAATGCGGGATTTGTCTTTTTTAAATATTCTTCAGATTTCAAAGCACGATACTTGAAGACCGGCGTGTTCTGGAATTTAGGATACAAGGAATGGCCACTCCAAGTCATCAAATCAAATGATGCATGCACTTTTACCAACTGTCCCATCGAAGTTGGCAAAACCCAGAGGTTAACTTACAACACGACCAGCATCGGTTTAATCGGAATATTACCTCCAGTAAGTAGCTTTTTAAATAATAATTGAGACCTATCACTCACCTAAGGTTTGTAAACCCCAATGACGACAACTGCCAAGATAAAACCTCAACGAATTGCCGTAGACAGGGATTTCAGACAGAGCTCAGACTGCAGATCTGCTTATTAATGTCTACTAAAGTGGTAATGCGCGAACTTCCGCTAAAACAAAGTAATACATCGGCAGGTGTTTTGTCTTTTCATGAACGATTTAGTAGCAATGAACGTACAGTATTTCACATCAGTTTTGTAGATCGAAATAAATTCATAAAAGCGAGCTTCGTCCGTGCAGTCAATGAAATCTATTTCATTTCTTCGTTAATTGACTTCGATGGTACAGTGTTTAATTAAAAACATCAGTAATAAAACTCATGGCCGAATATTAAAAGAAAATATCAATGAAGGGTTAAAGAGTGGACATGATGATTGATGAAGTAGAAAAGTGATGATATACAGAGACGAATAATAATAATATAATATAATTCCACACATCTCACTCACACACGGCCGTCTGATACCAAACTATGCCTAGTTTGGTATAAGCCTGTACTATGGTTTTGGTACAAACTTTCACATTTATAATAATAATAAATCTTGTTTTTCTTTCAGATGACTTACAAGATCAGATGGAAGATGTGGAATGAAGAAAACATGACACAAGTGTGTTGTTTGCAGACGAATGTTATTAAAAAAAGAACATCGGGTAGAACTACACCAAAAATTAGTATTAAAAAAACGTACTAAATATCAATAATAATGGATATTGTACCTCATCCCAAGGCTAACAGATATACCTACTGTATTTACCAAGGTATTTACTAATATTATAATTAGTAACTTATATATATATATATATATATATATGAATAGACTGGTAATGAATACTGTACATACAAACCTTTTAATTAAGTAAATTAAAACTAATTAAAAATATAATTATTTATTTATACGGGAATTAACGCGATCACGAAAAGGTATTACATACGTCTGAATTGCCTGAGTCAGCCTGTGACCACGGCCAGTGCAACCTGGTCGAAACGTATAAATACATAATTATATCTTGGAACGCGAAAGTTGAAAAGTTAGTATAATTAAAAATATGTTATTATACGGACTATTTACATGCATGCCTCATAAAATTCCTCCACATCGTTGCCTACTGGCAGTGTTCCCAGAAGGCTGGCAGCATTGTCACGTCGAATGGCAATGCTAATTCTCTGTGCAAGAAAAAGGCCCGCCTTTCGGTCACGAGAAGTGTCGATCAGTCGCTTAGCTAGTTCCTTATAAACGGAACGAGCACTCGAACCCCATGACCTTAGCGTTTCGACCCCAAACGGCTCAAAAACATAGTTACCGATTAAATTGGATGGACTAGATGGATGGATGTTTGTGACTTCACACGTCACAACGGCTGAACGGATCTAGATGAAATTTGGCACAGATATATATAGACTCATAGATATATATAGACTCTTATATAAAAAATGTACGAAATCGAAAGCAGTTAGGAAATACAAAATTAAAAGTCGTTGAATAAAATAAAAAAAGTTTATTCCATATATTTACACGAATCTCCCTTAAATACGATAAGGGAATAAAAATAACAGTAAACTGAGTACGTTGTATAATTTCGTTGTCGCGTTACACAAGACTTGTGGAATGTCACAGCAGATATAAAACGGTAAGTTATCTTCTCACAATTATGAGAACGTTCCTCACTGATATTCGTGATGATGATGATGATTATGAAGATGGTTGAAACTTACTGCCTGTGTACTGAGCCAAAGCTGAGCATACTCAACAGGTTTGCTCAACTTTCTGAGCTGTAGAAAATATCGAGCTCAATTCAAGCTGTTTATACAAAAATATATCTATTTTAATCTTAGCTTATTTACAAACTAATATATTATATACAATTTAATACATATTTTTACATACGCCGAGTAACCTCTTTGGCATATTATTTTTCGTTTACTAATTCTTAAAAAAAAATATTTAATTCTACATTCGATGTGTTTTTCCTTCACATTCTAAGAAGAATCTCAGAGATCCATCGCCAGCACCCGGATGGCAGTAAACTAAGGTTTTATTTAATATTTGTGCTTTTAAATGTTTTTTATGCATTATGTAACAAAAGGGTAGACTGGATAACTGACACACTTTATTAATCTTCAGATGTCAGATAGGATTTTTCTATAATTTCAGAATACACCTGTCTTGCTAAATAGATGTTAATGTTAACACATTAAGGTTCCTTTTCCTATGAGCTAACAATAATCTTAATACTTGTTATCAGATTGATCTGTTGTTTGACAAAATTAACTATCGTCAATATTGTCAATCATAAGATCAATTTTAGTAATCAGTCTATTCTCAATTATATATCTTAAGCCAACTCTTTAAGGTCTAGTTTTAAACGATAGCTAGTGTGGTCGTTGTATTGTGTGGATCGTCTCTCGACAAATGGTGAAACTCCTGGTGAATGCCAGCTTCCTTTAATATCCTCATCCTGGGTCCTAACGGAACGCCAAGAGCTCGAAGTTTGTCCTCGCCAACGTAGGGCAACTCTGCTGCTCCCACTTTCTCCTTTTCTAGTAAAGCTGCGTATTTCTGTAAAAAGTAAACGTCATTTGTGGTGAGAAGAGAAGGCAAAGAACATATTTCGAGGACAAAACATGACAGAAGTAAGTATAAGATTAGGTCTGAATATCTTTGTTAGTTAAACACTTATGAGTACTGATAAATTGTAATATTTTAAAATTAAGAAATAAAAACATGAATAAAAAGAAGGATGAAGGAAGGGAACAGGAGAATTCTTCTTAAATTTGAACTCTCTGAGTCGGAAAATATTTTAACCAAACAGATGTATATGGTTAATCAGTATCACTAGAGGATTTCTTTTTCACTGGTGAATATGGTTCATGGAGGGATTGACCACATGTATAAAAGTACTGATCATGTGTGTTTATACTTAGACGTCAGTGACCACTTACCGTATAAGGTTTTTGCTATGTTTCTATTCTGTGCAAAAAAATCTCAAACTCTTAATGATGACTAATACTACCCGTTCGGTTTTAAAAATAGAATGAAAGTTTCTAGTTCATTCATAAATAAGAAAGTAGAAAAGAAGTATACGTACCTCATAGCCAAGTTTCTTCAGGAACAACCTCATGAGCGGAGGCTCGTCACCGAAGAACTTGGTAAGTCTCTTCACACGATCAGGATTACTGAAGGAGTACGGGTCAAGTTGACGGCCGTGGTGACCTGACCGGATGTACTGTTGGGATCTGGAACCAAGTGGCAGTAATATAAAGAACTTCTAAAAACGTGTAGTGGGTTTCAAGATATATTAACATTGTTACATGATCTTGAAGTAAGAGAGTCATTGTTCATCATTACTCTAAATTTAATATTTGTCCTGTGTTCAGTCGCTCACACTGAGCCATATGCACCTGTCGGAGCTGATACCTGTGTACGCCTCGATTTCACGATGGACAGGTCTCAGGTCCAGCTCTTGCACCTCCTTGCGCCACCGCAAGTTAAGTTTTTTTTGCTACGATTGGGGCGGTAAGGCTCGTCATGGAGAATTGGCTGGAGAGGCGACAGCGCGTTCTCTCCTACCGAATGACGCAGGTACTCACCGGACACGGCTGTTTCGGAAAGTACCTGTGTCGCAGAGGTCGGGGGCCAATGTCTGCGTGTGTACTACTGCGGGGGCTGCTGCGAGGACACCACATTCCACACTTTGGTGGAGAGCACTACGTGGGCGCACCGACCTCGCGGCGTGATTGTCTGCATGGTCCAGAGCGAGAGACCGTCGGATTCCGCCACATTGTGATCCATGCCAAAGAAGCGGCAGAAGGGGAACAGAAGAGAACTAGTACCCTCCCGTCCCGCAGAAAATGCACCTGACAACGGAGAGTTCAAAACGAACTCCGGCTCCCATGAACGCTTGCCCGAGGGCGACGGACTGGGCTATCTGTCGCCCGACGCAGAAGTAGCCCCGAACGGCAAGGCAACGTGTTTCGTGAGCGCCTCTCTTAATTGGATGGACGGGACCTTCCGCATATCATAGTGGGGCCAAGTCTGAAGGATTTCCCTGGGATTTTCTTTCTAGGGTATATCCATATTCTCAGGCCACAGCCATTAATAAGACCCGGTGACAAAGCTTTGTGTAGTTTTAGTCGGATCGAGTCCGACATACAACCTAGCTGTTTGACCCCTTCGTTAGTTAGTTTGTTTATAAAGCTTTCACTCTTTAATAATGAGTTATTCATCATCAACCGATCATCATGATTTTTTAAATACACGTTGTCTGCGATAGAATAAAATACATAGAGTAGATACCTTTCATCGAAAAAAAATTCCCGATGAATAGGTGCCTGATCCGATTAAAAAAAACTTATAACTTACTTGTACATATGTCTGAGGGCGGCGATCTCCGCCCTGATGTTGTCCATCTCTTGCATGACGAGATGCTGGGTCCGCATCTCGCTGGATAGATGAGCAACCGACCGAGCCAACGTCACCACGTGGGACTCCAGGCGCTGGAACCGTTTGTTTATACCCTAGAAGACCAAATGCACATGTTGGGTTAATTTTTTTTTCCAAAAGAAAATAGTTTGTTCTCTGAAATAGAAACTTAACTCATTTACCTACTTATTATATTTACAATTAATATATCTTGTAGTTACAATAACTAATACATCTTGTAGTGTTAGAGGGACGTCTCGGCATCAGCCAACTCGAGTTACAGGTACACGACCTTGAACTGCTGGAGCAAAAGCAATATCCTTCTCCTTCCCTTCTTTCCGATCTTTCCCTTTTAATATCCTCACAATTTTCCCATCATTAATTCCCAAAGTCCCCAGATGAGTTGGGCCCAAATTATAATTGGCAAAATGTGGGTCTTTAATACCCCTTTGTCTACCCCCTTCGGGGATACAGACGTGAATGTATATATCTAGATGTATGTACATCTTGTAAACGACTTATAAAACTTTGTTAAGAACTGTTTAACTGAACGGGTATTGAATTCTGTTAGTGAATAAAATAATACCTAAGTATAAGTGTTGTAAACACCTATCTCTACATATTATAAAACAAAGTCTTCGGCGGCGTCTGTCTGTCTAACTAAAAAACTACTGAATGAATTTTCATCCGGTTTTCACCAATAGACATAGTAATTCATGAGGAAGGTTTAGGTGTATAATTTGTTAAGGTTTTGTGTAAAATGGCTGAAATATAAAAATTATTGTTGAAGATATCCGAAAAAATCACTAGATTATGCTCTGCTACCCGTGCGAAGCCGGGGCGGGTTGCTAGTACAGTTATATTTCTGATTTCCCTAATTTGCTTATCATTATTTACTCTGACTACAACCTGATTCCCGAATTAAGGTAAACAAACGCTCTACTATTAAATTTTCAGTCGTTAAGCCATCACTCGTGTGCCGCAACCTAGAGCTGATGATGTTACCTTATAGTCATGTTTCTTCCTGTGTTCTGTCGTACTCCGTCTCTTGTCCCGCACGGGCCGACTGCTGACGGAGCTGGAGGGGAGGGAGGACATGCTGCCGTAGCGACGCTTCGATGATAACCTTCAAAGAGTAAAAAAGGACTTTAAAGTATACAAGTTTAAACTCAAAATTAAACATAGCCTGTAAGGATTTTTTTTATTTAATTGAAAAAGAAGTACACTGAAATCTAGAAGAAAGAATAAGAATCTCTTTAAATAAAGTATCCAGGTATCTACCTACTAGGGATGTTATGGATAGAAATTTCCTACATGATCTTGGGTACGAATGAATAGTATTAGATATATCAGCATCAGATACGATTACGGATCGAAAATTATTTCAGATTATCTGATTGTTTTGGATAATTTCAGTTATGAATATGAGATTTTTAAGGAAATTTTAATTTGTAATTATTCTTTTGCTAGTGATTATATTATTATAGCATTTTTAAGCGTTATGTACCTACTTGAAAATACAATCACGAAATTATAAGAAGCAAAAACACATTGTTTAAACATTTCCGGTAAAAATAAATAAAAAAATAAATAATAAATAAAAACTTGTCATGAGACATGCTGTCTCATTTAGAGTCGGCCCCTATCCGGAATATTTCGAAACTTTAATATCAGATTCGGTTACGGATTCGAATATCTGATAGTTTCGGTTACGGAATTCTAGAACATTCCTGGTACCTACCTACAATAGCCCAAGTAATAATATAAGATAGTGCATAGCAATAGGTGTAAAAGTTAACATATTAAAAACAAAAAATGGTTTTAAATTCAGTATGAAGTTCATAAAGGCGTGTAGACCTAGTCTAATAATTAATTAAAATATTACAATATTTTCAATACAAATATCACTCTAATATTCCGATAATAATGCGATATAGGTTAAGTAATTCTTTCAACATAAAGTAATCCTAATTACGATGCTTTTAAAGGTTATAAAAACCAACATCACTTAAAAAATGTAGCTGCTCGATCGTTGGATCCAGCAAACACTTCTAAAAAGATCCAAAATCAGATTACCTGGACTCCCAGGTGGGCTGCTTGGCCAGGCTGGCGGGCTTCCTGACGCCCAGGAGCTGCAGCACCTCGGCGTACATGTTCTCGAGCCCCCGCAGCTGGCGGCGGATGGCGCGCGCGGAGCCCGACGCGGAGCTGTCCGAGCGCCCCTCCAGCAGCGACGACAGGTCCAAGCTGCGCGTCGTGGTGGACGTCACGTCCGTTGTGTCCAGACCGAATACTGAAATTGACCGTCATATTTTACTAAATATTGATTTAAGAGAATTATGTAAAACTAGCTGTCGCATGGAAATTCAAATCTACATTTATCCTGGATAAACAGTAGCCTCCAGATTATAATCTATTTCTGTGCCAAATTTCATCTAGGTATCTTTAGCCATTCTGGCGTGTTTGAGTAATAAACATCCATAAATCCAAATTGCCTTTATAATAGCAGTAAGATGTAGCTGTCCTGTTGTGAAGGGATGCTAGGTGCTCATGCCTTTTGGGCTGCGGCCTAATGGTTGATATTTGGAATTTGTAGCTCCAGAACCTTCATTGCATGTTAAGGGATGTCGCCACACCTTGCAGCCGATTAAAGATTCAGCATGGTTGATGATGCATCGTTTAGAACCAGATCACTATCTGGTAACCGGGGAATTCAGAACCATGTTTCAATTTTTTTTAAGATGTATGTCGACAACGATTAGAAATAGCTTTTCAAGTATTTATATTAAAACTGGGTGTTCGTGGGAGAGTCACGCTTCGGAATGTATGGGCCGGCTCGATCGGAGTGATCCCACGGCCTTACAGAAAACCGGCAGTGAAGCAATGCTTGCATTGAATTTCGCTGAGTGAGTAAGGATAACGGAGACCCTAACCTCTACCCCTCTCTCCCCTCTTCTCCCCCTCTTCCTCTACTCCCCCGTTAAATTCCGGCAACGCAGTTGTGGCTCTTGAGTTGCAGGTGCCCATGGGCGGTGGTAGTCACTTACCATCGAGTGACCCGTCTGCTCGTTTGCCCCTATCCCATAAAAAAAAACTAGCTTTTGTCTGCGGCTTTGTCCGCTTAAAAGTTATTTTTGTATACCTCAAGATTCCGTAGCTCCTTTTCTGTATCTGTGATGATGTGTATCCAACATTTCATGATGATTAGTTATCGATATGGTCTTTTCTGCAGTGTATCATTTCCAAGAAGAAGAAAAACTTACAATGTTTTTTGTAATGGTGATCTCGTTTGGACGAGTGTTTCTTGTGCGAGTGCGAGTGCCACCTCGGTGACTCGCGGCCGCGTCTTCTCTCTTCTGGGTACTCCGATGACCTCCCCGGTAGACTGAAAAATGGAAGATATGGTTTCAAAAGCAACTCTATAAAGCTTTAGACTATAAAATTGTTAGTACATTATTTTATCCAAAGAAATAACTTGGGACTTGTCTTATAAAATATGTAGATATAAGTAAAGCTTAAAAGATAGCTGAATGTTCAATTAACTTTTAACAGTACAGATATTTATAATATTATTTGTCGTGATTGTTTAATTTTAGCGATACAGCGAAAAGAATTAGGTTAGCGTTAAAAAGGGTTAACGGTAAACTTACAGACAGATAATAAAATTATTGCTATCTCATTTTACCATTGGAAAGAAAAGTAGAGGCTTGAATAGAGAGGAATGACTCACCTTACCACTCAGTCCAAATATATTGAACCCATGACTGACAATAAAATACTCACGTCACTCCGTAGGATGCTAAGTACTTTATCTATCTGTTTAAATCTGAAGTATTTTGTTAATATTTAATCAAAACAGAAAGAATTTACCTGTTCCTTTTATGCATATCAGATGATGGCGACAGCGGCGGGAGGGGAGGAGTGACTGATGTATCTGAGGAGGCCGAGGAGTCTAGCCTCATTCCCGCCAGTTTCGGTTCTAAGATGTGACGAAGTTCACATTCTACCCAGTCATTTTCAACATCTGGAAAAAATTATATCATATATACAAACCAAAATTAAACCATTATAGGTATTTTTGAATTATCAGGAGTAGTAGTCAGTCAGACTAAGTCAGTTGTGAAGCTAGTTCCAATACGTAGATCCTATGGAGAAGAACAGGCAAGAAACTCCAAGGATACTCTTTTTCAACATGTTTTTTACAAGTCTCTGGTTACATTGCTTTTAAGCGCAAATTAAATGTGAGTTTTCTAATGTTTTGCCTGTAAGGCAAGAAAGAGCCTTCACCAAGTGGAATCTTTAAATATTTCTTTTAGACTTATTCCATCAACAGTCAAAGACCCTTCTTCCTAAAATAACATCAGGTTATTCTCCTAGATTTACATCAGTTCATGAAACAGTGAGCCCTAAGTGATAGCGAAAGCAAATTTCCTGGAGCCATCAATGATATTAAAGACAATTAAATTCAAAGAAATATTATTAATACCATTACCCTCGTTATACACTTAAAACATAGTTCCGGAAGAGTTCTTGAAACAATTAGTGAAAGCCAATATTTGTAAGCCACAAAATCTATTTAGAAACCACAGTATTTCTTTGGTAAACCACGTAACTAATTTGGAAAATCCCAGAAGTTATTTGGTAAACCACGTACCTAACTTAGTTGTGAATCACGGCAGGTACTTATTTGTATATTTGTTACCAATAAAACTGGCGTACTACTTAAAAGGTCTTACTTGGTACCGGAGGTTGTTGGCTGGTCCCAGGCTGTGGTTGGCGAGTTCCTAGCGCGTCAGAATCAGCTGAGGTGTCGTGTAATGGCTCTGGACGTCTGCCGCTAGAGTACGCCACGCTGCCTCGACCTGAGTCCACGTTGGATGACTGACCACCGTTTTTATCGTAATCTGAAATATTTTATGCGAACCAGTCAGTTTTCAGCACGACCGAACTCCTTACACTTCCGTTATTTAGTTTATGATTCTATTTTCCATGGAACCGTATATGTAAATACTACAACTATTCTTCAAATAAAATAATTTCGATTATTGGCTTCATCAAATAATAGAGGTGTAATGGAATATTGCCAACTAAAAACGTAGATATTTAAGACGTAACCATTACCAAAAAAATAAAGGATTTCATTATGACTTTATGGCTTGACTAAACTATGGTAAATTATGTAATTAATCTTCCAATACTACTACTAAAATGCCTATCAATACTTTATAAAAATATTTACGAAAACGTAGCTTGTTAGTAAAAAAAAAACAATTTATAAAAATTGGTTTCCTAAATTTTAAAGCTAATCAAAACAGATATAAACATACCTGAACTAGCACCTGAGCCTGCTCCTTTCTTCCCGTGAGCTTTTAAATCTTCTATCCTATTTGGCGTCTGTCGCGAAGAAGACGGCTGAGGATTATAAACTTCCACTTTCCCGCTAGAATTGTACACGCTATCTGCTGACTTTTGACTTGCACTCTCATCGTTAATTCTGTCTTGAGAAGTAGAAGCTTCTTCTTTTTCTCTTTTTTGTCTTATAGAGTCTGGGGTCCGTCGTTCTTTATGACTATCTGGCGTTCTACGCTCTTTGTGGTTGTCTGGTGTCCGACGTTCTTTATGTATATCTGGCGTTCTTCTATAAGTATTTTCTTGTCTATGAGACTCTACAGATCTTCCACTAGTGCGTATTCTCTCTTCAAAGCTAGATCTGCCTTGGGCAGCAAGTCTAGCACGAAATCCACCATCGTCTGATTCTCGTTCTTCGCAATGTCGAGGAATGTCATTGGCAACTTCTAAGAGGTTCCCATGAGAGTTTCGTCTCCCTGGATCATGTATTTGAGGAGTAGTGACTTCGGGTCTGTGTTGTGGTTCATCTAAAAGGTGAGGATGTGAAGCGGCCCGTCTCCCTTCAACTAAGCCTCTTTGTCTGACTATTTCTCTTTCTAATTGCTGTGGACTTCTGAGATCAGGTCTTGAATGTGAGTTGTCAAACTAAAAAATATCATTTGAAATACTTTAACTCAATGTATTATATCTACTATTGCTTACAAATGATTTCTAAAACCTTTAAATTATACTTGTATTATAATAATGGGTATATTTTCTTAAAATACGTATATTGACTGGCCTGTTGTTCTAGTGGTTAGCGATCCTGACTGCTGAGCCAGAGGTCGTGGGTTCGATTCCGGACAAATAATTGAGCACGATAATTTGTTCTGTGTCTGGGTGTAATTTATCAATAATATGTATGTATTTAGAAATATATAAGTATGTTAATCAGCAGTCTGGTTACCATAGTACAGGCTCTGCCTAGTTTGGGATCAGACGGCCGTGTGTGAGATGTGTCAAGTTATTATTATTATTTGATTGATACGACGACGCGGTTGTTGCGTTGTAAAACATGTTTATTTTATAATATCATCGTCACAGGAAATTGAAGTCGTTTGGTTTCCTCTTATAAAGTCTTGATGCGAAAAATATAGTGAAGAAAAAATGCCCTGATTTTATACTAGAATCGTGCTTCGGGTTTTTGGATTGGCAAACAACATAATAACTCTATAAGTGGTTGATAGTATACTTATTGCAATCGAAAACATAAATAAATATATATTTTTTTAAATGAGGTAATTCATTCAATTTAAATAGATTAATTAAGACGTTATGATAAAAGTACAGGATTAAATAATAAACTTTGACGAAGAAAACAACATTTTAATAAATCGAGTTCTTGTAAAAATGTGAGCAGCGCCGGCGTCCTCGAATAACAAGCAGTAGTTATAATTGCCACGTTTTCGTGGGAAACATAGTTAATTGTTGGGAGCCAGCATTGTTAAATGTCTGAGAACAAAACCCGGGACCCAGTAAAAGGTGTTGCAAGTGTTACCACAGTTTAACTATTTGATAAATTATTTCAATTTGGCGTTAATGGCCGGCGAACTTCTTGAAATACTTGGCCAATTATTAAATTGATTGTAAAATTTTGACAATTTTGATTTTGAAATAGTGATTTAAATTTTAGTTTCAATTACTGAGAAATTGCTCAAATTCATGTACGTACAGTCAGACAACGAAAGTCGCTTGTCGTATTCCATTTACAACTTTATATAATGTATACATTTGTAACAGAGTAGGCTTTAAGTCTAAATGTTTATAAGAATAATAAGATTAGACGCTTAGGATTAGAAAAAATCCTAATCACTATAGGTATTTTATGGGAAGGGCCATTTATTAAATCATGACACATAGTCATTGCTAGTTACTGTTCACTCATAGTTACTGTTCAATATTCATTAGTGCGTGCGCAGTTATAATTGTAAGAAATATGTGACTATGCACATCTTCAGCAAAGATAACATCTCTAATAACTCTCATATTGATTTCTAAGTTAGCTGCAATTTAATACACAATTCAAATAAGCTTTCCAAACATTGAATGGAATAAAAAAAGTTCAGATTGTTTTTGTATTTGAAGACCTATTGTTACACTGTAATGAGGTTATTGTCCCCGTGTAAACAAACACTTTCTGATTGGTTTATTACAAACACGTGGGTTTGACTTTGTTGCTATTAGTACTCGTACTATTATGTATTCTGTGCTTTTAGTAATTTATCGTTTGATCGTTGTCTTCACTTTTTTTGTCGCATTGACATTATGATTTTATATCAAATCTAACTATGCCTATGTCTTAACTTTTTATATTTCAACGAATGACTGTACATGTGATCTTGTTTTGTTTATTTTAGTTAAAATATTAGAATTATTTATTTTATATATTTGAACATAATTGTTTTTTAACTTTCGCGACTTTTACGTTTAATTAGGTGTGTAAAATTTCAACAGAGCGTACTCCTATCTCAAAGGCCGGCAATGCACTTGTGATTCCTGAGTTGCGGGTTTCCATGTCCGGGGCGACGGTAGTCACTTACCATCGGGTGACCCGTCTGCTCGTTTGCCCCCTATAATATAAAAAAAAAAACAGAGAAGATGGGTACCGTTTGTTATGCAATCTTGTCATCAGTAAATGCAACCGTCATCGAAAACAGGCAACTCGACTTTACTCGACAGCACTCGACGGTCGTCGTTAGTGTAATGTATGTGTGAGTGTGTTAATAGTGTAAACAAAACTAAAGACCAACTGCGGGTAGTTATCGAAAGTCGCAATTCACGGCGTCACGTCGGCCGCTTAGCTCTCACTAGTGTCACGACCAGCGCAATTCGATTGAAACGCCGGGTAACAGAAAGGAGAAACGTAACGTAACTTCAAGTCCATTATAATAATCTAATATCTTTACATACATATAATCGACGAATGTCTATTTTGTTCTTCGTCGTTTCGCACCACGGTACGAAAATCCGATGTTATCGTTTTATTTAACAAAATGCTTAAATTTTATTCTATTTTGTCATCAATATCTTGGACTGCGTTTGATTGTTACAACACAGTCAAACGTCAAAACGGTTTTTTAGCTACAACAATATTAAATTGTATATACGTACTGTTAATATTAATTAAATATGTTCATTACTATGAATGATAATGGTTCACTTTACTAAGTCAAAAAGATCACATCGGATTTTCGTACCGTGGTGCGAAACGACGAAGTACAAAATAGACATTCGTCGCTTCACACCACTGGTCCGAAACGACGAATTTAAAAAGGGGCCTTGTGCGATTCACACCGTGGTCCGAACAGCTTGTGGTGTGAATCGACGAAGTACCCAAAAATCTGTAAACACGTCTACAGAAACACTACAGTGGTTTAGTAGCTTGCATAACCTAGGGATTATTATTATTATAAGCATAATAATGTCATAAGACCGATTAAGATTACGTTCGTCTATAATAATTTAATAATAACTTCATACCTGAGCTTGCGGACCACTCTTCAATGACGTGAAGTTTGCCATAGATCTAACATCGATATCCCTCTGATACAACGCACTCCTCCGGCCGGGAGGGCCGTACTGTTGGTACAAGGCATCTGCACCAAGCGCCTGTGGCTGTCGATGAGGAGTGCTCGCTAGCATTTCCTGAGATCTAGCTTGGGGACTCATCATCATGTGTGACTGGACCATTTGCTGCTGGATGAGTTGTCTGTCAATGAAAATATCGAGAATATGATTTTCAACAAATAAAAACTAGTAATATAATTAGAATACCTAGATTTTATATTACTATATGTAAAAAATGCTTCGAGTCTAGTACTGAATGACTGTTTGGCTTTTAACTGGAACACTCTTAACTATTCACTTTAAGATACATCCTTAGAAGCAAAGCAATAGCCCTTTCCGTTCATTACCTTCCCTCCTTCTTACTCCTAATTTTCCCATCCTTGACCCCCAAAGTGCCCGGTGGACGGCAATAGGCTTGCTAAGGGGTAAGCCTATTGCCATCCACTGGGCAACAGGCTCTTGCGTTAGTTGGGCCAGAATTATAGCTGGCAAAAACTGGGTGTTTAATACACCCCTGTCGGGGATACAGGGTGTCTGTATATAAATATATTCTAAATTTTGTAAGGACATGTGAGTGTTATTTGAAAAAACGACCTTGAACAGCTCTTCAATATTATGTAACTGTATGATAAATATAACGAGTGTTAATTTTATTAAAAACGCACTAAAAACAATCATGAATATTATTAAACTGTCAATGAAATACTACTACTATATACTAATGTTTTCATGAAACATTTAAAAATACAGTCATATTTAAAGACAAGGAATATCTTTGGGAATTTGTAGGTTTGTTCGAAGATATTCAGTGTGTTGATTATGTCTAAGTAATAATAATAACTTCATACATCTTACACACGGCCGTCTGATCCCAAACCACCAGTAACCAGACTGCTGTTAAATACACTTATGTTTTCTAAATACATACATGTTATAAATAAATTACACCTAGACACAGAACAAATGATCATGCCCATCACACAATTATCCTAAGTGGGAATGGAACCCACGACCTCTGGCTTCGCAGTCAGGGTCTCTAACCGCTAGACCAATAGCCCGGTCTAAAAAAGTAAATCTTTAGTTAACACTCACAAGCAATAAGTAAAGTTAAAAGACTTAGTACCTGTGTGGTGAAGGGCTAGGATATGCCATATTGTTAGCGAGTCCGTGGCTGTACTGCATTTCCGGCCTCGTTTGCGTCATTGGCCTTCCATAGATCCCCTGTTCCACCTTCCTAGGGACATTCTCTCTAGGCGTTACCTGTTCAGGTGGCTCTGGCCGTCTTTCATTTTCTGGTCGTTTTCTTTCTTCACTGTTATTCAAACTTGGCTCTTGTTCATTACCTTTATCACCATCGTTAGCGTCTTTACTCTTAAACCTGCTTGAGATCATATCTTTGAGTGTATGATAAGTCTTACTCACAGACTTTGCGCTTTTAGGAGCATCTCTTGTGTTATCTTTGCCTGTTTCAACAGTAACAGTTATCAACTGTGAATTGTTTGGTGTGTCTACTTTGCCATAGGTTTTAGCTGGTACCGGAGGTTTTGGGGAGTCATAATTTTGTATGTTTCTCGGGACGGCTCCTTGATTTTGATTCATGTGGTATCCGTATTGATCATGGTACTGCCTAAACTCTGCTGAAGTGCCGGCTTGTTGATTCTGTGTGAGAAACGGTATGTTTTAACCATGTTATTGTTTCTTAGTGGCATGGGAATCTGACACAATGGGTTGTTAGGGAGTTAGAATGGTTAGGAGTATGTCTGGTATAGCTGTAAACGTGGTAACTTTGGTGAAAGGCACATTATTAGAGAAGAAAATTATAAAAATAAGTGGTTTTAATTTGTTTTGAGTAATTGAAAGTTTATAGCTTTTATTTAGTATGATGTGACGACATTTTGCTGATACACGGTGAAATTACTGATAATTTTTAATTACAGATCTTTATCATTACATCTTAAGCACTTAAAGTGTGAAGTGACAGTACTATAATTGTCGGTTCTTTATGAGTGCTACTGCTAAAACAAGCACTTACCTTAGCTTGAGAGGAAAAATTACAACAGTGATGTGTAATCTAATGATGACGTGATAAATTTAAAGTCTAAATTATATAATTGAACGCATTCATGGTGCAGCAGATTATTGCCAATGGTGACCCAGACTCGAGAACCACCTTAACCCTACAGAAGATTGCAGAGTCGTATTTCAGCTGGTGATTATGGTCACACATACACATAGGGGTCAGAGATCCACAGATAACATTGGCAACGTCTGGGTGGTAGCACCGAAGTTACCAGTGTCAACAGGCACAGGCTTGCAATGAGGTGCTTACCACCATCACCGCTTGCCACCGTCAACACTATCTCGCATTATAAACTTTGTCCGCCGGTAGACACTTACAAAGACCTCAGAAAAGCTACTCATTTTATGTGTATTTATGTAACTCGAAGTGGTTGTTATTAGCACGTTCACACTTCGCTGCAACATTCGTGCTGTCAAATATCTAATACCGAACAGATGACTATAGATCTATAGATAAAACATAGCATCGTATTACTTCGGCTCTTCCTTCCCGAACAAAGGAAGAGCTGATTCTTCCTTTGTTCCTATGTTGGCACCGGATGCATTAATAGTTAAAATAGCTTACTATATAATTTTTCATTTGTTTTTAAACCTTAGCTTGATTTTATATGAGATTTAAACCGAACTGTCAAGTATTTAACAGAATATTATTTTGATGTTCTATTTTTGAATTTATTTACAAAATAATCTTGCAACACTCTATAAAAAACACACTGTATATCATAAAAACGGACAATACTAACATTGTTTTCTAAAGCGAACTCCACCATGTTCACTGAATCACTTCATGACACAACTTGAGTACTTAAAGCTTTAAATAATACTGGTGCGCTGGGGTGCGCGGGCGCCGCACCGGATGCGTGCGTTCGGATCCGACCGCGCGTTGTGTTACCTTCGGCAAGTGCGGGCGCACTATGATGAATCGCACAGCTAATTTTGTAACATTCGTGTGAACTTTGTCTATTGTTCTTATAGAATAATGTGTTAATCAACAGAATATGATCTTTGTAGTGCTATTATTTTTGGAGGCTTAATGAGATGTCTCAACAGAATGTTAAAGCAGTTACACTAGACTTGTAAGCTATTTGCATAATAAGTATCGGTAACTATGTATAAACGATGGTACGACCCTTGAATCGAAGGTAACGCGAACAATAGCGGCAACATAGAGCAATGTAAATTGTACATATTTCAAAGGGGCTATAGTTTTTTATACATTACTAACGTTTGCACATGATCTGTCGAATTTCGGTGGTCACAAAATCCGTCTAATTTTTTTTTTAAGAATGGTATGTGCCACTGAGATAAGAACTTGGCAATGACAACTCGTGGCTGCTGTGTATCATTGCCATTAATTCCCATTGTCGTGATAGCAAAATGCAAACAACTGAAAGAATGGCACTGAGAATATAATAACAAGAATAGTGACTGAAGGAACACACCATCATGCAAGTAGTGTTCTTTTGCTGCATTTTGATTTATAGATGATAGAGATAACGTAATACCCAGTGCGATTACTAGAGCATTTCTTTTTGAATAAATATTTTTTTACAATATGCAAATTGAGAGACCTTAATTCTAGCTTACACGCTTCTTACATGTAAACAGAGTAAAATAGTGTTACGATTGACGTTACGTGTTCCAGGAACTTTTAAAAAGAAGTTAGTAAATTGTTATGAATGCGTATATGGTATTTTTTTATTTATGTTATATTAAATACCTATATCCATTCCAACTGAAGTTGATTACGGTATTCGTCGCAGCGGGGCCAGCACTTGTCCAATACTCCTCGGCACACAACCGTTGTTTCTCCGTACGCAACTCAACTACGTCGCCTGCGCATCATGAATTTTTATGCGTTATTTTGTACCATAGCCGCCTATTTAATTTCGTAACGTTTACTGACATTGTTCAACTATATTTGAACTTGCGAGTATCCTTGACAATCAAACTGTTATAAACACAAGTATCAAATATTAATTTAAGACACAATACATGTAGGCTTTCAACCTGCATTCCGCGTCACTGAATACAAGCAGCATGGTGTTATTTATAGAATTCTAACCTTTCTAAAGAATCATAACTAATAGATATTACTAGCTAATGCCCGCGGCGCCCCTCGCTTAATATTGACTTTGTCAATCAATTCCGAAAGGGTACCCTAACTTTGAAATTTTGCTTGCACGTTGCAAGCAAAATTTCATGATCATTGGTTGAGTAGTTACGGCGCGAAAGCGTGACAAACAAATTCTCTTTCGTATTTATAATATTAGGTAGGATTAAGAAAAAAATGCTTGACTTTTTAACGTTTTTATGCAAATTAAATATCACTACAAGTTTTGTTCAAATTGCACTTTTGAACATATAAATAACTAGCTGCGCCCCGCGGTTTGACCCGTGTAAGTTCCGATGCCGTTAGAATATCGAGATAAAAAGTAGCCTATGTGTTAATCCAGATGTCCAGCTATCTACATACCAAGTTTCATCGTAATCGGTTCAGCAGTTTTTGCGTGAAAGAGCTACGTGAAGATGTATGGACGTTTGTCCATACATCTTCACAAACTTTCACGTTTATAATGATAGTAGGATTAGATGTGCCTCATAGTGTCAATAATAAAACATAAAATACTGTATCAGTTTTATTACAGGTTCCAACTATAAATTTGTTTGTGATATCTCACACTGTTAAAACACTTTCCGAAGGCACAATAAATAATTCTAAAATTAACTTTTGAACGTTCGCGTTCCATTATATAATTATGTATATGAACAGGAGTTAACGCCATCACGTAATAGCTGTTACATATCTTTGAATTGCCTGACGTTTCGACCAGGTTGCACTGGCCGTGGTCACAGGCTGACAGTGTCGACAATCAACAACATTGCTAGCATTGAGCTGACATTGCTGACAGGCTGCAATTCAAAGGTATGAAATACCCATTACGTAATCGCGTTCATTCCCGGATGTATAACATAATTATTAAAAATAATAACTTAATAATTATTTCACACATCTCACGCACGGCCGTCTGATCCCAAACTAGGCAGAGCCTGTACTATGGTAACCAGATTGCTGATAAACATACTTATATATTTCTAAATACATACATATTATAGATAAATTACACTCAGACACAGAAAAAATGATCATGCTCATCACACAATTATTTGTCCTGGGTAGCAATCGAACCCACGACCTCTGGCTCAGCAGTCAGGGTCACTAACCACTAGACCAACCAGTCAGTATTGTTCTTATTTTGCGATCAATTTAGCAAGAGTAACAATGTTACTAGCTTTAAAAGGAGCACATTTTAGAGAGAGCATATCTTTGTTAAGTTGTCACTTGTAAGCTGATGTGTGCGAGGCTCAGCGTGATCTTTATTCAGCGCGGGTTTTACTTCTTGGTCTTACCCTTCCACCGTTTTGAACTACCCTTCGTCGAGAAAGTGGGTGCAAGAGTCGCGAACTCAACCATCGCCATGTGTACACTTTAGCGTCCTACGTGCGATCTTTTCCCCGAAGAATTTCCTTTGCCCGTTTGATAAATGTAATCGTACGAAGACGTGGTTTATGCAGTACGAGCATCCTCGTACAAGAGAGGTTGCGCTACTTGCAACTACTAATGAGACAGCTACAACTGTTTATCGGATTACGGGTTGTGTAGTAGGTAGAGTAGTTTGAAAGTATAGGAAATTAATATTGCTCAAATTCAGATCTTACCATGCCTTAGTGACATAAACAATGTTGTACCCATTACGCTAACTTTAAGAACAAAGATAATCCTTTATTTTAATCTAGATGAAAAAAAAACATTCTCCATAAATAACGAACAGCAAACAAAGTAGGGTGTATGCTTGTTTAATATGTTTACACGAAACACGTAAAAAATATTAGAATAATATTGTTTTTTAAATGCATCTCAAACTGTTCTTTACAAATATGAAAATAAAAATTGGAGTCCGACTCTTGAAGGGTTTGAACCTCCGTCATCCGTTGGTCAAACATTTATATAACGGTGCTCTTACTTGCAGAGCTAACGAGTCCTGTGCAGAATTAGCCAATATATTTGTTTTATATGTGCCACTTTCAGCTTGCTATAATATGAGTATATTTATTATACGTGTCGTGGACAGAATAGTTCATTCCATGATGTGGTCGACAATTTCATGAAATGGTTATGGCATTAAGTTAGAACAAAACTTAACTTAACTTTACTTCGTGGGAGAGTCATGCTTCGGCACGTATGGGCCGGCTCGACCGGAGTGATACGACGGCCTCACAGAAAACCGTCAGTGAAGCAATGATTGCATTGCTTTTCGCCGAGTGAGTAAGGTTACTGGAGGCCCTAACCCTTCCCTCCCCTTCTCTCCCTCCTCGCCCCCATTTCCCCTACTCCCTTAAAAGCCGGCAACGCACTTGCGACTCTTGAGTTGCAAGTGCTCATGGGCGGCGGTAGTCATTTGAGATCGGGTGACCCGTCTGCTCGTTTGCCCCCTACACCATAAAAAACAGAAACAAAAGACGGATATAAAGGTAGACCACCTTTATATCTGTCTGGGATTAAACAAGTTCCTATTTAATTTCGAAAAGATGAAGAAAAATAAATATGTTAAGATTATTTTATAGCTAAATAAACTCAATGTACTAAATAACTTTATACGATAAAAGTAACTTAGAAGAAATCGTATTAAAGGCCGAAAATGAGGTCGAAGAGACTCATGGTGACTAGTAACGGGGGTCCACATTTTACTGGTATTCTACTTAACTCATCCAGTTAGGCTAAATGCTAGTATTAGAAGTAGTTGACATCGGCTGGGTGGCTTTAAACCAGCAATGACTTGATGGCAAAGTGACGAATCACAAATTAGGCTACCGTAACCTTGGTGCTTGTGTGTAAAAAATTGTCATTATATAACATTGTAAAAACATGTAATATTCATTGTAATATTGATTGTCAAAAGTCATAATGTAAGAAACTAACGTGACGTCATCTATTTTTTTGACACGTTTAGTTAGGTCTTTTAGTCGTTTGCATCCTATTTAAAGTAATAAAGATTAACAGTTACCCATGTCTATAAAATTTATTGAATACTCAATTAATACTACTATTAGGTTTCACCCCTGTAAGTCCCGATCCCGTCAGAATATCGGGATAAAAAGTAGCCTATGCCTTAATCCAGGTCTCCAGCTATCTACATACCAAGTTTCATCGCAATCGGTTCACTAGTTTTGGCGTAAAAGAGTAACAGACATCCATCCATCCAAACTTTCACATTTATAATATAAGTGGGATAACCAGTGTAAACTAATGAGTACTTATTCATCTAATACTGATCAATGTGAACATAACAGAACTACATATTATTGAAATGATTAGATTTTATATTGCTAAAGTAATATTAAAGCCCGGACTCCGGTCTCCGTTTAAATAATTGTAATTCCTATTAGGACTATCATCTTCATGAACTACAGGGAACTGCTAGAGAACTTGTGTAGACCTGTTTGAACTGGAATGAGTAACTGTGCAGAGTTTAGTTCCTTTTAGAAGTTAATTAGGTACTTGTGTGGACCATTATGTTACTGGTAACACAATTGAATTATTATTAATACACGTTATTATTTAAAATTATCAAAAATCCCTCCAATAATTAAAAAAAAGCTGGTGATCTTCAAACTGCTGAACAGAATTGAACTTCCTTAAAAAAAGAAAAAACAAAATCGATCCATCCGTTTATGAGCTGTGATGCCACAGACGACATTAGAAGATCGTCAGCTCCTTTCTAACCCTTTAAAGGATTTTTAAGTCAGGGGTATTTAATTTTTTAATTTACTTTAATTTTTTTATATTATAGGGGGCAAACGAGCAGACCTGTCACCTGATGGTAAGTGATTACCGTCGCCCATGGACAACACCGCGAGAACCTCACAGTGCTGGATTGCCAATTATCCAGGTGATAGGGATGAAAGTTTTGTCGCGTTGAACGATAGCGAAACGTTGCGGCTGGTATAAGTCCGAACAATTCCTCGGAGCACTCCCCATGATACATGCGATAGAGAATGCAGAGTGAACTTACATCTCTACGCAACGCCCTTGTTTGTATAATCATCATATTTTGTTTGAGAACGGAATGATTGAGACACAATTTTGGAGCTTTGATTAATCGTTATCACTGTAATCTATCTAAGTATATACATATCTATATCATAAGTCAGTAAACGTACTATGACGTCACCTCTTCAAGCTCGACCTTGGCTCAATCAGCTGCATGACACATCACCTCACAATTCTACACTGCCATGAACATTAACATATAAGATTCAAAATCGTCCAGCAAACATATCGTGGTCTTCGTGCCAGTGACCGATGCGGTATTTTTGAATAAATAATGAGAAAATAAGATCGAAATATAAATAAAGGCAAGGATAATACTTTGGTGATAAAGTTTTATGGTATACCTTGGTATGGAGTGATGGGTATTGGTTTTTGATCCATCACCAATAATGGGGTAGTGGTCATATTTATAGTGTAACCTTGTTATGGGTGGAAGAATATTGTTTAGGTTACTGTTTGTGACAAAAATTTATTCAGACTTTAAGTAATACGTCTAATACGTTTCCATACCGTTGGATTATTAATTTACAAATCATCCTCCTCCGAGCCTTTTCCCAACTATGTTGGGGTCGGCTTTCAGTCTAACTACCAAATGACCGAACTGCAATATTTTACGTGGAGCGATTGCCATCGGATCTCCACAAGCCAAGTACTAGGCGATATCGAAATTCTGTAGTTAGGGCTCCAATTACCCGTAACGAATGCCAGAGATATTCGTATGGCAACCGGGACCGAAGGCTTAACGTGCTCTCCGAGGCACGGATGGGTCTGAATATGTTAAAAATGGTCCATCATAAGACTGACCTGTCTAGTATTACTTAATCTTGCAATGTAACCTTTTTTTTTTTTGTACGTTTGGAAACCCCCTCGGGCCGTCACCCCACCGGGGCTTTCGGTGGGGCGGTGTGTCGGAATCGAACCGACTAAAACCACACGGTGTGCCGTACTGCGCCTTGAGTAGAAGGGATCCGGAAACAGCTTTTATTAAGACAAACCTAACCTACTCGGTTACTACTTAGCCACGAACACTAATGGTGATTTTTTGTCTTCAGTAACAGAAACTTATCCGACACTTATGTCATTAATATTCAAATTGATAGATAAACTTGTCAATACTTTAACATCTGATTACGATATGTTTAGAGTTTACAAACAGTTGTGAAGTTAGAAGGCTCAGACTGAAGTTAGAGGGCTCAGACTGAAGTTAGAGGGCTAAGACTGAAGTTAGAGGGCTCAGACTGAAGTTAGAGGGCTCAGACTGAAGTTAGAGGGCTCAGACTGAAATTAGAAGGCTCAGACTGAAGTTAGAGGGCTTGGACTTCCTGGCAACAGTCAGTTCGAGTTACAAGAACGCGACTCTGACCAGCTCGACCTATAGCTTACACTCCCCAATTCATTCGTATAAGCAATATCTGTTTCCTTCCATTGTCTTCTCTTCTTGCCTGCCTTTCAAGTTTAATATACTCCCAATTTTCCCATATTTAATTAACAAAGTGTTCGGTTGACAGCAGAATAGTCTTGCCCCAAATTACGACGAAATCATAGTTGGCAAAATTTGGGTGTCTGACAAACACTAATACTAGAAATGTGTTCCTTAACTTCCTTATTGTCTTAGACTGCTTGGTTGCTGCCGTAATAAAACTTTGCATTTTTATGTACTTATGAGCTTGAGATCTTGGATTTGATAACAGAGTGGGGCGAATTGTTATTGGGTTTCGTTGTCAGGAAATTCTTTGTAATACCAGGCCACAGCGGCGTAACTATATAATCTGAGGCCCGTGGCTAATCATCTTTAAGGTGCCACCATACACATCGATCCATGATAGAATTAATCAGTCTTCGTCGATCTTTAGTTATTACCACACCTACACCTACACCCTGTAATGAGGCTTATGAGTTTATTTTTATAAAAATCTCTAACCTATCCCTATCCTATCCTACGGGACAAATGTACGGCATTTGTCCTGTGCTATTCTAGACTTTAATCTTTATTTGAGCCAAATTCCATCCAGATCCTTTCAGCCGTTTTTGCGTGAAAGAGTAATGAACATCCATCCATCCTTACAAACTTTCATAATGCACGGTTATTCATGTATTAAAACGATAATTTAATTTTAATATCCAAACAGGTTGCTAAAGCTTCTGGGTCCTTTACGTTTGTAAGTCATTTTGAAGTATGGGAAGATTATAAGGCGCAAATATCCATTATATTAATAAAGTTAGAATATGAAATGTCTACTGATCCGGCATCGCCCTAATTTTTTTCAGGGCTATTTTAAACACCATTAAAACAAATTATATTTGTCTTTGTGTGATTTAAGTAAGTAGGTATTCCATTGGCAGATAGACCCTGTGTTATACACCTGTCTTTGTCTTCCTTAATTGCAAATATCTACTGTGCTCTACTGCCTCCTTCTTTAATCTAATTGAAAAAACGTGGGAGAGCCATGCTTCGGCACGTATGGGCCGGCTCGACTCCGCTCAATACCACGGCCTCACAGAAAACCGGTAGTGAAACAATACTTGCATTGCTTTTCGCCGCGAGAGTAAGGTTACCGGAGGCCCTAACCCTTCCCTCTCCCCTATTCCCATCCTTCCCCTCTCCCCAATCTCCTCCCCTCTAATCCCCCCTCTCCCGTCTTCCCCCTCTTCCACTACTCCCACCTTAAAGGGCGGCAACGCACTTGTGACTCTTGAGTTACAGGTGCCCATGGGCGGCGGTAGTCATTTACCATCAGGTGACCCGTCTGCTCGTTTGCCCCTTAGACCATAAAAAAAAAAAACAAAACAATAAACAAAAAATAAAATTTGATATAAACAGGTAAAAGATGTCGAAACGATAATCTTCGGGGCAAGGAACTAATCTGTATGCTCAGCCAGGCGTCAGTCGTCACGGTTGGTGGCTAACAGGAAGACCACTAACTAATCATAGGGGTCGTGAGCTCTTAAATTATGTAATGAAACAGGTTATGCCAAGGAGGGGTAAAACAAGTACCTGTCCTATATATAGAGTATGGTCTATAATACAGGGTGTATCTTAAATAACATGAGTCTAGCATGCAGCTACAAAAATATTTTTTGAAAATCCATACACAACTTTAAAAAAAAAATCTCAATAACGGAATAAGTAATTCTAAAATAAAAAAATATGATCGATTTAAATATTAAACCTGCTTTTATTAGAAACGTATGTGATTAATAATACCTGGAAATTCAAACGGTATAACTTGTAAATGTATAGCTTTTTTCAAAAATTCGTTTTGTAACTGCATGCTAGAGTCATGCCCTTTCAGTGATTTAAGTAAGTGTTCCAGTGTCAGATACACCCTGTATAAAGCATATGCACGATATTAAATAATGTCTGAAACATAAAAAAAATAATTACGATTTCTAATGAACAATAAAAAAATGAAACTTTAGTAAATTGTATCTACCTTATACACACGATAAACATGCAAGTGCTTGTTTATATAAGAAATGATTAAGAAAGATAGGCTTGATGGGCCTGTATTTAGTATGTTTGCTAAATAGTTTTAACTTAACTTTTTAAATAAAACTTGCCACTCATTTTAATAACTGCCATGAAAAATATTTTACAAAGTGACAATCCTATTTTTTTTTTCGTGTGGAAACCCCTACGGGTCATCACCTCACCATGGCTATTGGTGAAGTGGTATGTCGGAATCGAACCGACTAAAACCACACGGTGTTCCGTAACAAGTGAGTCTATCGCAAGGGACTCGGGTATACCCTAGGAAGGAAGTTCCGAGAACCCTAGCAGACTTTGGCCGCCCTCAAATAGAAGGCAGCCACACCATTGGTAGCGGAGGGCCTTGCCCTCCTTTCGATTTAGAGAGGCGCACGCGGAACACGTCGCGCCACCGTCTCAGGTCTGCTTCTGCTAGGGTAACGGGCAGCCTCACCCGTTACCCCCAGGCCAGCGCTCATGGAGGCCGGAGATCATTATGCGCTCTCCGGCGCCTGGTGCCTCTTCTTCGGGACGCGAGAGTACTAGTCCTCTCCCGTTCCCTTTCCGCCGCCTCTTTAGCGGACATCACTTCCTCACAAAAAGAAGCGGCGGATTCCCACGAACTCTCACTTTGGACCATGGACAGAACCATGGTCTCTAGCGAGAGGCTTCCCGCACCGATAGCCGCCGCGAGGTCATGGCGCTGTTGCATTCACGCTGAGCACTCCACAAGAGTGTAGAGTGCAGTATACAAAGTGACAACCTTACATTGCGTTAGTGAGTGAGGTCGGAATGCCGGCATCTAAACTATTACATCACAAAAATGGCCTAGTTAACCTTAATCTCTTTTAGTGCAGTCGATGGAGCTTCAAATCCTGTCAATTTTGGTTGTGACTCTGCAGAATGTACCTACCAAAAACGAAATTGTGCAGAGTCACAACCATCACATTTGCTCTACCGGCTGCACTATTTATATTATGTTGATTCACAGCCCGGCTTAAAGAAAAACAAACCCAGTGCCCCACTTTTTCTTTCACAGCATCAGTTCCATTTCTTTATTAATAAAGCACTGTTGTCTAATGCATAATTCGACACAGATCAGAGATGCAATCTGATAGCCGTTAGATGACCATCTCTAGACGCACAATATTTTACGTTCATATAATTTATGGAAGTAGGTTCACCTTCTTAAGGATGTCAAATTCAAAAAAAATTGATTTCGTAATTTTATGCGCACATTTAAAGCTTGTTACGCAATTAAATGTGAACTTTTTTTAGAAGAACTAGGTTAAATTACATATTATACATCTTTAATGTTTATTATATCACTTGTTTTCGACCGCGGCTTCCACCGCGTTTGTCTAAGTTCCGGTATGCTTGTGTTAATGCACGTCAAATCTACAAACTTGTCCAGCCGATTTAGCGTAAAAAAGTAGTCTTATAGATACACGATCTACTATAAAAATCGCCGGTACCTACTCGATAGTTCATCATTACTTTACATGCATGAATTCAATACGCCATCGTAATAATAAACCACTAAATAAAACTACGGATAGCGAAGCATCTGATAGCTCAACTGTCCTTACAACTGCATTATAGCTGCTAATTTTTGAGGACCGATCAAACATCTATGGAATATACGTGTGATCGAAGTATGAAGTCACACAAGCACGCACTCCCGAAATTTCATATTTTATTATAATATTAATTGGAAGTTTAGAATTATAGGCCATAGTTAAAACTGAGTGCCAGCATGACGTAATAATTATGATAGCAGTGGACAATATTATTATGCAACTAAGAAACCTAACCTAAAGTGAATTCTGCCTTTTTAATATCCTACAAGAGGCATTGAGTGCACTGGGCAGAGTGAAAAATCGTTTTTAGTACAAATCTTATTCCTAACTCATATTATATATGACAGTGAGTTTGTTTATTTGTTTGTAACGCTTTCACGCCTCAACTACTCAACCGATCACCCTGATCACACATTGTCCCTGATAATGTGTGATCAGGGTGATAGGTTAAAAGTTACAAAGGACATAAGGTACCTTTCATCTCGAAAAACGTTCCTGTTCCCGAGGGATACAGATAGAAAGATAATACTATGAATGTACATGATACATTATATGTTAAATCAGTGATAATGTACATGATACATTATACAATTAGTTAAATCAGTGCTTGATATGAAAACCCTAGAATATCTGTCTTACAACGCCATACTTAACGGCTCTTAGCCATGGCATCGATACCATTTGGAGAATGGACACTTGATTGCTGTCAAGTACAGTAATCATTTGTCCATTCTTATAATAGGATTCGAAAGTTAATGACGTTTTAGTACAAGAGTTTACTGAGTTTCTGATAGATGTTCACATTATACTGAATTGAAAACAACTGTTTTTTACTTTTATTTCGCTTAGACGGTGCACATGCCGCAGCGGCTGTCGTTTTTATTTATTGTTTATTTTTAAAGTAACTGTTTAAGAAGGTACAAACCAATACATTTGCTTACCAAATTATTCTAAGAATCTACTGAATATTTTATGATAAGCACATAATGTAATCAACTCCTAAAATTTTATGTCTTAGTGTTTTAAATAAACTTTCACAATTTTGTAGAAGTAGATAAATATTTAACTCCTCCTTTCATATTTAATTTATTTTTAAAGGTCTTTTATTATGTAAATGCTAATAAGACATCTATACAGGATGTTACAGAACGGTGTGTTCATATTTTTAGGGTCATAACGTCATAGTAGACGCCGTGAATAACGTAAAGCGCTAACAATTTTTAGAACTTTGAAGTGAAAACTTCTTTAGGCACGTTTGTGCACTTTTGCCATGCGGAAAAAGCACTGAACTCGTGACCGTCACACTAATAATACATATATTGATGCACTAGAGGGCGCTAATCTAAACATTGAGTTCTGTCAGCTCCTTATTAATTAATGTCATCAATCTGCTAATGTGACGTTTTAAGTTCGTCGTTTCGTTTAAGTTTTCATTTCTGTCGGCAGTCCCATGACTGCCTATTTTTTTTAATACAGTCATCTTATTTTGAAACTGAAAAACTAAATTTGAAAATTGACCGATAAAGTTTAAAATAAAAATAAAATTAAAAAAATTTAATTTCGTATGTGAGAGAGCTGACATGAATGAACTATAGGTATTTGATACCAAGGATGTTGATGGAATGTCTAGATTTTTCTGAAAATGTCTGCATAAAAAAATTAAAAACCGGAATTATTGAAATTGACATAACAATTCATAAAGTGTTGTTTAAAAATGTGCACCTAAATAAAAAAAAAGCATTTTCCGAAAGAAAAAAAAAATTACAACGAATTTTTTTTTTTTAAATCATTTTTTTTTCAAGCTAAATCAACTATTTGTCGGCTACACATAACGCTCCTAAAATTTAACCACACCTTTCTGTAACGTCCTGTATAATATCTAACACGTGAATAGATTTCTTCTTACGCATTTGTAAACAAATTTCGCACATTTAAAAATGTGAAACTTGCAATATCGTACTAAAAGTTTTTTTTTAGGGGAAGTGTATAAAGCTAAAAATTTTAATCAATATGTGTTTAATTTTTAATTAATGTTTAAAAACTATGCGAAAACGGCTACAAGCTATAAGGGTTCAGTATTTACACAATGTTGTTCTGCCATGGTACGGTACGTTCATACAGTGACAGTTAATGCCCGGTTCCTATAATCAAGAAACGATTCGTTTTGCTTACGGACGGTAAAAATTCGTTAAATTTTCAACGAAAACGAATCGTTTCTTGAATATAGGAACCGGACATAAATTATGTACCAGGTGATCTCTAGTACCTACATATAATTTTGCGTAGTCTTAATGTAAAAGCTCCTGTCCTGGGATGACATGATTATCATAATGAGAGAATAACGTAGGTACGGCTCTAAGACCAATCTCTCGCGAAATATCACTTACATTTATCATCGCTGTTATATGACCACCTCATCAACGGCCATTTAATCAAATTTTATGGGTACGTGGTACGTTTTAGAGACATATTCTTCCGAGTCTGTTTGTACCTTGTGTCTCTTTTTTAACTTCTATAACATAAGTTAAACGGTTCCACAATCTTAAGATTTGATATTTGAAAAGTTGTATACTTAACATACCTCGGCATGTGTCCAAGCTGAGAGAGCCTTCGGTGGAGTGTCAGGAGCAACTGCACCAAGCCTGCCTCTCTTTCTGGCCTCCTGAAGTATTGGTACTTTGGAATTCTTATCTCCAGAAGACAGGATCACTTCGCGTTCTATCTGTGGAGAGAGAGGTTTGAGATAGAACTTGCACAATTTCATCATCGTATTTGTTGATGATAAACCCAATTTTGGCAATGTACTTGTATGTATTTCAGGTCAGCCAGTTATCATTTCTAGTCTCAGTGATGCTATTGAGAATTATCTGAGAATCAGAAATAAGGGACCAACGTCTCTACCATGTGATCCTGGATGATCATAGATTTGGTGTTCTCGTAAAGGGCTGAATAACTGTCTAATAACAAAGTATTACAAAGGTGTTCGTTCATCGTATCACGTTTCATCACGTTGAAAGGGTTTTCAACACAAAAAAAATGTGTGCGTGCTACATGTGCAGCTGATTTTCTTGACAGCTGTAAGCCCTTATTTAAGAAGCTTGGAATATTGCTATTGTTCTGTATGTACATATATCCTAGAAGTATCTATGTTTGTAAAAAAAAATTTAGAATTATTCGAGAAATTTTGTGAAAAGGAAGGTCGCCGAACACCGGCATAAAGAAAAACTAGGTACATCTGTCAACAATTAGACTTCAGATACTGAAAAGAAATGCTTATTATATGCGCATAAAAATATATAATCACCTACCCAGTAACATTATCAATTCACCATTGTTATTATTTAGAAAAAAACTTGTACAATTATTACAAGGAAAAAAATATTATGATGTAACTGAATGCTTAAATGAGAAATTTCCACATCTATAGAATAATATAATAAACAAAAATGAAATACTAACTATACTAAATCTACTTATTTTGATAAAAGATATTTGCACGCCGTTGCAAGGCAGAATATGTTTTCAGACTAGATTATTGTAAGACCTATGTATACCATATTCCAGCAAATAAATTATTTGATTGATTGATGACTTTTACACATTAATAGTAACTTGACACACACTTCTCACACACGGCCGTCTGATCCCAAACTAGGCAGAGCCTGTACTAAGGTAACCAGACTGCTGATAAACATACTTATATATTTCTAAATACATACACATATTGGCTACCTAGACCTAAACAGGTATTAACTCAAAAAAGCACGAAACGAAAAGGCGAAAAACTAATTACTGTTCTGTATAGATTTATGCTTTATATATGCAGCTAGAAAAAAGATACTGTAGGAATCTTGTGTTTTAATCATGTTTTGGGGCTGACAATTGGATGTTTGTATTACATCTCTACTAGCAACGCCCCGCAGTTTCACGCGTAAGTCCGGATCCCGTGGGAATATCAGGATAAAAAGCCTATATGTTAATCCAGGTCTCCAGCTATCTACATACCAAGTTTCATGGCAATCGATTCAGTAATTTTGGCGTGAAAGAGTAACAAACATCCATCCATCCATCCAAACTCACATTTATAATATTAGTGGGATTGCTTAACAATGTATGTATATTTGTTCCATTATTTTGACTTGAGCCCGTGTTGGTGAATTTTGCGTCTTACGTCGAGTAGGGGTGATTGTATTGGTATTGGTATTGGTAAAGGGCTCTGTTTCCGCATTTAGACTCATAGGCGGTCCATTATGCGTTCAGATAGGCTGGCTAGTTGAGCCAGCCTAGCTCCTTCCAGAAGCACAGAAGCCTCCTGGGGCGTTCACAGGCTTCTAGGAGCGACCTCGCTCCTGCGAGGATATTTGCCCGTTGTGTGGCCACTCCCTCGCACTCCAGGACGACGTGGGCGACCGTTTCCTCCGCATTAAGACAGCCTCTACATAGAGGACTGTTTGTCGCATTGATGGTGAATAGGTGCCGGTTTAGGGCCAAGTGGCCCGTAATGGTACCTACAACTATTCTGATCTCAAGTCGGTTAAGACTGAGCAGTCTGCAGGTTAAACGTGGTGAGACCTCCGTCAGCACCAGTCTAGATTGCCTACAGCCGGGCGTATCAGCCCAGCGACCGTTGTGCGCTTCACGGGTTCGTTGCCTTACCCACGAGCGAAGTTGATTGAAGGGAAGTGGCAGCAATATAGTTGGCCCTGCCACTGTCGTTGCAGATCCATTTCTTGCCAGCTCATCTGCGGCATCGTTGCCGAGTGAATTACTATGCCCCCTGATCCATTGAAGGGTTAGCCCATTGCCAGAAGCTAAACGTTCGAGTGTCTGGTGGCATTCGTATATAAGGCCGGAGTTCATGGTGTTGCCCTCCAGGGCTTTCAGGACGGCCATACTGTCCGAGAGTATGCGGATGTTGTACTCCTTTATACCCCTTGACATGACCGCGGTAGCGGCGTAGGTTATTGCAACGCACTCACATTGGAATATGGAGCTGTGTCGGCCTAGCGCCAGTGATATTGTTATATTCAAGTCTTGTGAGAAAACTCCGGCTCCAGTCCCTGTCCCCATCTTAGAACCGTCCGTGTATATCCGGACTTCGTTTATGCCAGATTGATCTCGGTCGCTCTCATGTAGTTGTATTCGGTACCTTCTACCGAAGATATGTTGTTTAGGGATCCTATCGCATGGGGCAGCTATTAGTGGTTGGTATTCCACTAATTGGTTCCATAATTTGGAATGAGGACCTTCTTGGTTGTACCATAGACCTAGGTGTTTGAGTCTGATGGCTGCCATTGCTGCTTCTTGTTGTATGTATAGGTCTAGTGGCGCCAGATCTAAAGCTACTTCAAGGGCAGCTGTGGGTGCTGTGCGCATGCAACCAGTGACGGCAGCACATGCGAGTCTCTGGAATTGTTGTAGTTTGTTTCTGACGGTGCTTAGCTCTGTTCTCTGCCACCAGGTAATGGCACCGTATGTGACGATTGGCCGTATGACCGTTTTGTACAGCCATAGTGTGATTTTTGGTGATAAACCCCAGCTTTTGCCGAGGAGTCGCTTGCATTGGCAGAAAATAATGCTGGCTTTGTTCAATTTTGTGTCCAGGTGCCTGTTCCATAGGAGTTTACTGTCTAGTATCACTCCTAGATACTTGACTTCCTTGGTAAGGGCTAGACGGGTGTTGAATAGTTTGGGTAGTCTTAATTCTCCTAAACTGCGTTTATTTGTGAACATGATCAACTCTGTCTTCGTCGGGTTCACTGTTAAGTCGTGTTCCTCACACCATTGTTCCACGACCTTCAAAGCAGACCTCATTCGGTCGCATACCACACTCTCAAAGGGCCCACTGATGAGGATGGTCAGGTCGTCTGCATAGCCCACTGTGAGGAACTTGCGATCATTGAGCCGAGTAATAAGCTCATTGACCACAATGTTCCACAAGAGAGGTGAGAGAACTCCGCCTTGCGGACAGCCTCTGGCCACCACCCCTCTTGTTGTGTTATTCACAGTGAATTGTATGGCTCTGTGTCTGAGCATGTTGTCGATCCATCCTGCAATTGTGGAGTTGACCCCATGCCTTGCCAGAGCTTGGCTGATGCTGGTAGTGGTGGAGTAGGGGTGATATTTTTTAATCTGTTTTATTCGTCGGCAGGTATTGAGATAAGGAATTCGATGGCGTGCATAACTCAAAAGTAAAATTTTTTTTTCTGTTTTTTTTAAAAAAAAATTTCTGTGTGTGATTTTATGGATAAATTACACCCATACATGAAACACTTAATTGTGAATCTTACATATAAATTGTCCGATGATCGAATTGCACACACACAGCATTAATTTGCGAAGTGAACATTAACCGTTCCACTTTCCTTGCAACATGATCAAACAGTATCTATGACAACAATTTCCAGGTCTATGATTGAGAGACTAGATCTAAAACTGGAATAGATCTAGGTGATAAAATAAAATAAAATAAACCTAATCTAAAAGATATTATCACAAATAGTGATTACGGCGCACACAAAATAACATTTATTTAGTGGTAACAAGATACATCTAAGTAGAAGTGATAGTATGAGCTTTGTCTATAAGCGTTGAAAGCCGCGAAGAAAATTAAATAAAAAAATAACAAGAAGTCATTCTTGTTACAACAAAACAGAATATCAAAAAAGAAATAATAATGAACCTTACCAGAGATAAGACATTTAGATTTTCCCAGATAATATAGAAACAAAATCCTTCACACCACAACAAAAACAAGCAATTAACATGTCAAAGTATTTTAAAAATATTCGCTTAACACGTTACTGTTGTAAGATAAGCCTTGGTACAATGATCACTTTCTCCCTCCACACAATAGCAGATAAAAACTACAAATTCACATACGAAGTACGTAGGTACGTGTTAGTGATGTGCCGGATATTTGTATTCATTACTTTTTTGGCGGATATTAAACCGATTTCCATTATTTGATTTTATTAGGTTTATGAAATTCCAACACTATTCTAATTCTATTCCTCGCACAATCAATCTCTTGAACAAATTGTCGTCTGGGTATTTCCGGACCGATACGACCTTCAAACTGTTAAGAAAAGAGCGTACTCCCATCTCAAAGGCCGGCAACGAACTTGTGACTCTTAAGTTGCAGGTGGCCATGAGCGACGGTAGTCACTTACCATCAGGTGACTCGTCTGCTCGTTTGCCCCCTATAATATAAAGAAATTAAGTTAGGTAATAATTAAATCCATTAAATTATATTTATCAGTTATGATGAGGTACAATTTATAATCTTAATAATGCGATCTAACCTGATTGAGATAAAAACTTCCACAGGACAAGTTGAAACAAACTGCTTACTAATCCTCAACGTCAACCTAAACCAATCGACGCTGAGTTAAAAGAATTGAGAAGCGTATCCGTATTCACGAATTTTGACAATAATAATCCGTATTCGTATCTGTATTAGCACCACACTAGTCAGTACGTATAACATGCATCGGAGAAATCACGGATGTTAAGACGATCACGAAATATTGATTACACATAAATGTTTTATTGGTGTACTTAAATGTATTATAGGTATTTATCGAAAGTAATTTTTTGTATTTTATTACGAGAATTATACTATTGAGAGTTCAGATTTATGTTACATCATAACTTTAACCAAAAAAATATTGGAAAAAATATTTTTATTCGTAAAAAAAGTAAATTTACTTTTACACGAGCAGGTAAAAGCTAGTAACTGATATTTTACATGGGAGTTTGTTTGTTTGTTGCACTTTCATGAGTTAACAACTTAACCTACCACTATAACATTTTGCTTATACGTTGCCAGGGATACACAACATGTTGTGCACCCCTGGCTGGTACCCTATGACATAGGGTACCTTTTATCCAGAAAAAAGTACTGTTTCCAAGGTATAGAAAAATATTAAAAAACGCATGAGGTGAGGTGTCTTTGGGGCACGCGGTTGGAATAAAGTTCCTTTCGATTTATTTAAATAAGTATATTTTATGGATTGAATAAATTGTATCAAAATATAGTAAATACTAGCAACAGACAGACAAACAGACGCGACCGGGGACTTTATTTTCTAATATGTAGCGATTGTAAAAACTTGAAATTAAATTTGCGCCATCTGTGAAATTTATATTTTTTATAATATTTATTTATATGGGCAATTAGTTTACAACTAACACCAAATTACATCAGTATCGCACAGAATCCACAGAAGGCGTAAAAAAAACAACTCGCGGTCAGGATTTTTCGTTGCGCTAACACTTTTTTCCGCTTAGCAATTTATATTACTCATTATATTTATTTATTAATATGGATAATTTGTAAACAACCACATTCAATAATAATTACAATAGTATCGCGCAGAATCCACAGACGGCGTAAATAAAAAAAACAACTTGCGGTCAAACTCATCTGCCGAGCGTCTGAAGGAACGTCAAAAAATTACTTTAATGCGGGAAAAACCGAGGGCAAACGCTAAGTATTTTAATAAAAGACTTCACTGTTGCAAAGTAGGTATCGCGTTGTGATACGCCTGATTAAGTGGAAACTTAAGCTGCGTACTTACGTAACCACTTTCTTACCAGACATTATACCAATTAATTAATGTACTTACTTTCTTTTTAATTTATGCCATGAGATATATTTTTTTCATACAAACATAACATTACATACATACAAAAAGCTAATGGATAACAATCTCTATTCGAGACGTAAACCTTTGATCAAACGTAATAATATACTGTGGTTATAGGGAGCTTATTATAGCCTATTCAATGATATTATGTAATAAAAATAAAGATGTTTTTTTAAACAAACTTTTATTACTTGTTAATAAAAAGGACTAAAAAGTCGAAAATAATAACAAAAGCGCGTTACACCTTTATTTCTCTTGCCGTCAAAATGTAACACGTTTTTATTATTATTTTTTACTTTTTAGTTCTTTTTATTAACAAGCAATAAAAGATTGGTTTAAAAAAAATATTTTTATCTTTTTAGTATTTATGATTCGGGATTTACTATGAATCAAACGAGTCCAAACACGATGGGGTTGCGTCGTTTCATTACGGAGTTCCTATAGCCACCTTCCAGCTCCATCATCAGATGAGCTCCATGTCATCATAATATTGCATTGTCACGCGATATACACATGTATCCAAAATTTCAGCTCAATTGGTAACCGAGAAGTGGATCAAATTTAACTTCCAAAATTTGATGACAAACATCGGGACAGGTGAAACTAAATTTCGTTGTCCCCATTAATGTGACAGGGCAATGGGGACAACGGGCATACACCAATAAAAGGGTGTATGTAAAAAAGTATCTTTAAATATCATTAAGCCTTATTGGTTACTAGACTCCGTTCTCAAATCGCTAAATTTGCTTAGGGAACGTGCATTGCAGTTTATCTCACCCGGCCATCAAATCCAGGACACCCAAACGTTAGAAGAAACTTATGCCAAGGGAACAATGAGGTAGTTTTCACAGACTCCAGTGATACACATAGAATTTAGTCTCTGGCCAGGCCGGTACAGAAGATATATAACAGAAGATTCACTCTGCACAGCCGTTAATAAATTTCTACTCTAACTAAGCGACAATAAAGTGCTTTTATATATGTGTGGACCTGCCATCGGATGATCTGGCTAGTTTCAGCAGAATTGCGATTTGCGTTTATGATGAATTGTTGAAAGAGGTGTGTTTTGAGGATATCACGATTTAAATTGTTGTGTATCTTAATTAATCGTGATATCGCAACTTTTGACGATGACAATGAACAGTCAATAATTATGTTGATCTTTCAAGGAAATAGGTACTCCACAAAGCCCCTCAATTAACCACCTACTGATTATAATTTATGCTAGACATATCTACGAAAATATTGAGAACCATGTTATTAGATTTATACCGTGGGAGAGTCATGCTTCGGCACATATGGGCCGGCTCGACCGAAGTGATACAACGGTCTCATAGAAAACCGCGGGCAGCAATGATTGCATTGCGTTTCGTCGAATGAGTGAGGTTCCCGGAGGCCCTAAACGTTCCCTCCGCCAAAAAAAAATTGTCCTAAATAAAAAACAAATGGTACTGAAATTGTAAAAATGGCAATATTTCTACAGTAAATATAATACGTAAGTTACGTAAACTGGAAAGAAAAACATAGTTGACGTTAATAAATTAACGCGATTAAGTCTCAGTTTATACATATCTAGCTAGCTATACATATATGAATACTTGAAGAGAATTCTTTTTACCCCCTTTTCAGAATATTACGCACGGAGAAATGTGAAATTCGAAACACTTCAAGATTAAAGTGAGAAGAAATTTAGTGAAAAAGGCTAACATTTTTAAACAATACATTAAAAAGAAAATGTGTAAACGCCTACATGAAGCTACAAGTGTCTAGTAAATGTATAATTATGTTGAATGTCCTATCATGATATAGAAAGCCAAATAAGACAGTTCACCTTACACTAGAATGAATAGTTTGATATTTGTTACAAGAAGGCCAATTAAATAAAACAAATCCATAAAATTTAATGATTTTCGACCATCAGGGCCATCTCTAGTTAGAATTATGAATTACATGTCGCGGAAGTTAAAACAAATATATTTTCATATTACGTTACTTAAACACAACAAATAGATCCATCCCACCATTCTTAAATGTCACGTACTTTTAATTATATTATTCAATTCAATACGACATTCAAATCTATCACCAATCTCGCAGAGAACCTACTGCATTTTTAGCGTCTACGCCGCGACCGCACTGATTTAATTTTGCCGGTATTCCGGTGCCGGTTTCAAGGACATGAACAGAGTAACAGATGCCTTCCTATGAGACCAATTTACGAGTTATTTATCAAGATTGCTTTCTATATATAAGACACATAGTTTCGCAGTCAGTAACCTGAGCCAGTCAGACAACTAGTTCCTGCGACACCGTGACGGAACGACAGACAAGTATAAATTGTACGCCTTGCGACTTGCTTTTGGATGTTATTTTATATCGACTTCAAAAAAGTAGAAAGAACAATATAATATTAAATTATATTTTTTCTACATATATGTTAACTAAACTAACTAACTAATAATAAACTTCTAATTATTGTCTTGTAAACTCTCTGTCAAAATACCAGATGATCGGAGTAGTTCTGCTACTCTCAGCTAGATGGCGCTGCGTTTATCAAGACATGCTATGAAGTTATTCAATAAACTCCCAATTTTCCACATCTTTTCCAAAGTGCCAGATTGACAGCAATAGGCTTGCCCCCTATTTCGTGAGTGGTCCCATTCACGTATATACCAGTCAGCCGGCGGCCACGGCCTGAATTGCCTGAAGTTTCGACCAGGCCTGCCTGGTAGGCAATTCAGAGGTATGTATACCTTTTCGTGATGGCGTTAATTCCCGTGTAAATACATAATTATATCATGAAACGCGAAAGTTTAAAAGTTAGTATAACACTACCTTGTGTCAAAACAAATCAGTATGTACTTCTACTTGCAATCGCAACTCTGTGCCTATAAATTGTAAAGTAACCAAACGCTTAAAATTTTCGAGTTCTAACATTGAGTACATGAATGAAGATTATTTATGTAAGTCACGGCCAATCTTTAGATAAGTAGCTTAAAGCACACGGTCCCATTCATGGAAAACAGTCACCGTACCTATGGACGTTTCGAACACAAAGTGTATCTAAACAAGACATGTGAGATTGTATTCATACACACTGACAGACACATACTCTAAATAATTGGACATTTTTGTGTCTGAACCATTGACGTATAATACATAAACAGAACATATTACAGAAAAAAAAAAATTAATAAATACCCCATATGGCCAAAAATTGCAATGTAATCAATTAAACAACATTTATGCAATCAGCTACATTGACGGTACCGAACGTTTAAGGTCATTCACCGTACCGCACAAAAAGAATACCTACATTGCGTAGCGCCAAAAGAAACTAATGACTATAAATCCTTAATCTCGCATTTTTATGATGAAATGACTTTCGTATTGTGATAAGTATAATCAGAAAGAGGTTTTTGTAAGTTTCCTCAAACTTACACGCTGTTTAATATATCAATGGTCTACTCTAAACCATTGATGTATGAACTCGAGTGCAGCTGTTGCCAAAGTAAACATTTTTGACAGTAAAACAACATTATTTTAACCGTTGCGGCTCTTTGAAACTCAATGTTGAAGGCTTCAAGCTCAATAATTGATACTTTTACTTTTGTTAATAATGGTTATGAACACGGTTACGTAACATAAAGACATCTGATAGTTTAGTGTGTTATTTAAGTTACTGATTAATTCGTCATCACGCAGTTAAAAGCGAAAGGCGGTGCCAATCAAATACAAAACATGAGACTGTTGTATATTACACCACTGTTGGGTGTATGGGGCCACTTCACTATATATCTACTGCGTGTAAGGTGATGTGTGCAGGAGAGAAATGATACTGGAGGTCACCAAAAATATAATTTATTCTTACTGAGGAATTACAAGACAAGTATCGATTCAAGTTCAAACAACGACTAAACTCTGTGTGGAATATTACATAGGTACATCGCTTGTTACACAGTACTCAGAATTACGTACAAACATCAAGTGACCAACTAAAACATATAGTATTACACTTGACGAGTCGTACCTATACTAACGTACCTATACTACGTGACCCGTTCTGAGGGGGGAGGGGGTCTTCAAAATACCACGCTTGGTCACAAGGGCGGGGGGGGTCATCTTAGGTTTTCGTCACGTAGTCAATATACTCAATATCCTCTAGGGAAATCTCGTGCTTTTTCGAGCTCTATTCAAATATGGAGCGCAAAGTTTAGAGCTTTTTAAACTCACAGGTGGCAACAAGCAAGCGTTGAGCGCTTTTTAACATTCTGTCGACAAAAAATTAATTAAAACCATATTTATAAATTACTACGTGACAACTAGAGGGGGGGGGGGGTGTCTTGGTATATACTACGGGTGGTCACCGAGGGGGGGAGGGGTTTATGAGGGGTTTAATTGTAAAAAATGGGTCACGTAGTATGGGTACGTTCGCTAAATTGTTTTAAATACCGATTTTCTTGAATTATAGCTAAGAACACGATCTCGATCAAGTCACGTTTTAAACAAAACATAAAACAAAATCGGTAAATTCGTTTAGGAGTTGTAATATCACAGACACACCAGCAACCCTCAGTTTAAGCGTTGGGGTTAAAAAGAGAAATCAAAACAGATTTAAGATAACAGACATTCTGAGGTTCTAAGTGATGTATTTGTTTTCTATTAAATAGTAAATTATACAATTACCTCCACCCAAAATACCTACCCAGTTTGGGTGCCAGGTTTACCTAGCGAAGGAATCACTTGATACAATTCGGCTTGTTTTTGATTGTTTTTAACCCCCGACGTAGAAACGACGGGGTGTTATAAGTTTGAGGTGTCTGTGTGTCTGTCTCTCTGTGGCATCGTAGCTCCCGAACGGATGAACCGATTTTGATTTTGTTTTTTTTTTGTTTGAAAGGTGAATTAGCCGGGAGTGTTCTTAGCTATGTTTGATGAAAATCGGTCTAAGACCGCTGCCCCATAATGGCGGATTCCAATTTTTTTCACAACTCCCTCAATATGGGTATCACAGTATATCACCCCAAATGTCACTTGTAAGCGATTAAACAAAGTACAGCATACATTTTTTAAGAGATGACATTCCTAGGACGGATATAAGAATTATATAAGAATATATAAGAATTGTTGATCGTATTTTAGAATGTGGTACATTACAATACTAGCTTTTACACGCGGCGAAATGCAATGCAAGCATTGTCTCACTGCCGGTTGTCTGTGAGGCCGTGGTATCGAGCGGAGTCGAGCCGGGGCCCATACGTGCCGAAGCATGGTTCTCCCACGTAAATCCATCCATCCATCCTCATAAACTTTCGCCTTTATAATATTAGTAAGAGTAACAGAGTGAATGCTAAGAGATAGTCATCTGATTTGAATGAAAACATGATAGGTACATAACATAGATTTGTCATCTTTACTATTGAAGAAGACAACTTATGCCGCGTTCCAATAAACAAGAAACGATTCGTTTTGCTTACAGACGGTAAAATTTTCTTTGAAAATTTAACGAAATTTTACCGTCCGTAAGCAAAAGGAATCGTTTCTTGTTTATTGGAACGCGGCATTAGAGAAGACGAAAAAGGCCTATAAGAACAATTCGCATTGTTAAGAAAGAAGAAATTGAGTGCGATCATAATGAACTATTTCTTATACTTACAGGGAACTTTGCGGAGTGTGTGTGAAGAGCAGCAGGCGCTGATGGGGCTGGTGCGCCGGGTAACGCCGCGTCCGGTGCCGGCGGCATCCTATACGGTGGTACCGGGTCGACTGTGCCTGTGAAAGAGATAACAAGAGAATAAGAACTGAGTTCCTGGCTATCTCTAACTTTATATTTGGTTTTTGACCGTTTTGTGCAGGAATAATCCAGTCTGCAAACAAGTCAAAGTAAGTATTAAGACCGAACTAGATATCTTTGAAAAAAAAAATTAAACAACGGGCACAAAAAACACCCAGACTAGGAGCAACTATTTCTGGATCACACCTCAGACCAATAAATTAAGATTAAGATATTACTTGGTCTGAGGATCACACATAAAAATGTAAATATCTGTATTCGTATTGGTAAAAGATTTACTTCGCTACTAGCAGCGCCCCGCGGTTTCACCCACGTAAGTCCCGATCCCGGGGGAATATCGGGATAAAAAGTAGCTTGTATGTTAATCCAGGTCTCCAGCTATCTACATACCAAGTTTCATCGCAATCCGTCCAGTAGTTTTGGCGTGAAAGAGTAACAAACATCCATCCATCCAAACTTTCACATTTATAATATTAGTGGGATTTGTAATGAAAAATATGTATATTTATAGAAATTACTTTAAGAAGACTTTTCTCCAGTAAGAGTATTAATATCGAATATTTTTGATAGTATTTCATCAATAATTTATTTTGGCCAGTTCGTAGTTCATTTCTATATACAGTCCAAATGACAAAACTATTGTTGCCAGTAGGTACTTATAGTCAGCGGTTACTTAGTAGTACCATGGGGTCCCATCTCTAACAAAAGAAAAATGGTTCAAACAAATATCAATAGATGGCGTTACGGGTATCGATTTGTTATTGAAGTTTATGAAAAATCAATATTAGGACCTGATAAAAGTATTTTCTAATTTCATAAAATAACCTAAACACGGGAAAATTGAATAAAAGCTTCTTAAATCCAGTTTTCTTATTTTGACAAAATTCAATATTGTGGTCGGTCCTCTGTCGGCAATTAATGGTACTACGTTGAAGTAACACTATAACAAAACCGTAGGTACCTATCGGTTTTGTTATTGAGTTTGTAGGTATTGACTATTGATAGTTGGCCAAATTTTAATGAAACTGTATTGTTGCGTTATGTTTTTGCATTTTCTATTGTAGGTAAATTATTAATTCGAATTTCAAAGATACTATAAAAAATTAATTTTTCTCATTGTGTTTTACATATTTTTTTTCATATTGTCAGGACAATTAATAGTGAACAACGAAACGTATGGTATGTGTCAACTTTGTTATGTAGGCAGGTTAGGTATTTAAGTAACAGACATTATGATTTTGCAATGTAATTACTTACTTAACAAGTACTTACACGTACTATCTATTTACACATTGCTAATAGGAATCTTTCACCTCAGACCTCACTCGATTGCAGGGCTGCCAGATTGTATAATTGGATACAAAATTCGTATAATTCGGTAATCATAAGTATGCTTAGGGCTGCCATCCATCCGGGTTTCCCCGGATTTGTCCTAGTTTAGAGGGAGTCCGGGGAGCGTCCAGGCGGGGTTTCCAAAAAGAGTCCGGGTAAAACCCGGACACTCTGTGCCAAGGGACAATTACAATTGTTAGATGAATCGTTAACAAGATAAAAATTTAAATGGAATCGGCGGTTTTTTTAAGGTGTCCGGGAAAGAATCTCGATTTCACCCATGTGTCCGGATTTTTTTAAGTTTTTGTCCGGCGTCGGCAATTTAAGTAATGGCAGGCCTAAGTATGCTGTTTGTTTACTAGATGCATTGTATAATCGGATACAATGTCATTACTGATGTTATTGTGTAATAAGTACGGATATACACATAGAGATACCTAAAACAAATCATGTCTGTGATAACCTGTTAAGTAATTATACGTTAAGAGCTATAACACATAATTGCATTTTACAAAATTAGGTATTTACGCACGACAACGACTAGGTTGGACTCGCGAGTTCCTGACACTGTGTTACCGCAGTGACTAAGCAATCATGATCCTTTTTCTACTATTAAATTATTTGTTTTACTTCCTGTCTTAAAATATTATTAATAATGCGTAATGTTCCAGCCACTAGCTATGTGCCTGTGGCTTTTGCTCGTATAGATTGTGATAGTATGAAATTTCTTATTTTTAAAAACATTAAGTAGGTATTTTAAATAAAATTATTTCCATAATAAAAATGTGATTTAAATTAATAAAAAACTTTATAAATATTTCAATTTAAAATACCTATTGGTAATTAATCCAATAAGTATTTTTGAATTGTCAACGTTTTGAGTCAGTCAGAATAAGTCAGTCGCGAAGATAGTATGTTCCAGTACGCAGATCCTACGGAGGAGAACAGGCAAGAAACTCCAAAGACACTCTCTTTCAACATGTTTTTTTACAATTTTCTGGTTCATCATCGTCAATCTTTTCGCCAATCCTCACTGTGCGAAGGTTGTGTGTTACCAGGGCCAGTTGTCGTCTAAAGGGTTGTTAGCCGAACGTTTGATCAGATACAGTAACCGCTACCGTAGCCAGGAATAGCAGGGCTGCCTGAGACTCGGGGCCTGATCATTCTGTTTGCTTTAATTGCGGGTTTTTTCCAATACTCGCCACGCTTGGTAGGCGGGCGCAGTGTTCGGGTTTGGGGTTTTGTGGTTTCGCGGTAGACGCTGCACACCTTATGGTTTTTTTGTCCCTAGCCAAATCTTACGGCACCCACAGTAAGACAAAGAGCGGAGGGGGGGGGGGGGGGGTAACATTCTTGGTCAGCACCCCATAGCATTTTAACAGGTATTGAACTATCAAATCTCATTCACGTAGACTATGAATCTTCATTTCTTAACCGCGCCTTGCAACTCTTCGGCAGTTATTGCTTGTCAATTTCAAACAATTAATTTAAAAAGAAATCAAAAATTTTCTGTCCCTCAACTTCGTAATTTGCTTCCTTAAGCAGTTATTTTTATGTTTTATTTATTAAAAAGAAGAAAAAGCATAATAGTAGTAATTAACAAAAATGAGAGATTCTTTCTTACGAGACTGTTTTCGGATTCCCTATGTCGTCGTATCGTGAAACATTCCTATAAACTTCTAAGTACGAAAATTAATATGTTGTTTTTTGAAGTGAAAACTTCTTTAGCGGCGTTGTGCACTTTTTGGGATGGTTAAAAAAATTTAAACTCGCGTCAGGACACGTGACCTGATCGAAAATTCGTAAGACGGAGCCGAGTTTCTTATATTTAAAAAAAATAACATTTGAAATTGAAACATTTATGAGCGGCCAGGAGCGCAGAACTTCCAGTGTACCCCCTGTATATTTAGATATGTTATTACCTACTTTTTATTTTTAACCTAATTATATACATATATACATATGTGTATGTGTATGTATATGCAAATACATTGTGAAGTTGTTTTCACTTCTGACATACAGTCCTACTACTGACTGTTTTTTTTTATAATCATATTTCGTTTCCTTTATTATACTCGTATATCGATTGCTACAAAATAACATAAGATAATGATATTATAATTTTATTTAAGGCAGGTGTACCTTGCTTCATTTGCTTTTATTGATGTAGATGTATGTAATGTCTTTCTAAAACATTTGTACACGGAGCGTTTTCAACTCATGCCAGATACAAATCAGAGTCACCATTATTAAAAGACTAGCAATCCGCCCCGGCTTCGCACGGGTACAAACTATACACCTAAACTTTCCTCATGAATCACTGTCTATTAGTGAAAGCCGCATGAAAATCCGTTCAGTAGTTTTTCAGTTTATCGCGAACAGACAGACAGACGCGGTGGGGGACTTTGTTTTATAATGTGTAGTAATATGTAGTGAAGATTTTTATAGTATGATTTTTTTTCATCATTAGCTCAGCTACATGAGATGATGATGATTCTAAACGCAAAAACCTCATAAAGTAATGAAAAGTAAACAGAAACACTATTCGTTCCTACAATTTTCGAGGGTTTTTCTCAATTTTATCAGGATCCCATCAACAGATCCTGACTTCCTTGACATGGGACCACCCTTGAGGTACCCTATCTAATAAAAAAGAATAATCAAAATCAGTTCAACCCGCCAGCCGCTCTGCCCCCGCTTTTTAAATCTCTGATATCTTCTAAGATATTAGTTTTTATTGTATGCTGGAAAGGGCAATTTTGATGTACATGAAATGCAGAACGTACCTAATGTATTTAATTGGATAAGGAATAATACTGTATTGTTTAAAATGATTGATAAATAACCCATATTTTTTTTGTAATATGTAAAAGATAAAAATGGTTACTGTGGGTTATCCTTAGAAGATAAACATATACCATCGCGGACTTTTTTTTGATCTTTTTAAGATATACAATTCCGTAGTACATTAATTTGATCTATCTCGTAAGGTTTAGCCAGCGTTTGCAATGTAAGCGCACAAAAATATGTTTGTTACGATATGACATTACAAATCTTTGAAATTCTCGACTTTTCTCTACACTAATATGCATGTATACTACATATAAACCTTCCTCTTGAATCACTCTATCCATTGGTTAAAACCGCATGAAAATCCGTTCAGTAGTTTTTCCGTTTATCGCGAACAGACAGACAGACGCGGCGGGGGACTTTGTTTTATAATATATAGTGATAAAGAAATCTATATATTACACCTCAAGTTAACTAAACACACTTGGACGCACAGCGTGCCAAACAAATATGTTTGCATACTATACATACTTAACGCATACAATTGAAACTCTTTCGTACTTACCTATTAGATACATACATCGTTACAAACATACAGACATAATTATTTATACATAACTTAAATTTGCATTTGGTTTCAAATGTATGACGATATTGATGTGATGCTTAATATATTTTTTTTATATATTTATTTATTTCAAAAACTTAACTCTGTTAGAGATAATAGTTTGGCAGCTTGGCTATTATCTGTAACATAGTACTAAGTTTAAAAAAAAAAAAAATAAGTTTAAAAAAATATGCTGCTACTATTTAACTGTAGTAAGATGTTGTAATTCGAACTGTCATTAGTTATAATAATAATAGTCTATACTATTCATACACTCGAAATACATAACATACACTCGAAATACATAACCTAAATTGAGTCAAGATAAGCTCTACATCCTACAAAATAATTTTTCAATATATAGAAAATAACCAAAACATACTTCCGTGATCAAAAATAGGCAGACGTAGTATACGGTTCACGTTCTGTTGTTTGGCGTTCAAAAATCGGCACAGGTCTTACCTCTACAAGCGCTGAGTTCTGGGCAGTTAAAGGTTTTTAATTAGTTATTTAAAAAAAAATACAAATACCTAATTACTTATGAACTAACGTTTATTCCGGTATAAATTGTTTGTAAAAATAATAAAGTAGTAAAGAGAAATTTACAGCTATTACGGATGCTATTACGGTTTTAAGTACCTAGGTTTATGCTTTTGATTGTGTTTTTTTTTCTACGTAATCCATACTACACGTATCAAATTTTAAAGCCGCTATGAACTATATTACTATTTCAGATCAGATACATTATTATACTTTTCTCATTTTATTTGCTTAGTCGCTCAAAAAAGTGTCGTCGTGCAAATTATGTAAAACTTGCTTCGGCATTTTGACTTTGTCCATAAAATTAAGACAAAATTAAGATAAGTGAGACCGCTATGATATAAGCTAATAACTGTTGGTGTGGTGGTGTCGGTGCTTTCAATAAGTTTAAGTGCACGGTACGTGTTCGGTACACGTGACGTGATTGAGTGACGTAACATCGTACATTGTACAATACCGATTTTGTGTATAATAGTACGAGATTTTGAATTGATTGATTTGATTTTTGAAAATAAGTTGTCCTTACTGGCAGCCCGGCTTGCTCGTGATCATCGCGTGTCGCAGCGTCAATGCTGCAATGGTAGGTAGGTAGATTATCTACTTACTGCTAAGAGTGTTCGCAACGATGTCAAACGAATTATCCGCATTGATTTTCTTCAAACAATATTCTAATCTAAGGTTTAAGTCGAACAAATATATTAGTTTGACGAAACTATTATCATATCTGTGGTTTGACTATTATTTTTACTAATATTTTTGTACATTGATGGGAATATAGTTGTTATGAGGTTATACTAGAGCATAATTTGGCATGGGATACAAATATTACACAACGATGATCGAAGTGAAATTGACCTTGAATGGCGAGATGTTGCACGTACTTAGATCTGGTCGTATGTAATAATAAATATATTCGCGCAATATAAATAATGCTTACCGGCTGTAATAAATAATATTCCGTTTGATTATTTATAAGTAATAAGTTATTTTATCGGTTATCTAATATAACGAACACTCCTATCTGCTGATTAAATACTAATTATCGCCATCTATTGGTTGCGTGTTTATTAGTAGGTAAATATTTTTTTTCCATTCATCGCTAGGTGGCTCTAGCTATCTATCGCACTGCTAGCGGCATCCAGCGCCTTTGTAGGCTAAAAAATAGTAGCCCGCGGAATTGCCCGAGTTAGGAGGGTCGCATTTCGTTGTATGGGATGAGGTATCTGTACTAGTATAGTATTATGTTATCTGTGGTAGTACATAAAAAATCTTTCTTTGTTCGTATATGTATTACCACCGCCTTTTCCCACATAATTCTTTCGACATAAAATGACGTTACAATCCGACGCAACAAACATGGGCGCTGCATTCACAAAGAAATGGAAAATACATTTATAAAAATGGAACAGATGGTGCACTCATTAGAACAGCGGTAAGCAACCTTTTTGCAAGGAAAGCTTTTGTCATAACGAAATTAAATGAAGGCAAACTGTTGACGTTTTCAATTTGTCAAAGATATTAGACATATAAATAACATATGATTGAAGACTGTCTCTCTTATGTATCATTATCAAATTGCGATAATTCTCGGAAAAGACTCAACGACTGACATTTCTACGACGGTGTGACCGCTTTGCATAAATTATTTATTTTTTATTGAGAACATACATATGTAATATACTCAATATTAGATAAAATATTTATTTTATTGAAAATTCTCTTAATCTTTATTAGATATCTCTAAATTATGTGTAGTCTATTTAGATTATATTGATCTTATAATTATAACTTCCGTGAGTGTTCCGAGAGTGATATATATGTGGTTGTATTACTACTATTATTATTCGGTATTATTTAAATGATTATGAAGTTCAATGATATGAATGAGAGCTATAAAATAACTATTTATCAAACTGCTAATTTAATCTTAATATGCTATTTGATCTGGACTCTGTTGAGCTACGCAAGTAACGCAAGTGAAACAATCGAACACGCCTCTTTGTCTCGGTTGCGTAGTCACTTGGTTACAAACCCGCGAAACAAAAGTGCTTCGATTGACAATGAGTAGCGCATACCGCGGGTTTGTGATCCCCGCATCAGACGTCATTGTATGACAATCGTGTCTAGTGATATTAACTGGAGATTTCTTATGATATACGTATTGTTGAGAACGTAGGAAATATCTCAGTTTTATTTTCTTTCTCGTTCTACATAGTTTAATTCTTGTATTAGCGTAATTAATAAGCAGTTGATAGTACCAATTTGATGCAAAATCATAAATTTGAATTTGAAAATATGCATTTGCCATCTAGTATGTTCCAGAATGTGCTATATGAGTAGCATGGAAAACTTCTTCGGCACCTTGATGTAATCTTTTTTGATATCTGAATTTAAAAAGGCTTTATGTACGGTACAAAGTATATGTTCTAATGATACTTCGCCAATCAGGCGACAGCAAAACAGGCGAGAATTCCTGTGTGGCTTTGACTTTTTTGGTAAAGAATATCTGTTATCATTCATAGATTACGATATCGTTGTACACAAAGCAACAGAAGTAGTTACATACACTGCTTGTTCTGTACTGGTTTGATAATAATAATCATGTATGGTTAATATAGAAGGAAGTAATGCAGGATAAACTATTCTTATTAAAAAAAACGGTTATTTATGAAAATTCCATGCACAAAAAAAAACAGTCAGTCGTAGGACTGCACGTCAGGAGTGAAAACATAACTTCACAATGTATTTGCATATACATACACACACACATCTGTATATATATAATTAGGTTAAAAAAAAGTAGGTAATAACATATCTAAATGTATACATAGGGCACATTGAAAGTTCTGCGCTCCTGGCCGCTCATAAATGTTTGAATTTCGAATGTTAAATTTTTTTAAATATAAGAAACTCGGTTCCGTCTTACGAATTTTCGATCAGGTCACGTGTCCCGAAGCGAGTTTAACATTTTTTACCCTTCCCAAAAAGTGCACAACGCCGATAAAGAAGTTTTCACTTCAAAAATACAATATATTATAATAATAGCTTTGTAATATACACGTATTATGTTAACTAGAGATCATTAAAATGTGGACACTTCGTGACTTCGTAAGTAGGTATATTCAGCCAAACCAAGAAATTGTACCTCATTAGAATGTAGTTTAAATATTAAAAACGCTATTAACGTTATTCAAGAGAGGGCCCTTAGAATCTAGTGTGGAATGTGGCTCTGGCTTTCAATTCTATCTATATGCATCGACTAAGAAAAAGTAGCTTTGAGTACTAGTCACACAAGTTGGAACAAAGTCTAAGATGCGAGTTACTCCGCACAAACATGGCGAGTCGGAGGCTTCCTGTACTACCATAAATGTTTAATAATAAAGGTAGCTAGTATAAATATATATCACCCTTGTTGGTTTGCACTATAGGAAATTTGAAATTGAAACTTCCACTTCTACCGCATTCCATAATGTTTTTGATAAACACATATTATGAAGAGTGGTGCTTGTGGAATGTGGAATGGAATAAAGAATAAGAAAGGAGATTTGATAAGAAAAATGATGTGTTATATTTGTTGAAAGCGTGTTCATAAACACTTATTAATAATTTGCTTCACTTGAATAACGCTAAAATCTTCATAATGACCGAGAAGATTTTAACCAAACATAGCCTAAAACATATAGTCTAACACACTTACTTCGATTAGCTTTCTAATAAAATAACTAGTACTTAAATTGCACCATTAGGAGCACATCGTAGCTCCCTCCCCCACACATACACATATACAGTATAAGACACAGTACACATACACATATAAGTGTCAAGCTTATACCTATCATTCCTCTTTCTGCAACAGGAATTAATAAATTAACAATTGGAACAAGATTCGTGACGGCAACGATATTATTACATTAAGTAATACTACAGAATACATAAATAGTACAGGTCAAACTAAGTCTTTAAAGAAAAATATAAATAATGGCAGAGTTAACTTTCATTAGCTGTTAAGTCCCCTTACGGACGTCTTCTTTATGGGAACACCTTAAAGGTATATCCTATCTAAGATAAATAATCATCAAAATTGTTTCACAAACGGGTGAAAGCGGACTCAGATAGACAAAGAAATGTAGCGTAATAAAGAATATTCTTGTACTTAAAGTCGGTTAAAAAACGTGCAGAAGAGTGACACTTTTTCAATGTAAGAAATAGCTTTCAACCCAGAACCTACCAACAGAACTAAGAATAATTCTCAGTTCTGTTCTTTAAATTATAAAGCCACCTTTGTATATAACGAGTTTGTGTATTCCTTTAAGCAAATTTTAATTAGTGTACAATAGTTTTTTTTATCCTACCTATTTCTATTATATTATAATTGGTATGATCGTGTGAGCTTTTAACACATGAAATGCCCGCTTCTCGGCCGCTGTTAGCGATGCGCGGTAAGCTTGTGAGAATTGCACTTGATTGAAATTGAAATTGAATTGATTGCAATTGATGGTTTGTGGTAAAGGAAATTGTCTGATAACCTCAGTAATTTAACGATTTAGGAGCTTCGAGCGATAAAATGACCGTTGGAACTAGACTTTTGGGCTTTCCTCGACACTGGCTGTAACAACGAATTCTTAAGTTAAAATATTTTATTTTAATACTGCTGTGCAAAGTTTCAACTAGAAACTGTACGGTATATAGCTGAAGGGGTATACAGAAGTGTGTTCACATTGTGCAAGCTATATTTTTGGTACCACGTAGGCAGGCAAGCATATTGGCGTCTACCGGGTATGTTTCTAGACACCCTGCTGCTAGGCGGAAACCTCTAACAAACAAATCCAATAACAATTACCCAACTTAAGAATTGATTCTAGGTCTTAATGATCGCGTGCACATATTATTGGCAAAACTTTATACCGTATGCCCAACAAGGTACAAACAACAGTTAATTTGCGACCGTAAGATCCTGCGTTCAATTCCAAAGTCAGATTTATTTGTTAAGAGATTTACTGAAAACAGTCGGGAATCTTACCCAGTGTATGACAATAGACTTACCCCATATTACGTGAGACCGAAATATAAATCAAAAATTGGCGTGTCAAATATATTTTACAGTTATGCCAAGCATTACTCTAAATTATTGCTGGTTGTCCAACATCGCCCTATGTATTTCACAATGCAGCACCTCATTTTACCTTTCACATCAACCTAAGCTACCGTGGGACAACCGTTCGCAATCGAGTGCTTTAAACAAAAAAGCACTCAATGCTTTTCGATCTTGATTATAGCTCGAATCGCACTTATCAAAGAAAATCGGATACTCTGCATTTTTTTGTGACATTAATTCAAGAGAAGTAACTAAATGTTTTCGGACAATGACCGGTGTTCGAAGTTCGAATCAGCTGAGGACCGGTTGAAACGGTACTGTTTGTATTGACGCGCCAAACACGATTGACGCTCTGTCAGTCACTGACTTCAAGATGTTTTTTTTAAGAAAATTCTATATTTGAAATTTGAATTACACTAGAAAAAGCTTTAATGTAAAAAAAATTAAAGTAAACCAAGTCAAGGCTTTTAAACTTTTAAGTCACACAGTTTATCCAAGAATAAAAAAGTAACAGATATTTTTTATTGTAAAAAGGTGTATACCATATTGAATATTCAATTAATTTATATTAGGTAATACAATTAAATCAATTTGAAACGAACGTAATCGGTTACGAAACATCGATTATGATGGTGAATTTTTGAAATAATGAGATTCTAGTCAGTTAAATTTGATTATTTATTAATAAGTAACACGGAAGTTTTTATTCGAGATTGTTTTGTGTGTGTGTTAACTTACGCAAGACACTCGTAAATAAAACCGAAGACCATGGGAAAAAAATATTTAGAGCGTGTTGAGCAGCATATTTATCCGAACGCGATCGCTTAAAAGCAATACGTTTGGCGGGAAAGGTAGCAACTAATGACTGTCAAAATTTTTTTTGTGTGTCGCGCTTGTAAAAAATAAAGTAAATTATCTAGGCTAGGAGTACAATTAAGTCAAACTCTTAAGAATATAATTAATTATGATTATCAATTTAGAATGATCAGAATGTAATTTTTATTTATTTAGAATTCTTCGCGTACCAGATTTGGTACGATTTTCGTAGGACACTTTTCCTTGATCCTGGTCTACCTACAGGAGTCACAGCAGTGGAAATGTGAGTGAGATTAGTCCCAAATTTAAGAAAAACCTGAGCTTAACCGTAAATAGTAGCAAAGTTACTTTAAAATTACAAAAAACTCAAGAAACAATGTAGATAATTAAAGGATAATTATATAGGTAGGTATTTGTCGTGTCAAGCAAGACTGATTTAAAAATCAATGTTTCTTATGGTGAGCTGTCTGAAGTCTGCACGTGACAGGTCCAAATACCTTTTTAGACATTATAATAATAAAATCCTCTATAAACATGACCATATTCCTAATAATTGCATTCGATTCATTTCATAATCTTCGAAAGTATGACTACTGGTCTGTTTATCGTGCCTAATGGATTTGTTTGCGAATTTGTCAACGCAGTCGCTAACAACTCTTTATTCTATTCTTAATTCACTCCCGCAATGTCCTGAATCTCCTTCTCATACTTATGGATTTAATTATTCTTCTTTCTCCATACAGTCTGCTCTCTAGCGTGCAACTTGAAGCTAGGGTTGCATTAAATGCCTTGCGTTTAAGATTAAGACCCTCCTTCTTAATGTACTAACGGAATTATTGCACTCAGTTACATACGTAGGTATGTTTATGTACCTGTATTTTCGTTACTGTTTTAATATGTACTAGCAACCCGTCCCGGCTTCGCGCGAGTAGCAGTGACATCTTAAACAATCATCACCATATTTCAACAAATTTACACAAAACCTTAATAAATTATATCTAAACCTTCCTCATGAATCGCTCTATCTATTGGTGAAATTTGAAAACTGCATGAAAATCCATTCAGTAGTTTTTCAGTTTATCGCGAACAGACAGACGGACGCGGCGGGGGACTTTGTTTTATAATAATAATAATATACTAGCAACCCGCCCCGGATTCGCACGGGTACAAATTTTACACCTAAACCTTCCTCATGAATCACTCTGTCTATTAGTGAAAACCGCATGAAAATCCGGTCAGTAGTTTTTGAGTTTATCGCGAACAGACAGACAGACAGACGCGGCGGGGGACTTTGTTTTAAAATATGTAGTGATATTTGATTGAAATAATAATTTATTGCATAAGTATAAATTTACTACGCTGCGTGAGCAGGTTGTAATGTACTAGTTAATTTCAAAGATGTCACACAGCCAACGGGCTAGTACGTATATTTCAACCGCTCGGCGTCGCCGTACCAACCCGCCCGCTGTCAGCCCCAACCTTAAGTTACATAGAGCATTTCTAAGGCACTTGTCCGCCATTTTTAAAATAAATAACTGATAAAGCCAAGAAAGATTGAAGATACAAAGATCACAAACATTTAATGTTTGACATAAAACATTTTTAAATTTTTGATTTAAAGAAAGTAATATAAACAAAGTGGTCTTGGTTCAGCTCTTATCGATAATTATCCCTTGTAATCTACACCGTGATAAGGGCTTGGATAGTATATAACAACGTTAAAATTAACTGGTTAACTCAATGATTGTATTGGCCTCAAATAGTCGATAAAGCCAAGTTTTTTTTAATTCACCTCACCATAGTATACCGAATGCATTTGAACACCGTTCATTGTAATATAAACACTAAAGCAATGAAAATAAAAACTAAATTTGTACAGCTTGCAAGGGTCGGGGGTTCTATGGGTAGGCAGGTGCAACCAACCTGTTTTTTTTGTTGCACATCTGTTTTGTTTTTACGTTACAGCTTTTGTAAATCGTTTTGAAGCTACGGTTCAGAAAGAGAGTAAATTTTATTGGGTCAGTACAGAGACATTGTGATGAGCAAGATGATAGAAAAGAGATATCGGTAGAGCCGTTAACTGGGTTTTAGTGTCACGACTATTACTATTATACACTTGTAATAGTTTTGAGATACGGTAAAAAATTATTAATGCTATGTAATCTGACATTATAATGACTGCATTATGACGTTAACATGAATAAAGAATACGATATTTTTAACAGTGATGTTGGCCCAAAAGTCTGGTACAATTGTCGCTAAAACTAGTATTTGAAATAAAAAAGAGTATTTTACAATAATAATAAATTCAATTAATTCAAACAAATTAATATTTCTTGAGCGGACCGTGCACATCGCACGGAGGCTGTCACATCAGTCCTCCACGAGCGTCTTCTATTTATCCAGTTTCAATCTTCTAAACTAAATTCAAATTATTCTAAATTCGAGTTTGGCGCCACCGGCCAAGACCTCTTCCGTGTCTTTTCAAGGAGTTTTCATTCCAATAGAAGAAGGATGCAAACAGCGCGGAGGTCTCATCACAACAATATGTATATGGTGTTACATGTATGTATACATGTGTATGTACACATATGTTATATTTAAGCTGAAAAGCACCTGTTATTACGTTATATTGATAAAATAATTGTAATAATAATATTCATTGATTTTTTTATTATTACATCTCGTAAATGTACATAATTAAAAAAAAACAAACAAACGTGAGTTGTAAAAACCGATTTTTTCTATTATTTCCATTATTATTTCAACACATTTGAGAAAAATTCATGCACGCAGGGTGCATGAATTTTTTGTGGATCTTGTGACAAAATAATACCTTTCATTCGTGGCAAATTCGCTCCATTCATAAAATTAATCTGAAGTTAATTAGTGATACTACTACTAGTTATAACTATAACGAAAATAACCTTAATACGCCTGAAAAAATATCTAAGGTTATCTAAAGATTTTATACTGATGATGCCACTGTATTCCACTAAATTCTATGAACGATCTTTTACTATTCAAGCTGTACGCTTGTGGAATGCGTTGCCAGTTAGTATTAGGTGAGCGCAATCAATAACCACTTTCAAGAAAATGTTTCACGAACATTATTTGTCATTATTATTATGGGTACTACTTGTCACTCATAATTATATGCTTATAGGTATACTTAAAATGTATGATGTTGCATATAATATATTTAAGTTTATCCATGTATATTTATATAAAAGTATAACCAATTCTTACGTGACACCTGGTGGTAAAAAACATATTAAGTATTTTCACTTTTTGTAATATAATAAATTGTTGCGCTTATGCAGCTCTTTATTTTCTATAGCATTAGTAGGTATTTAGCATAAGCAACAGATATAATAAAAATATAATGAAAGACTTTTATTTTGCTGAATTTTATTTTGCGACATTTTTCTTTTTTTCAATTGAATGAGGTTAGTATGTCGTTGACATTCTCATCCATTCCACTGTCATCTGTGTGATGTTCGAAGAAACAATAATAATATCGCGATTTGCAATGGCAATTTATATTTATTAATATTATTATATTCGTACCAAAATATTAATGTTGATCAGAGCCGTGTGCCAATTGACTTGAGATATTAAAAAGATACATATTTAGGCATTTAAATAAAAATTCTTTATATCCTACAGAACTTTTATACAATACACCCATATTCTATACAAAATAAAAAAGTTTAAAAAGCATTAAGAATGCATTGCTTTGGAAAATAATATGTTGAGATTGATGAAGTCTGTGACACAATGACAAAATTCTGAAACCTGATAGAGAGCAGCAGTGACGGGAAAGGTACTGCAAAATGGAAAGCAAAAACATCACTATTTTATGTGGTCTGTACGCCTTTCTTTGATGTGTTGTTGAAAATTTGACTTCAACTTGACTTGTATACCGATTTCTCGACTATTCTTTATACGACCATTTCTATTTGGATCTACTGACTCGATCATGTTTTTTTCGATCTAATATGAATGAAAACAACATGTTCTTTTATGTATGGTTTTTCACAACTTAGTATTTCCCTAGTATGGCAGTATGTGTGATGTAAACAAATTTACTGAATATTGTTAAAACTATCTAGTTTTTTTAAATAGTGGCCGAGAGTTTGTTTACTCGTTTTTTTCTAACAAGGCTAAACCATTTGGAAACGGGCGGTTATAGATTGAAACAGGCAGATATGATGTTATGTTATTCTTTTTTTTTTCTTTCATTATTTTACATTTGAGAAAGCAAAACATTGTTGCGGTGACTCTGTGCATGTTGATCTATAATTTTTAATTATAAGAATATTTTTTAAATTGATGATTTCGAATAATTGATGATCAATTTTATGAAATAAAGCTATATTGAATTTGAATTTGAAATTTACTAGAAACCTGTTATAAAGCCTCTATAGCGATAAAGTCCGTAGAAATGTACACAGCGACTCACGATCACTTTATAGCGATGCTATATATGATGATAAAATAATTCTACCCATTCCAACCACTGGTGATAATTGATAATACTGATAATGGACAGAAATATTAAAGTGTTTTCTAGTGTATATTTTTGCATGTATAATAAATCCTTCCTCTACTCAATATAATAAGATTTATTATTATTATCTAAACTAGTTTAAGCAGCAGCAATTATAATAACTCTTTGCTTAATGTTGAAAGTGCAAATCTACTGAGTATGTCATTTACATCCTATCTTTAAAAGTCAGACAGCTAATGACTTTGTGATTTATTAAATATATTTATGTTCAAATGTATCAAGTTTCGCAATACAATATTCTTATAGACATTTGAATGCTCGTGGGCGTATACGATGTGAATGCACGTATGACATGAAATCGTTGTAAGTGGACTTATTGGTAACCCAGTTGCATACAACAAGTTTGTTATTGCTATATTTGGAATTAAATAGAGCTCGTAAATCGTGTTCTTTGTTAGGATCGTTAGAATTTTCAATTAAATTGAACCCTTAGCTTAATTAGTTTAAGTCATTAGACTGCATATTAGAGCTAAGACGGTTGTGGTGATAATAACTGTAAAAGTGACAAACGTAATAAATAATCTTGAATGTAAGAACCAAATAAAATATTGCATTAAAATGGATATTGAAAATCTAGATATAACTTTTCTAAATCATTTGAAACATTCATTACTTGGAGTTGGTTTAATTAGTTTTCATTGACTTATGAGCCAGGTATGGCTTATTAAATAAAATAAACATTTCAATTGGTTTACTTCACTCCTGCATTTAGTCAAGGCGATTTTTTAAATGGTAAGCTAACTAGGATAAATTGTATGCGGAAGACGGAGGACCGGGTGCTGTGCTGTGCGTTGGGAGAGGTCTACACTGATCGATTCATTTATTTATAAGTTTTCAATCCTTTAGAAGGGACTCTACAAGAGACATTTAGGTAAAAGATTAACTTTTTTGAAACTACTCTAAATTTAGAAATATGCAGCCACTGAATGGCGGTGAGCGCTTAAGCTGACAACAAATACTCGCATTGCATTTGTGTCCTTTCCAATTTACCAGACAGAGGTTTGAAGTAAGAATACCGAATATTTAATACTGCTTGTATTTTCACGCCACCGAAAATAAAACCAGCTTTAGTGCTGGTTTTTTTTCCGCTTCTGTCTAATACCGGTCTTGTTTAGGTAAGTATTAATATGATGATAAAAACTGTGAACTCATAATTCGTTTTTATCAGATATTCGAATCAAAAGCAGACCGTATCCGCAGTTTTAAAATTAAAAACAGTTTTTTGATGATGTTAGGTAGATAGAAAACGATTAATACATATGTTTATTATACTAATAATAACTTAAAACTCCTCACACACGGCCATCTGATAACAAACTAGGTAGAGCCTGTACTATGGTAACCAGACTCCTGATAAACATACTTATATATATATCTAAATACATGCATATTGTAGATAAATTACACCCAGACACAGAACAAATGATCCTGCTCATCACACAATTATGTGTCCTGGGTGGAAAACCAACCCACGACTTTTGGCTCAGCAGTCACGATCACTAACGACTAGCCCGTCGGTCACTATACTGCTGCCACTTCCCTGTAATCAACTTCGCTCATGGGTAAGGCAACAGACTCGTGAAGCGCACAACGGTCGCTGGGCCGACACACCCGACTGCAGGCAGTCTAAACTGGTGCTTACGGAGGTCTCACCACGTTTAACTTGCAGACTGTTTAGTCTTAACCGACTTGACATCAGAATAGTTGTAGGAACTATTACGGGCCACTTGGCCCTAAACCGGCACCTATTCACCATCAATGCGACAGACAATCCTCTATGCAGAGGATGTCTCAACGTGTTATCCTGGAGTGCGAGGGAGTGGCCACACAACGGGCAAGTATCCTCGCGGGTGCGAGGTCGCTCCTAGACGCCTATGAACGCCCCAGGAGGCTTCTGTGCTTCTGGAAGGAGCTAGGCTGACTTAAATAGTCAACTTATCCGATCGCCTAATGGACCGCCTATGAGTCTAAATGCGGCAACAGAGCCCTATATCAATATCAATAGCCCGTCGGTCCGTCAGTTCTAATGCATATCTTCTATATGCCAAAGTTTTATCAGACTTCGAAGTTTTATAAGCTCTGCCAAGGTGAAGGCGTAACCAATCGTCAAAACAAAGCCAAAGGGGATTTCCATTGTTACGTCGCACGTACGAGTCCTGTCAACTGTCAAATATAGGTCTCTATTGTTCAACACTTCGAGGCCGGTCTATTACAGGTTGTCGGACAACCTTGACTCGGTTGACAGGTTGAATTTTATTGATCGTTGGTCGTAAATCATTGTAATATGTACATACTCGTAATTAAGCATTGTCTGACTTGTTAAGAAGTAGGTACTTTAAGAAAATGTGGTCAGCGTAAACTTAAACTGAATAATTAGGTTTATTATGTAACATTTTCGGTACTAAATGACAATTTTGAGTAGAACTTTCAGTGGAGTTTTTTTTTATTGTATAGGGAGCAAACGACCAGACGGGTCACCTGATGGTAAATGACTACAGCCGCCCATGGAGTCGCAAGTGCATTGCCGGCCTTTAAAGATGGAGTAGGGGAAGGGTGGGAGAGGGGGGAAGGAAGGATTAGGGCCTCCAGTAACCTAGCTCACTCGTCAAAAAGCAAGCTCGAAGCTTGCTTCCCTGCCGATTTTCTGTAACGCTGTGGTGGTGTGGAAGCATGGCTCTCCCACGATTAAAAAAGTCTTGCACATGATTTTAAATTACTGCTAAAAATTCCGCATAATTCTGAAATCTTTGGAAACCCGAAACACTAGTGAATACGAATAGTATTAGAATGTCAAGTCAATTCAGTTCCTCTTTATTAAGTCACAACGTTACTATTTTGTGATTTTTTTTTATGAAATAACAAGTTATGACGTCATATCTAACTATTGACAAATTATTGACTTATAATATTTGGTTCAACAATTGAAACATATAAAAAAGCTTGAAAACAGTAACAAATATACTTTTTCTCGGTCTTAAGTTATACTTAATTTCATGGGGGTCGTTATGTTTAACGACCCCCATGAAATTAAGTATAACTTTATTTATTTTAACTATACGGAACTACCCTATTATGTTTCGGGTAGCATGCTAGTTAGCATTTAATTATCGAAGCCTGTTAACCCTAAAACAATAGGAAGAATCTGCGTAAAACAAAAACTTAAAGATACAAATATGCCTTTCACTGACAACATCGATTATACAATGATTCTAATATGGTATAGGAACTTATATGTTTGTTAGACGGGCGGACCACTACTCATGTTCATAAGCCGACACCATTATGCCATGTCGTGAGTGTCTCTTCGTGACCGTTTTATAAACCACTTCCTTAAAAGAAATATATTTATTACATAACATTTGTAGTAGACAATTTAAATTCAATTATAAATAACTCATTAGTTATGCATCGTGTTACAGAAAGGTGTCGTGATATCTTAGATTCGATGCATTAATTATCAACTAAAAATATTTCCTTAAAAGTTTACTAAAAATGATACTCTTTCGTGAAGGAGGCTGACGTGAATGACACTATCAACAATAAAGATCGGGCACTAAACACAAGCCCGGAAGTTACACAAAAGTCATCAAATGTGCGGATTTCTCCGGAAATGCCAAAAAAATATAACAACGATAAATGGATCTGACACGAAAATTAATGATTGAATTTGCGTCGTGTAATTGGAAATGGATGGCAATGGGAAAAATAAGTCGTTTTTTTCAAAAGCCATTTAAGGCGCAATTACACTTGGTCGTTAGCTCGTATTCGGGTGCACGAAAGACGTTACTCGAATTCGGGCACCCGATGCATTAATTCCATTGTTTTCGAATTCGGTCACTGGAATAAGGGCAAACGACTCTGCACCCGCGTTCGGGGAGATACGTCCCTGCATACGCCATGTCATTTTACGTGGGAGATATGGCTTGCCATGCTTCGGCACGTATGGGCCGGCTCGACTCCGCTTGATACCACGGCCTCACAGAAAACCGGCAGTGAAGTAATGCTTGCATTGCATTTCACCAAGTGAGTGCAGTTACCGGAGGCCCTAACCCTTCCCTCTCCCCTATTCCCGTTCTTCCCCTCCCCCCTCCCCCTCTCCCCTTTTCCCACTCTTCCCCCCCTCCCCCTCTTCTCCTACTCCCATCTTAAAGGGCGGCAACGCACTTGTTACTCTCGAGTTACAGGTGCCCATGAGCGGCGGTAGTCATTTACCATCAGGTGACCCGTCTGCTCGTTTGCCCCCTTTTATTTTATTAAAAAACAAAAAATAAAAATGTCATCCGCCATGTTGTGCTTCGACCGATTCACGGCGTCGGGTATTCTGATTCGGGTAACCATAACGAAAGCTGGACTAGATTGTACGAAGACGGGCGTACTCGGCTCCGTTCATTTACACTTAGTCGTTTGTCCGAATTCCATAGGCAATCGAATACGAGCTAACGACCAAGTGTAATTGCGCCATTTGGCCAGAATAATTTAACTTAAATTTCTGTAAGACAGATAACAGCAGCCCGTTGAATTTTTATGTTCATTAACTATGTCTTAATATTGTAGACAGATTGTTTAAAAGTTACCGTTGGATAATTACATTATATACAAACTGTGGATCTACTGATCCAAACGATATACCGAGTCTATTTATTCATGCAAAAGATTCGAACGCTTATGATGAGACTAAAAATGTTATCAAAATAGAAGACAATACATAACTGTAAAGAAATCAAAAGCGATACAAAAGTTAGTAGTAGTTAGATATCATAATTATAATAACTTGTTAACAACAAAGAGAAAAAGTTATTGAATTTCGAGTACTGGATCCTGACTCACTCACGATTATACCGTGTGAGATATAATAAAGTTATGGCAAAATGTTCGCCGTCTAAAAACTAAACTGTAAATATACAGGTCTTACAGAAAGGTGTGATCATATTTTACGGTAATATACTATACTATACGACCCTAAAGTAATAAAGTAGAGCGCTAACAATTTAAGGAAAATTCGTGATTTTAAATACAGAAATCACGAAAATTCTAAACTGACAAATTGAACTTGAAAAATTAACGATATACTAACTTTTAAACTTTCGCGTTCCTTATATAATTCCCGTGTGAATACATAATTATAATTAACGATATAGCTAATATTTCGTAAGAGAAGAGGATGATATGAATAAACCTATGGGTATTTATTACCAAGGATGTTGAGTGGAAATACAGATTTTGCGAAAAATAAAATCATTGAAATTGGCATAAAAGTTCGTTGTTTTCAAGGTAATCAACTATCTGTTTGACCGCACCATTCTGTATCATTCTGTATAGAGAAGACAATAAAAAGATGTGTCAGGGATATTTATTGTTATGAACAAATTAAACCACGGAAGTATACTAATAACGTGTGTCTTGGATTGGCAACATATGAGTAATATAACTGCATCACTAACCTAATATATTACGAGTGTTTAAAAGCTTTCTATTAGGCGTGCAGTCTACTGGTATTCCAATGAAGTAAGTCGAATAGAGAAGAAACTAGCCATTATTGATTTATGTTGTCCAATTAATATCTGTAAGATTAACATAATATTGATCTTTGGGCAGTAGACCATTCGACTGCAAATATTAGTATGCACGAATATGTTTATGTAAATATGGACGCACAGGTGTTATGTCCCTCTAACACAAAGAGAGGATCCTCCGGCCAAGCTACGGCTATTGTTACTATACACTAATCAGCGCGAGAACTATAGAAGCGCGATGCAGGATTAGTAGTTAATACGTAGTTCAGCTTCTTTCGCTAGATGATTTTGGAGTATGTTTTTGCTGTATGTAGAAGTCAACACATATGTATCTACTTACAAAAAATGTACTTAAGGATGTTTATCCGTGGTCTAGAATTCATAGAACAAGAAATGCTTACTTCAGGTTAGGTATAGAGGGCGCTGTGTAATTTGTCTTTGAATATTATTATCATGTTACATACTTTAACGTTTTTGCCTTTCACCATCAATATTGCAAAGCTTCATAATCCAAAGATTGAGTGTTTAGAAATGTATAAATAGTCACTACTTTACAGGTTCGATAAACTCTGTGCGTCGCTTACATTTGAATACTACAACTTGTGTGAATAGATTACAATCTTATAATTTCCTGTGTTAATTAAATTCTCTTAGCTGTTAAAGCTGCCAGAACAAACTGTTTATATGGTTTCATTGGAAATGTGTTTTAGTTTTAGCTTTTAGGTAGGAAAATAGCTAGAAAAAGGCATATGGAGATTCGTCAGAGATTCGGTTATCACTTGCTATACCTAAATAAATTTTGGTATTAAAACTTTGGTAGTAATAGAAGAGTAGTATTAATATTTATGAAGGTACGACCTGCCGTGTCGGTGGCCTGGTGGTGGACACCGACACGGCAGGTCGCTGCACCCCTTTATAAGTGCGCCTTTGAAACTAATCGCGTAACCCCGTTGTGCGTAAACAGTATTACAGATACAACTTTAATGTGTTAGAAATAGTTTTGTGTGGGCAGTAACAAGGAAAAGGTTAAAATATGGAGAGTTTAATCAATGGTTGGGACAGACAGCGAGCGGGGCTGGACGGCGACGCGGCGTGAGCCTTTGTAATGTACCAACACCGACCGCCGCCGACGGCGACGGGTCTGCGTGACATCTTCTATTAACTAGTAGGTACGTTACAACCTACCCCGCTTGCTGTCTGCCCCAAACCATTAAACTTTCATATCCTTAAGAGTTTAATTTTAAAGTAGAATCTACTTTATAAATATAAACAGCTTCTAAGAAAGTTTCATACTGAGCTGAGTTAGCCGTGGCTTGATCAGTTAGGCATTGCTCTCTCTTACGTCGACTGCACCAAAATTTTCTTGAATTGAACGGGCGAATTCAAGAAAATTTTGGTAATATGTAAAGAAAATTTTCTAATATTACCATTCTTTTCAAAGCATACTCGTTATAATTAGGTACGAATTTATTAAAACCTCGTATTTTTAATAACCTTGATATACAGACAAGTTATACAATATTAACGAATTAAAAATGTTAGAAATTCAAAGGTTATTTACTATGTACAGTAAAAGGATATTATACAAGAAATGAAGGTCTACGCTTTTATGTCAGATAGCAGCGCCCCGCGGTTTCACCCGCGTAAGTTCCGATCCCGTGGAAATATCGGGATAAAAATTAGCCTATGCGTTAATCCAGGTCTCCATTTATCTACATACCACGTTTCATCGCAATCGGTTCAGTGGTTTTTGCGTGAAAGAGTAACAAACATCCATCCATCCAAACTTTCACATTTATAATATTAGTGGGATTGCAGCGAAAAGAGCCACTACATGTTGATAACCAATTTTTACGTTTTAGAGATTTTGTTTATATATGTACAATCAATCTGACATCAGCTGCCTTTTCGAATGTATTTCAAAAGTGCAGCTTCATGCTAGATACATTTATTTGCACAGAAAATTTTTAAATTTATCAGATCAACAAACACATATTGTATACAGGTTTTTACAGAAAGTTGTGGTCATATTTAACATAGTTTAAATTTTTTTGAAAATTCGTATTTTTTACTAAAGAAATCTCATTTAGAAACTGAAAAATTAAACTTGAAAATTAACCGATAAATCTGCTAATATTTCGTATGTGAGCTGACATCAATGAAATTATAGGTACCTATTTAATACCAATAATGTTGATTGAATGTCCAGTTTCTTCTGAAATTGTCGGCATAATAAAATACAAAAACAAAAGCTTTGAAGTTGACATCAAAATTCATTATGTGTTTTTCAGAAATTAGGTAAGGCGTATTCCGAAGTTTTTTTTTTGTAATTTTGTTTTTTTTACAAGCTAAATCAACTATTTGTCGGCTACACATAACGCTCCTAAAATTTGATCACACCTTTCTGTAACATCCTGTATATAAATAGTTAGCTAGACAGTTCATTACTTTTTTCGTCTCTGTTGGTCGACCAACTTTCTTTATTATTGTTGGTTAGTAGAAGTATCTATTGACGAACTTCAGTGTTGTCAATAAGAAAATTTGAAAAAGTTTTTTTCTTTCTACGTTTAGCTTAATTGTTATAAAAAAATACGGTTGGATTTCAATCTTTAGGCGACCAATTAGTCCTAGTAAAGACTTAGAAATTTCGCACACTCTCTACATTGTGTGTTGCTAGTTGCATTCCACAAGGCAATAGCATTGAGGATAAAAGTAATGGATGCTCTTATAGAACTTGGCCCACAAAAATTTGTTCACATTCTGACCATGACATGAATTTTAATTAAAATTTCGAGTGCATCATGAATTACTTAATAAGGAACATTTATTTACTGAAAATATTTCGAATTGTTTAAATAGACGATCTACTCGCAGGTACTGTAGAGTATTCGACTGTAACGTCACGAGTCACAGGCTCGATTCTCGCTCAGAACATATGTATGTGGGATAATGTCCATTTAATACATAAGTATTTACATGAAAAAATACATTTAAGAATGTGTACCCAAGATGGGGTCAGAGACTGGAGCCGGAGTTTTCTCACAAGACTTAAACATAAAAATATCACTGGCGTTAGGCCAACACGCTTCTATATTTCAATGTGAATGTGTTACAATAACCTACGCCGTCATTGCAGTCATGTCAAAAGGTATAAAGGCGTACAACATCCGTATACTGTCAGACAGTATGGCCGTCCTAAAGGCCCTGGCAACATCATGATCTCCGGTCTCATTTATGAATGCCACCAGACGCTGGAGCGTTTAGCGTCTGCCAATGGGGTAGTTCTTCAATTGATCAAAGGGGGTATAACGATTCACTCGGGAACGACAAGGAAGGGATTTACAACATCAGCGGCAGGTCCAACAATACTGCTGCCACTTCCCTTCAATCAATTTCGCTCATGGGTAAGGCTGCGGACTCGTGAAGCGCACAACGGTCGCTGGGCCGATATACCTGTCTGCAGGCAGTCTAAACTGATGCTGATGGAGGTCTCACCACATTTAACCTGCATACTGCTCAGTATCAACCGACTCGATATTAGGATAGTTGTAGGAATCATTACGGGCCACCCGGGCACTAAACCGGCGCTTATTCACTATCAATACGACAGACAGTCATCTATGTAGAGGATGTCTCAACGCGGAGGAAACGGCAATCCACGTTATCTTTAATTGCGGAAATAGGGCCCGATACCAATGCCAATTTATATCCGTGTTTTAGAATCCAAAATACACATAAGCTTTGTTTACTTTGGGTCTAGATAGCGTTGTGTAATATGTTTTAAGTGTTGGATAGCCCATTTATCGAGGAATGCTATAGGCTATATAACATCAAGCTACAACTAATAGCAGCGGAGCAGTAACCATAAACGCAGGTGAAACTCCGGGGATGGCTACTTAGATTATAGTAATAAGCCCACGTTGAATAACCCTATTTCCACTTTTGAATGTGGTTCGAATCCCGGAAGAAATTTTGTTATGTATTTGTTTGAAATTTGTTTGTAATAAGTTAAACTAAAATAGTAATTTTAGTTTAACTTATTACTACTGTGAATACAGAGAGTCTCTGAACGATCTATTGGACTAAAGAAAAACAAAGAAATCCTACAACATTTTAACAAAAACGCTTAGAAATTAATATACTAATAGTATTAATACTATAATAGGAAGTTTCATGTGCCATCTTGAACAAGACTCATAATGCAAAAAATATTATCTTTTAAAAAAGTATCACCGACTTCAACGCGCCTCAAAATACCCAAATCGCTTCAAGTGTGCCTATAAAGTTTTAAGAGTTCCCTCGATTTCTCCAGGATCCTATCATCAGATCCTGAGCTAATTACTATAGGACCATCTGGGAAGTATACCCTTTCAAACAAAAGAAGAATTTTTGTGAACATATATAAAAAAAAATATACAGTGGAACGTTTTGAAGTCGGTTAGTAATTGCGCTCCATATAGCGGCCATGTTGATTTTTTTTAAAACACTTTTAGCCAGTGTTACTCGGAGTCGGGATGCTGTAAGAATTCAAACGTAAAATACCCCATACATCCAAATCTGTTTAAGCATTTAGAAGTTACGGTGGACTAAAGAATGTTACATACATATACGAACCCTGAAAACATTACACACCTTTCCTGGGCACTCGCGTAAAAAGGTAAAAGCTGTCTGAAAAGACTGGTACAAAAATCTAGCATTAAGTATATATGTTAAAAAAATGGAAGTTCTATAAGATAATGTACGTTTATGGAGGATCAAAAAATCTTTTAAACAAAAAATTAAACCGACGAAAAGAACTAAAAAGCTAAAAATAAATTAACCTTGTAAGTCTCGAGTACTGAGCTTATTTAGATAAACTATAAAAAATTTATAAACTTATTTTGAGTCGGCGTCAAATAATAAAATTATTAATTACCTACGTAGAGCCTTCTCCGTTTCTACGTAGGTACATATACAATTTAGATAATTAATCAGTTTGTTGTATTTAGTTCTTCTCGTCGGTTTAATTTTTTGTTAAAAAGATTTTTATTTTATGATTTTTTTTTTCATCATCAGCTCAGCTTCATGATGTGATGATTCCTAAACGCAAATATCTGATTAAGTTATGAAAAGTAAGCAGAAACAATATTCGTTGCTACATTTTTTTTTAAATGAAGAATACTAGCAAGGTGGGTTAAAGCTAAATGCTTGTGTTAGGAGTGGGTTCACGCCGGTAGTGCACTGGGCGGGGTTTGAACCCGCAACCACTTGATCGCAAGTCCGACGCCTTAGCCATTACGCTACCGCCACTTAGGGGTTTATTTTCGAGGGCTTCTCTAAATTTTATCAGGATCCCATCATCAGATCCTGACTTCCTTGGCATGGGACCACCCTTGAGGACCCACCTATCTAAAAAAAAAGAATCATCGAAATCGGTTCATAAATAACGGAGTGAGGGCTGAACATACATAAAAAAAAATATATAAATACGGTCGAATTGAGAACCTCCTTTTTTTCGTCGGTTATAAAGAATATAATTTTTATGTTATGAGGTTTTGCTCTAAATAAGATATAATGCATAATTGTTTTGAAGCAAACAATGAATTTTCCATAAACTGTTTCACGCCTTTTCTTAGTATCGAGGTCGTGTTCAAACAATGCGAATATGCTATCTAAAATTCACATTGAAACAAATTCAACTTTATAAAAGCTTCATATAAACTAAGATCTACCATCAACACAAGCCCTACTTGTGTTTAAATCTATAGAATAACGCAAGGACACATACCGGACTGTCCAACCGGACAATGTAGCACTTGACGGAATATAACGGTCACACCACAAATGTGCCGTGTCAACGACACAGGTACTAGTCAACCTACAATTCACACGACACAAACAAAAACTTATAAAACACCAACAAAATAATAACAAAATTTACAACTAGATACAATAGTCTTAATATTTACTAAAAAATACGATCAAAATGTACGAGACATTCACCTGTGGGAGGCGCGCGCGCACTGGCCGCCAAGCGCGGCAAACGGCCGGCAACAGAACCCGTTTCGTAGAAAAAAATACTCCTTCCCGCCTCCGTCGCCGTCATAGCGACCCTTTGCATATTTCCCTGCTCACTATTTATCATTACACCGTGAGAGGGAATTTCTTGTAGCCTCTCCGGAACGAGTTGCGCATCTTGGGTTTCGACTCGGTGACCCGTGACGTTCACGTTACTCCGAGATTCTGCCAAATTCACTTGATTAGGCACACGGTTTACTACTGCGCTCAAATTTCTCGGTACTACAATAGGTATTTTACCATAGACAGGCTTGTTTGTATACTTTTGTGAAGTATCTATATTGGAAGAATTAGCAAAAGCGTTTACTTTTAATATTTCGTTTGCCTGCTGCAGCAGTCGTCTCTGTATCGTTTCTATCTCTGTTCTTGACGCCTTCGAGTTCTCTGATAGCTCAGCTATCAGTTGATTGACGTTGAATTCAGCCATTTTGTTGGTCATTACTTGTGAAGTGGAGGCTTCGGTTTCTCTGGCATTATCTTTAATGTTATCTGATTTCTTCGCTTTGACTTTCATGTCTCGATTATCAGGTGGGGTGACCACTATCGTTGGTATGTGTTCTTTCGAAGAAGATTCTTGTCTGCCACGTTTCACTTTCTTAACGATTCTACTTGCCATTACATTGTTAATGTTTTAATGGTGATTGCTTGAAGTTTAACAGGTAATTTTTTGTTCATTTTGCACTTAGTAATGAAGTTCAATGGTTTAATTTGCCTATAAAAAGAGTTAAGTGAGATTGGAGCTCGATTTTTATTGAGGTTTCTAATTTATTTTATTTGTGTCGGTGTATTAATTTGAAATTGACTTGTTAATGGATTGATCACAAACTAAACTTTATTTAATTAAAGTTATGTAATATTTCAGTAGCTTAATTTATTGGAATGAATACAAAAGAAGTAACTTTAAAAAATAGTTCGCGTAGGTTGAGACTCAGTCAGTTCGATAAGAATTAAGTTACACTTGGTCCTAGTTTCAGACCGGTGTATATGATTATGGCGAGACTATGCAAAAAAATAAAAGTTATTTAAAACATTCATCACATTTACTAAACCTAAAACTTACAGTAAAATTATTTCATGATGGGTTTTAGGTTGTCTGACTGACGGCTTTTTAACTGTACCATATAGTTTTATTATGTATTTTATTTCATCCGCGGACATTTATTGCTTAGTGACCCAGTTCCAGACCCAGACCCAGTCAAGCCCTCTAACACATATCTGATAGCCACTGGACCAGTTTTAGGGATCAGACCGTAATAACTGAAAATAACCTGCTAAAGTTTGCCCGGGATGTTCTGTGTTCTGCCTAGATATATGATAAAACGTGTGTGGCTTTTTACCTAATATTAATTTATTAATCCTAACTAATATTATAAATGCAAAAGTGTTTTGACGTGACAACGTCTTATAAATTGGTTTGCCGGGTGACACTTCAAGAAACTGCGTTACGCTCCGCTCACGTTATGCGCTCACAATGAGAGCGAGTGAGAGGCACGCGTCCCTTCCACTCGGGCATGGTTATTATTTTACCACTCAAAGTCGTTGTCACGTAAAACTTTCGCCCGTATACCGACTTTACAGGCAACCAATTTTTTTTTGTTAGTATTTCAAACCTTAACTACTCAACCCATCATGAAATTTTGCATACACAGAATAGGGTAAGGTTATCTAGAAAAAAAGTTCTGTTCCCGAGCTTTTGTTGTATATAATGTATGAACGTATGCTTCGTGTATCTCGGAAACGGCTCTAACGATTTGAATTCTGTATTTAGATAAGATTTTGCTTTTGAAGTTTATGTAAATAGGAGTTTTGTGGTCGCCCTGTCACTATAAAACAATTTAAAAAACACCTTAAGACGTTTAATGTTTATTTAAAAGACCTTTAATGACACAACTAGCTCTGATAGCTTTACGACTCCGTGGAGATTACTATAGAATAAATCAGTTATTATGGAAGCAACATTGAGTAATATCTAATGATTTTACATTGTACATACGACTTTCCATACCATAACATAGGGTTCAGTGTACGTTGACATAAATAGAAATATAGCTTTCCTCAAGCTTACGTCATCCTTTAATACAGGTTCGTAATTTTAAGCGAATCTCGAGTGACTCGTTAGCTCAGCAGGTCAGAGCGCTGTCATTAGAAACTATCAAGTACATTAACGGAGGGCGAAGGTTCAAATCCTTCACGACTCATAGAAGTACTACTTTTTTATCTTCAATTTTATTAAGTTTATAATGATAACAAACGTATGATATAAAGTTAATAATGATAATGAAAACAAAATAAAAAAGCGTAGATATGATGGTGGTATCTTCCAAAGCACAGCAAAGTGGATTTCGCTCGAATCGGAGACAAAAGTAGAAAATACCAGTTTAACACTATTATCCGATAGAGCTTTTTATGTAAACGGACATATAATATACTAGCTTTTGGTTGCGGCTTTGCTGGCCTTAATGTACATTTTGTCAATTAATTCACTATCTACTAGGTACTACTTTTTTTCTGAATAAAAACATATATGTGTGTACAGTATAATTTTCTCAAACCAGTTAAGTATTGCGATGACTTTGTTGTACTTGTACACGTCATACAGTTTGAAGAACTTCAAAAAATACATGATACGGTAGTTGACTCAAGTGGCGCCACTGTCTGTCCGTCTGACACAGGCAATTTGCTCCGAATCTACTGGTCCGATTTAGTTGAAATTTGGCACACACTTCAATTCCTGTGACCCAAACCCAGATGTGCAACGTAAACAAATTAACATTGAATATAATTAAAATTAAAAAAAAAAAATGTTGAAATTAGACAATAAAAAATTACAATCTGTACCGTGTGACATATGGAAAGGGCTTGTTGTGAGAATCTCAAATATATAATTTTAATAATTTTAAATTAAAAAAAATTAATAGTTTTAAAATTATTTAAGAAACTATATGAAAATTTACCATCCCCATAGAATATTTTGTTAATTATTGCAAATTAACATATGTGCCACCACGGTAGACCTAGCCTATCTCTCAAGTACCTATTTAGCTTGGCACCGACTTCAAACAGATCAGTATGTACCTGGTGCCTTTATAATTTAAAGCGGCGGTAGCGTAATGGCTAAGGCATCGGACTTGCGATCAAGTGGTTGCGGGTTTGAACCCTACCCAGTGCACTAGCGACGTGAACCCACTCCTTACACAATCACTTATTTAACTGGAGGGGTTAACAAGAATACTAGTAATGTGTGACCCATGTTACTAGTATTCTTTATATATATAAAAAAAAAGTGTTAAATGTATGTAGTCAATTATCAATCAATCATTAAGTTTGAAATCGATTATTTTTCACTTTCCAGTGCCCTTTTTAGTGCTGTTTGAAGTGTTTAACGTGAATTATTCCTGTGTCGCAGGTGACTTTACAAACATACAAACAACGAACACAAAGAACACCCAGACTCAGGTGGGAATCGAACCCACGACTTATAGCATAGCAGTCAGGATCACTAACCACTAGGCCAACAGGCCAGTCAAAGTTAAAGTCAAAGTGTTTACGTGATTGTTAGTTTAAACGCGCTAAACTCAAGAACTATTAGTCAAATTTGTATTAGATAGAGTATTTATTAAGGAATATTATAGGCCATGTAACATCGGAGACAACTTAGGAGCGGAGCAGTGGCCATAAACGCAGGCGTAACTGCTGAGAACGCCTAGTATGTAAATATATAAGAGGATTGCAAATGACATATTTAAGTGTGCCCCACTTAAATATGGCGATAAATAAATATCTTTTAAAAAAAGTATCGCCGACTTCAACGCGCCTCAAAATACCCAAATCGCTTCAAGTCTGCCTATAAAATTTTAAGAGTTCCCTCGATTTCTCCAGGATCCGATCCTGACCTGATGACCATCGGACCACCTGGGAAGTATACCCTTTGAAACCAAAAGAAGAATTTTCTAAATCGGTCCAGGCCTCTTTGAATAATCGGTGTACAAACTTAAAAAAAAATACAATGGAACATGAACCTCCTTTTTTGAAGTCGGTTAAAAAGAAAATTTAATACTGACAAGTGGGATCTAGCCTCCTCAATAACAGTCAATTAAAAACATACATCATCGTAAAAATATGAAGAGTTGTCCTTTCGTAGGGCGATCTACTTGAATTTCGGTTACTAAGCTACCAAGTTAATCGAGGATACACTCGCTACAGCTTAATTTCAACAAAATCTGTCCTTTATTTCAGCATGTTATAGTAACAAACATACTAACTCACACATACACGCACTTACGCTTTTCCAATTATAAGATTTAAGGTTTGTAAAGGTACATAAAACAATGACACACAACAAAATTTACTACGTACTGTAAGGTAACAAGATACAAATTATTTCTGCTTAAAATAAACAACATTTCTCGGGCACTACCAAATTAGGTTTACCTAATTTTATTTATGATCGTTTCGATATCGATTCGACTTCGGCTGAGTTACTTAGAAGTTATGGTCGTTTATTGCTGGAATAAGTGTGTCAATGTTTCGATATCTGTGGCGCGGTGGTAGTGCTTTAAATACGATATTTCAGGTCAATGCAAATATCGTATTCATGTATAAAATAATTCTTGTAAAACTATAGGGTCCATGGGCGATTTTTTTTTAAGTCAGACCTCCTAAGCGTTGTAGTCCGAGAGCAGGGGACTCAATCAAAAATTTCATTAGCCGGAACCCCCGCACTTATTTTGCCCTACACACTACCCGAAGACACCTACAGGAAACACTACGTGTACGTAGTAGAACGGGACTCAAACGTAACTCAATCAGTAGGAAAGTAATTACAAAATCCCTGGATTAGCCCATGTTAAGGTCTAAAGAAAATACTAGTTATGTTTCACTCAGGACCTACTCCTTCTCCTCTATGTAACAGGTACCTATAAATCCTAAGTTACTTTCAAATTACGTAATCTTCTACAGTTACACCTATGTGAAGTTTTCTCATACCATTTCCCATATGTCAGATTGCTTTACGCATTGTTTTCGCACCACTATTTTATGTATGGGAATTAGAATAGTGTCAAACACTTCATTTGTGGTTTAGTTTATAGTGGGAAAATACTTGGTTCTTGTTATTTTAAATTGTTATTGTTAGTATCGTAGTAACAATTATCTTATCTGTGGTATTGTTATATTGGATGTCTTAATATATAGTTATTTTGTGGTTGTAGTTATTGTCGTTATGGTTTTAGTAGATAAATACGTGTGTTTATAGGCATCTAATGATAGGTACTAAAGCATACTTTTTTATAAATAAAAAATCTATTATATAATATATATATAATTTACATTCTGTAAGTACACTATTGCCTCGTTCTTTCAGTCTTATGATTGTGAATCTAAGGTTTGATTTCAGAATCGGGCAATTCGTTACTGAGGTTTTTTTCGGCAATTTTGAAAAGGAGCTGGCGTCAGAAAATGTATCCGGGAGGCAGTAATAATCTATCTTCTTAGGTTCACGTAATAGAACTTCTATTACGTGGACCCAAAAAATACAACTGAGCAAATGTAATACACCTATATCTACTCCCTCGAAGTTATACAAGCGTGAGTATATAAAACTAAACGCAAATGTTTAGTTTGGTTGTTGTTTTGTTTATTGCAAAGAAATTTTTTAGTTCAAGTGTTAAAAATTTGCAATTTGTTTCACATTGTATGCAAATGTGTCTTGAATATTATTAAAATTAAGCGTGACGAGATGAAAGTACTATCATCGGTTCTTCTCATATATTAATAAATATGCTTATTCTTAAACGTCTATTTATAAAAAAAATTAAGAGCGAGGGACGGCGAGTGTTAAGATAGTTCCGTACGAAATGATGACGAATGTGCGATTAATTTTTTTTAAGTATACCTATTTAGAACACTTTAAGGGACTTCACTGAATTTTACATTACAAACAAGCAACAGAGTTACGATATTTAAAGCGACACAAAATTCCACAGGAAACCAAACCCAAATCTTCAAGTCTAGAACAAATGAGTTGTCGATAGCTATCTGCTGCCCACTGATACACAAGAATATGGTAACCTTGTCTACCTCACATACAATTAAGAGATACTAGCTACTGCGCGCGATTTCGCTCGCTAATTTTTCTTTCGCAATTAGTAATTTTCGTTGCCTTTTATGGCCAACATTTGTGGTTATGAACCGTTTTCTCTGAAAGAGTAGGTAGTGTATTATATATTTCTACTTTTTGGTACCATGTAATAAGAATTGAGTCATCTACGTTTCCAGATTCCGTATTGCTGCCGAAAAATTTCCGGAATTCAAACTCAGAAGGTCACTATCGCACGAGAATGTAAGCGATATCCCCAACGAATGTTTCATTCTAAGGCGGAATCAAAACTTGTAATATTTACAAATAGGTATTTCAACTAGTAAATTATGTGTATACAAGAGGAGTATTTGAAAAATTTACCTAAGAGTGAAGGTACAAGTCCAAGACGCAAAGTGAGACTGGGTGAGGTTTCTATGAATTTTTATAAAATTCCGTGCAGGTTGCCATTGCTGCGTGCGATCGCGGCGCCAAGTTACGCCAGACCGCAGCACTAGTGGTGACGCGGTTTGCAGAGCGGAAGCGTTATACGACATTTTGTCTCACGAACGTATAGAAACGACAGAGGCTGCAGTCTGGCCTGTACTCCGTTTCGGAATAGTAACGGCCGCGACCGCAGGCAACAATGCGGTTGACTGTAACCGCAGGGCGCAATTCTGCCTGCGTCTGCAGTCTGCAGCTCGTCTCGGACTTGTACCTTAATGGAGTAGACTATTTTGAGTAGTGTGTGTGTAGTGGGCAAACGAGCAGACGGGTAAATTACTACCGCCGCTCATGGGCACCTGCAACTCAAGAGTCACAAGTGCGTTGCCGGCCTTTAAGGGGGAAGAGGGCGATAGGGGGAAAAGAGGGAAGAGGGGAAGGGGGAGAGTAGTATGTACTATTTTGTAAGTAGTGTCACATGTGTGGTTTTAAATGCAACATCTTAACTGCAATCTTAATGCGCAACTCGCTTAGAGTTACGCAATAGTATGGAATTGATTTACAACCGTGTCTAAAGTTTTTATTAACGAAAGATTGCAGATAGTTTTGAGTGAATATAATATGACGATGCCATAAAGTCCTCTGCGCATAAATGAGTTGAATGTCTGATGATGATGATGAAACAGTAACGTGAGGTAAAGAAAACTGACTGGTCGTAACTAAAGTACTGTTGATACACAGAAATATAAATATAGAATCAACTGCTTGTCTGTGCCTCTGGCAAAAGTAAGCATTTGTATTTACGGGAGATATTTGGTTACCGGGTGGAGAAAATTCTTTTGAGTTTTCCTCTGAGGGGATCGGTGATAGCTGAACAGAGTCTGGAAACGACTATGATAGACGGCTATGACGTGGACCTCGCTCACGACGATGAACCACAAGTAAAATGTAACCATTTCTGGAAAGTGGTTGTAGTAGACACTCAGCTTAATGGAAGTCATCAATAAAAATTCGAGACTTAGATAAACTGATGTAATGACCTGATAAACTGACGTTATGTCCTGATGAACTGATCATTCTATAATTTACGTTATTTATCTTCAACCTGATAATTTTAATGATTCAATCGGTGTTCAAGAATAACTTGATCGCAAATGTCAGATCAACTTGAAAAAGCAGGATAAAAAGTTGGAAGCTATATTTGTCAATGTTAAAGTGATGTTTCACAATATGATAGAGATTTTGGTTTTACTCCACGCTCCAAAAGACAATGTTGTTACACGACTATTGCCATTTAACTTAAATAATCTCAATAAAAGTGTCATATTGTAGGCGTAATGTATAATATTATTTATCATTATGTTCATTTTGGGTGTGCACTGTACACGGTAAACATGATCCTTGATGATTCACTACATTTGCAATGTAGGTGCAATAACACCTACAGTACAATACACTCGAATTGTTTATTTCTGCTAAAGACTTAAATTGTTTTGCAAACAGATAAATATGGAAGTCAGGTAAAATTTAAAAGTGATACGAAAGGCAAAAGCTACATTTAAAACATGTGCATTTAACGCCATGTTGAAATTTCAATGAGAGTCTGTGAGAAAACAACATCGCAATAGAACTCAATGACCCCTCTTCCAATTGAGAAGTCACAACATTGTATTTATAGTGGTTTAAGAACGTAAGGTCAATCAATACACTATATATTTCTTACAACATCAGTTGAGGATCAAGCATAAAAGTTAGTTTATCTTCTAGAGTCCGATCGGGTGGTGTTGCAGGACGATGTAGGAAGCCATTTAGGAGTATATGCCTGTACCCCTAGAAGCTCCAGGTTTGGTTGTCTATGGAATACCACAGATAAAGAGATTATTTTACGTCAAGTCAGGTTAGCTTTTTCCTTGGGGATATTACAAAATAAGAAAGAAGTTTGGTTTTATATTTAAATATTGACTATAGATTGCAACAAACTCATTTTCAAACTAAAGATAAATCTGATAGTTCTACCATTCTTATTAAATTTTATTTCAGTAACTTATAGTAATTAAAAAGCTTTGTGAATAAGAAGTCTAAAAAAACGCAATGGAAAAAATCTTACTTAGCATATTGTCAATACCAAACGTATACATACGTGGGTCACACTGAGAGTTTTTAAAATAGGCCAGTAAGAAAAGCAGCCGGTGAAAAATTCATTTAAATTTCGAATTAGGAACTTTTTGGGAATCTGTAGATGTTTAATGATTTTGTCATTTGTTTTCTAAATTCGCGGCAATTTAAAAAGTGTCTGTCGTGCATAGAAATGGATTTGACTATGGAAAATTTTCGCTCAGTGATTTATTACGACTTTCATTGCGGTCTTACTCAAAAACAATGTTACGATAGACTTCGATTGGCATTTCATTACGAAGCTCCACCTAGTGCCACTGTTTACAACTCGTTAAATGGGTTTAAACGTGGTCGAAGCAAACTCACTGATGATTCTCGAGAAGGACGTTTTTTTACGGCGACTACTGAAGATAACGTGAGTGCTGTGCGGCTAATGATAGAAGCTGATAGAAGGATTACATAGCAACAGATTCGGGCAGCTTTAGGTATTGGTATGAGTCAAGTACAAAAAGTCTTACATGAACATTTAGGCATCAGAAAGCTTTGTACTAGGTAGATACCTCATAATTTGACGGAATATCGAAAACGCCGTCGTTTGGATTGGTGCCGCTCAATGCTTGAAAAGTATGACGGAGGTGACTCGAATGCTATATATGACACCGTCACAGGTGATGAAAGCTGGATATGGATGCTGCGTAATGGATGTTTCCATTCGAAGATTTGCCGACAAAAGTACAGAAGGGCAGAAGTCAAGGGAAAAAGATAATTGCCTCATTCTTTGGACGGACGGGTCATTTCAAAGGTCAAAGGAAAAAGATCTCCTCCTCCTCCCCTCGTTTCTCGTTCTCGTTTTATGAACCCTGAAGATGCCGTGGCTGCATTTGAAAAAGGAGTGGAAGAGATCCCTAAAGAAGATTGGGATCATTGCTTCAGTCAATGGTTCCATCGCATGCGAGGGTGCGTAGAAAGGAACGGAGACTACTTAGAAAAGCAATAAAAATATTAACAAGCTTTTATATCTATTTCAGTGTGGTCACACTGAAATACTCTCCAGTATAGGTAAGATTTGATTGTGAATACGGATGACACTGGTACACACTTACACAGTATAATTTTTAAATTAGAACACAAACGCTACTGGTACATGCTGTTCGTATTTGTAATTATCCTCCTCAGTTCCGTTCAATTCTTTAACACGGCACTGTGGTACGATTGTCCAATTAAACAGTTAAGAATACAGCTCTATTCTATTGTTAGTGGTCATCCAACTGTGTTTCCCTCTCTTATCTTTAAAACGGACTATTGTTTGGCCATTTACATTAGGGAAGGTGTTAGCAAAAAATATGTAGTTGTTATCGGTTCTTATTTATGTTGTATATAAATTATCGTTTAATATTAGAAATTAGGTGATTGTGGAATGCACATTTCATAGGTGATATACCGCATTCCACAATGGCCCATATAGTTATACGTAGTTGGGTAAATATATGTAGGTCTATATATTTAAGATAAGATAAATTAATAAAATTTATTATTGATTTCTAAGGATACACATCATGCTCCCCGCCTTTTCCCAACTAAGTTGGGGTCGGCTTTCAGTCTACCTACGATATGGCTGAAGTTCGATATTATTCGTGAAGCGACTGCCATCAGACCTCCACAACCCAAGTACTAGGCGATATCGAAGTTAGACTAGGTTGTCGGACTTTTTAGGGCTCCAACTACCAGTAATGAATGCCACAGATGTTCGTATGGCAACCGGGACCAACGGCTTAACGTGCTTTCCGAGGCACGAGGGGGTCTCAATGTGTTAAAAATGGTCCTAAGACTGACCTGGCTAGTATTACTTAATCTTGTAATGTGCTAACCTACTCGGTTACAACTTAACCACGAGCCCCTTCTATAGATACACATAATTTACATTTTCCAAATAATATTGGTTTGTATCAAAACTGTTTAATTAGTAAGCTTTAAATAGCTACCTTAGTTTATGAACTTCTTTAACTTTGGCAAATCCCCATTACTGACATCTCTAGATTTTGAATTGAAATTGGGAGTACCACGTCTTACTATAAAGATGGTGAACAGTTGGCAACGGTAGTCCTAAATACCCTATGGAAAAAATTACAGAGATGGTATGGGTTTCGACACCAATCGTGCGGTTAAACACCATACACTATGCTGTCTAGCTTTAAAGTTTATTTCTAGCAACTGCATAACTCTGCACTGCATCTCTTCATAACTATGTCACTACCTACTTCATTTAATGAAATAAAAAACTTACAAACATTACAAGTTAAAGTCAAATGCGCCATATCTAATCACTCAAATCAAAATCATTTATTTCAATTAAACCATTATAGGTATTTTTGAATTGTCAGGAGTAGTAGTCAGTCAAACTAAGTCAGACGTGAAGCTAATTGCCTGTTCCAATTAGTAGATCCTGTGGAGAAGAACAGGCAAGAAACTCCAAATTCATATTATCCTTACTAATATTATAAATGCGAAAGTGAGTTTGTTGGTTTGTTTGTTACGCTTTCATCATGACATTTTGCATACATGTTGCCAGGGAACCAAAAAAAGAAACCAGATAAAAGTGAAAAAAAAAAATCCTGGACGATGATCATCCAGAAAAACTTACTGCCCCCGAGGGATTGACAAAATAACTTAACTCGAGCGGAGCCGAGGGGAAAGCTGGTTTCTAATAAAAAATAATTGTTTAATCTGATCTATAAAAATCAATGTTTGTGTGTTCGTATTTTATAGGCTGCTGCACCGTTCATCCGATCATCATAATATTTTGCATTAACGTTGCCATGGATACAGAAAAGATATTCTTTCGACTTTCATCCAGAAAAAAGTATTGTTTCCGAGGTATGGAAAAATTACTTTTAAGCGAGCGAAGCCGCGGGCAGAAGTTAGTATTATTATACAAACAGATAATTGCTATAGGTAGATGACAGTTTCGATAGTTGTGGTTGAAGCTTTGCGGTTACGTCGACTGAAGTTGTGTTAGATGGAGATATTTTTCTATTTTTTTGTTTATTTGGATTTGATTAAAAGTTAGAATTGCTTAATCATAAGGCATTTGAAGATAAAACATTTAATTTTACAACACTATTTCATAGCATTCTACAACATTCAGCCCTTTATGGAATGCACTCAAGTGTTATCGGATGGTAAAATGCTAGTTTTGTGTATTGACAATTTAGGATAACCATTATTACATCCAGTTCGAGGACTCGGATTTTCCGGCAATAAACGGTTTTTTTTCTTTTTTTTTTGACTCGCCAATCCATCCTTATAAGCAATATCCTTTTCCTTCCATTGTTTGAAATAAGATATTAAGTTTTAAATACTTTTCACGTCTTCCCTGTGTTAACACTAATTTAGTTACATCTACACGTATGCTTCAACGCGTTTTTACTTTTTCAGTGAATATACCTACGTAATACAGAATGAAATTAACAGACCGACACAATGCACACAAAAAAAAACTGTTCATGAATCAGTAACCTCATAAAAATAACGTAAGACTTCACCAATGGGACAACAAGACGCAATATTTGCTCTGTTTATTTGAAGTATTGCGGTATGGAGACACCTTAATGGAATCTTAACTTTATTGAATTTCGATTGAATTGATAAAAAAATTAAGCTTTTTATTAAATTAAAATCCATTAATTATTGATCAAACTCAATTAATTATAATTTAAAAAGTAAAAGCACGTTTTGTTTTAAATTTTTGGAAAGTTTTGAATTTAAGTGGAATTTAATACTTTTTAAGATTTATAAAAATTTTATTAACACGTCAATTCTAAATACAAAATATTATTTTTCCATATTTAAAATATTGTTTTTTAAATTGGTATTTTAATATTTAACCTGTAACTTTAAGTAATTATTACATAATTCACTTGAGAGCTTATTAAAAATCTTCATAATAGTCACTGGTTTGTTTGAAGAAAAAAACAAATTACAAAACCCATTGGTCTCACTTCACATCACTCACACACATGTGCAAATAGTAAAAACTTTTTAAGACTATGTACAATAAACAGTAGAGCACAGAGACGCGGGCGCACTTACACTGAACGCGTTTGTGGCCACATTGGGGAATCGAGATTCTCTTTCGTAGCTTTAAGTGACGTAGGCTTAAGAGTCAATACACGCGGCCTTCTTTTAAAAAAAACACCATTATATATGTAATGCTAATTGTTGTTTATGTTAGCGACAAAAAAATGGCTTGAATTGACTAAATTGCGTAGGCTTAATGGTATAGTTTTATGCCAAAACTGTTTGTCAGCCTTAATTCCGTCCTTAAAAAAAAACATACACGTTGAAGACAAAGTTGACCCCTTTTATGGATTGGTTCCGAAGAATTGGTTCTATAATTAAGTTGTTTAAAAACATATATCCAATACTAGTAACAGGGATATTGTTTGTCCTTGCCCTTCCATGGTTTGAAGACGTAGATTTTCTTTAAGTGGCTTTTTATATATTTTTACTTTTATTTATCAGGCTAATTTTAAATTTAGACTTACTATCAACAGTATCGATATTAATACACCGAGGTAGATTTCAATTTAAAAAAAAGTATTTCACTAACTTTTTGTGTACTTTCTGTTTGAAATTTTAATTTTTTTGTTATTATTTTTATGTTGTTGATATTTAAACTATTTGAGAAATAAACATCAAGCCCATAGCCCACTTGACTACACTTGATTATAAACGGTTATCGACGATTGTAAATATTAACAACACTGGTTTGATCCGCACCTGTCCCTGGCTGTTTCCGAACGAAATTAGTACTTCAATCACATTGGTATTTCTAAAAAAAATTTTTTATTTGAAATAAGAAAGAGAAATTTAATATTTCTTGTCAATGAAATCATAAAAGCCGATTTTCGCAACACAGATGTTTTTAACTTAAAACAGTGAGCGACAAGGTTATCTCTTCATTGTTTACTGTACAAAAATAAAGATCACTTTTTACATTGGAAAGCCAATGAATGAGTACGCAGTTGTTCAGAAACTCGTCGCCTATATGAGGCAACCAGTTATATCATACTTGGGTATGAATTAAGAAAAGCATCTGGCAACAATGTCCGCTGGGAAGTTGAATGAAAGCGAATATGTTAAGACGGGTCAGACGTCCAGTTCGAGATTGTGAGACGATTTAGTACTTACTGACTTCTAATAAATATGTGTTTGCAATTGAAAGAAAACTATTTTTCACGGATTCTATCGCGATTTATTTGGTGTTATTTTAGGTGGTTGTCTCATGTATCGAAGTACTTTGAGATAACTTTGCACTTCGATACATGAGACGACCACCATCTTAGTCTACCCGTGACCATGGCTGCTGAAAAGCAACTGAAACGTCGGGAACAGTATAGATAGTAAAATAACACCAAATAAATCGCGATAGAATCCGTGAAAAATAGTTTTATTTCAATGTGTAACATTCGCGTAAACTTTCGACAATATCATGTGTTTGCAATCTTGATAAAATTTTTTTTCTAAAAAAAGATTACTAGTAACGTGGGTCACACATTACTAGTAATCTCGTTAAACCCCTCCAGCTAAGCTTGACGCTTGTGTTAGGAGTGGGTTCACGACGGTAGTGCAATGGGTGGAGTTCAAAATTCAAAATTCAAAATTCAAAATTCAAAATCATTTATTCAATTAAGACACTAAGTGACATTTATGAACGTTAAATTGAAGCTACTGTTAAAAATCATAGATCGACGCAAATAGACGCCACAGCATGTACTGGATTGTCGAGGTAAATTAGGTGAAAACACCAAAATCTACTGCCTGCTTGTGTCGATCTATAACTTCCAGTTTCCAAAATGCGTAGAGCCTTATGAGAAGAATACTGGCAAAGAAACTCATGGCCACTCTTTTTAAAAGTCAGATCTTCAGGTACAATGGTATTAGTGTTACATAAAAGATAAGCATGATGCAAGCTGTTGCCACCTGAATTACATTTTATTGAAATGCTCCAAAAGCTAACGCACAAACAAAAAATATCACTCAGTGATACCGTTGAAGGTTCGAACCTATTAAACATAGAAATCATTCAAGGTGCACATCAGTTACAAAGTCTACTGTTAAAACTAATTCGTGACTGGATTAAGAGGCTAGAGTTGCAGTTGAACGAACCAAAATAATAGTATAGGCTAAAGCATCGCTGACTAAGCCGACCAGTCACCCCAAGCAGCACCCGTTCACGAGTATGACGCATGGACCAGCCATCGTCTCCTTCGCCATATCAGAGGGAAAGAAACGACCCGCCCCATGACGACGCCGCAAGCAATGACATTTTAGTGAGCATGACGAGCCATAGTCGAGATACTGATAAAAATCACTACTAGTCAAAATTACCATAATAATCGTCACGCATTACTTTCAACTAACAATGGTTTGTTAATAATTTAGTCTAATTATAAGACAAAGAAGTTTGTGTGTATATACCTAAAGACACCTTAAGCCCAAGACTGTTTGTCGTTTAGATAATCGTTGATCGTATAGTAGGCTTTCCTAATAAGGTGATTTTTTACAGTACGCTTAAATTTATCTACAGGAAGGTCGATTACATCTATAGGAATTTTATTATAAAAACGTATACCAAGACCTTCGAACGAGTTGTGTACCTTATGTAAGCGATGATAGGTAGCAACGAGTTTAGACTTGTTTCTTGTATTAATATTGTGTATATCACTGTTTTTCTTATAGTCATTGATATTGTGCCTAACAAACATAATATTTGCAAATATATACTGTGATGCAACAGTTAAAATACCTATATCCTTAAACAACTCTCGAAGAGAGACTCTAGCACCTAAATTGTATATTGAGCGGATGGCTCTTTTTTGAAGAATAAAAATCGTTTCAACATCAGCCGCCTTGCCCCAAAGTAGTATACCATAGGACATGACGCTGTGAAAGTAGCTAAAATAAACAAGCCTAGCTGTGTCCGTATCAGTGAGCTGACGTACCTTCCATACTGCGTAAGCTGCCGAACTAAGCCTACCTGCAAGGCTGTCTATCTGGGGTCCCCATTGCAGTTTACTGTCTAATGTAAGTCCCAAGAATACTGTTGAGTCTACAATACTTATTATTTCATTATTTAGAGTTAGATTAGTGCCTAGCTGTTTTACATTTGGCATGGTAAATCTCACACACTTTGTTTTATTTGAGTTCAGTAGGAGATTGTTAGTTGAAAACCAATACAATACATCATTTAGCGCCCTATTCACATCGTCAAAAACTGTTTTTTTACGATCGACTTTGAAAATAAGTGACGTATCATCAGCAAATAGAACTATATCACAGCGATCTTTTAAATAATAAGGTAAATCGTTTATATATATGAGAAAAAGTAGAGGACCCAGTATAGAGCCCTGGGGAACGCCCATAGTAACAGGTAATCCAGAAGACCTCGCACCATTGTTCGAACCCGCAACCACTTGAATGCAAGTCCGACGCCTTAGCCATTACGCTACCGCCGCTTATAATATATTTGTGTATGTAAAGACTTTTTTAGTTCTACGAATTCTTCAGTTAATACTAAAGACCGTCTCGTCGTCGACCATAATTCATTAAATTTAAAACCTATAATAATAAATTGTATTTATTTCTCTCATCACAAAGGCAGATACAATTATCATCAATTCCAATAAATAAAACTGAAGTGTCTGCAATGTCAAAATAATAGGTTTTTAAGCTCATACAGTTATTTTCACGATACCTATACCTAAAAATCAGTTTTTTAAATATTTTTCTGTCTGTCTGTTTGTTCCGGCTAATCTCCGAAACGGGTGGACGTATTTCCATGGGGCTTTCACTGGCAGATGGCAGCTGGTGTTAGAAGGAGTAACTTAGGCTACTATTATTTTGGAAAAAGAATTAGGGTTCCGCTCAAAATATATAAATATGTACACGTGAGTGAAGCCGAACTGCTAGTTAATAATAATCCCACTATATTGTAAATGTGAAATTTTGGATGTATGGATGGATAGATGGATGGATGGATGGATGGATGTTTGTTACTCTTTCACGCAAAAACCACTGAACCGATTGCGATGAAACTTGGTATGTAGATAGCTGGAGACCTGGATTAACGAATAGGCTACTTTTTATCCCGATATTCCCACGGGACCGGGATTTAAGCGGGTGAATCCGCGGGGAGCTGCTAGTATATTAATAATAACTTCACATATCTCACACACGGCCGTCTGATTCCAAACTAGGCAGAGCCTGTACTATGGTAACCAGACTGCTGATAAACATACTTATATATTTCTAAATATATACATATTATAGATAAATAAATTACACCCAGACGCAGAACATGATCGTGCTCATCACACAATTATTTGTTCTAGGTGGGGATCGAACCCACGACCTCTGGCTCAGCAGTCAGGGTCACTAACCACTAGACCAACAGGCCAGTCTATATATAGTAATAAATCGAACTGTTAATTTCCATTATATATTATACTGACCTTGAAATAAGAATTAAAGATAAGAATGATTATAATATACTGGCTAGTTATTTTTCTATCCCTCAGAAAAATTACTTTATTTGTAGATGTAATGTCCCTATGTTCTTCTCTGAGAACGTGTATGCAAAATTTCACAACGATCGATTGAGTAGTTAATGAGTGAATGTGTGACTAACAAGCAAACTCACATTGGTCTTAATAGTATTAGTTAGGATTAGTACAACTGGAAGACATTTTGTTCTTGTGTTCTTTTGCAGACTACTTTTAGCACTACGCAATAAGTATCTACAGTAAATTGAACAAAACCGGCCAAATGCGAGTCGGAATCGCGCGTCATCGTACAAGATTTAACAAAATTGATATAGGTACTTTTGAAACCCCCTTTAATTATTTTTTTATTATTTGTTGTTATAGTGGCAACAGAAATACACATTCTATGAAAATTTCAACTGTCTACCTATTACGGATCATGAGATACAGCGTGCTGACAGATAGACGGACGGACGGGCGGACGGACGCACAAGCGGAGGGTTAGTATTAGCGTAGGGTTGGTTACTCTTCAGGTACGGAACCCTAAAAAAAGTTCTTTTTACTTTGTCTGTGGAGTCAAAAACTTGGACAGTGTCCTTGTTTCTCTCTCATTAATGAACATGCCCCGTCTTAGAAACGTCTTCACGAAATCTTTACGAAAAATCAGTACTATTCTTCTCTATACAATACTCACTCTACATACAATGGTGCGGTACTGTGCGATACACATGGCTGCTCCACCTAATATGCCATGGTCTGTCGGCCATGGGTAAGACAGGGAAAAAGTAGGGGTGATGAACTTATGGTGGTATATGGGAACTGAGAAATGGTTGGCCATGGTTTTTAACTATCACTTACTTGTTACTATATATTTTCTGTAGGTTGCTACTTCAACCTCTTATAAATATATTTACACTACACTCTTATACCTATATACATTACTCTTATACATACAACATGTCCCAAAGTTCAACGATAAGCCGGTACCGGTGTATGGTCAGGTCGATCACTACCTAGGGAAAAATAATAAAAAAATCCAACTATTTTTTTTTCAACGTTACATTATCGTAGTAGTCATTTCTTTAGGACCACAGGTACCAAGTCAACCACATAGTGAGTAATACCTTGGTAGCGTTATGTTCGAAAACATGGCGAACAGTTGGCGTTGCTCCATATTGCACACCATTGTCACTTGTAAGGCTATACAATGTTATCACACCATAGTACTATTGTGATTCAGGTCATAAAGAGCAACTGTAAAGCTAGACATTACACATAGATAAAGCACTGCTATTTACTTGAGTAGCTTGATTTCTCCACAGCTTATTCTTAGCCTGATTTCTAAACAACTTAACATAACTTAATTTTAACACCTGAATTTTATACCTGGGTTTAGGGCGTCCATTTATACTACTTCTGCCGTATATGACAATGACAATTAAAATATTACGAGATCTGCGCTATGCCCGCTATCACAATTCGAAGCTGAATTGTATTTATGGCTTGTCGAGAAATGTTTTTATACTATTCATAAATCATCACTCACTTATGAAAAACAGATGATAAGTAGGTACTCATTTTTTATTTATTTAATAAGATCTAATAGGATGATGGCCAGTTATGATGATAGCGCTACAAAAGACCAGAAATGGTCGAGGTGGCAGTAGGCACTTAAAACATTAATAATAATAACAGATATAATAAATAAGACGTTTTAATAGTAATTAAATATAATGTTAAGTTTAGTATATTATAAGTATTCGCATATTTAGAAAAGGCCAATGTGCTGAGGACAATAACTTTTCAAAAAATGTTTTTTTTCCTTAGAAAAAAATATCTTCAATTCTTCGTTCTATAATGTCTATACATTAAACAGATTGTTAGGTATGAAATCGACTTGTGAGCCAATTACTTGTAAATAGTAAAATAAATAGCGCCTATTACTGAAAACTCTCTACTCAAAAGTCACTACTACAGATAACCCTGTCCTTAAGTTGAGCGTCCCCTATGTTAAACGGCTTCCTCAAAACCTTTACCAAGTCGTCGGTCTATCGTCTTTGGAGGAGTTGCGTGGGACATCCCTCTATTCGAGACAGTGAGATATGGTAGATAGATAGGGTCTTGCATCATACCGTCTTTAAAAGAATGTGGGTTGCCGGTCGGGTCCTGCTACTGCATCCGAGAAATCACTCAAACGGCGGAAATGTAGCAATCTTGTCGGTGATTATATATTTAAAACGGCTACTGACGAGTCGCTAGAGACATGGGATTTTAATTTATATATAATGTGTTTAATTTTTGCAACCGCGATTCATAATGTTAATACTGCCACCATATCCGAAATATCACCAGTTGATAGCGATGCGCCCGAGAATATTGCAGCGGGATATTCTTGTTTTTTCTTTCAGATGTCTTTCTAGAATAGTTTTGGAATTAACGCTTTAAATTCTTCTTAATAAAACCTAAATAAGCAAGTTAGATTCGCTTTTGAGTTTCTATCAGACGTATTTACTACACAGGTGAACGTATTGCCCAGCGAAGTATGAACAACGCTAGGTTCTTTGTACATCGGTCTGAGAATAAATTACACGGTATTAACGTATCAAGTAAGTGTGCATTTATTAGTCACCAAGCTATCTAGTTAGAATATTATTGTGATTAGTTTATTGTCTCGGTACTTTGGAACCCAAGCATACGAAAATAAACCTGAAGCATTAATTTTTTTGGTTGAACGCGTTAATTGTTGGCTATTTTTAAAGGGGATTGCCCATTCTTAGTGTGTTGGGCCGTGTGTGTTATCTTAGAAATCTAAGAAATATATAAAAAGTACCGCCATTATTTTATAAAAAGTAGGAAATATAAAAAACGTGAAAAGTTTTGAGGTTATTTCTCAATATGGAAATGTGTCGAATGGCGGCAAATCAAGTATTTCTTATTGTTTAAACTGCATAATTTAAGCAAGGTCGTACACAATATATTTATTGTATTAATATTATTGTATTACTATTGCAATCCATTTAGATTGTAATCATCATCGATAGTAAAACCGAGAATTAAGTGCTGGCAACATTGCCACATTCGCGTTTTGGTTGTTTTTAATAATTTTTATTAAAAAAATCAAAATACTAAACCTTTATTTACTAAAATACAATTTATTACAGTGAATTTTTAACGCTCATTTGAATGTATTTCAAATTCTTAATTTTAGATTACAAAATTAATGGTAATAGCACAGAATACATAATAGTACCGTAATAGTCACTTAGTTCAAAGTTGTGTACACAGTGGGCCTAAAATGGGCAATCCCCTTTAATAGAAGGCCATCTTCTTCTTTCTTGAAGAAGGTATACGTTATTTAACATCACGCTACGACTCATAGGAGTAGAGTAGGGACCAGAAACTGCGGGTAGCGGCTACTTCAAAATAAAGCCATGATTTAAGCAGTGATAATGGTCATGTATTATCCAAGTAGCGACTAATACCTGTACCGCGCGTGGTTACTTCACACATGCCTTGGTTACGCCACGTCACGCTCCGTGGCGCGTGGCGTTCTACTACTTTAGTATGTCGCCCATCTTTTGTTTGTTTGTTGGAATACAGGACTTTGTAGTTAAGATACACGGATTTTTTTTCATTTTATGGTGTAGGGGGCAAACATGCAGACGGGTCAACTGATGTTAAATGACTACCGCCACCTGCACCTGCAACTCAAGAGTCACAAGTGCGTTGCCGGCCTTTAAGGTGGGAGTAGGGCAAGAGGGGGAAGAGGGGGAGAGGGTGAAAAGCGGGAAGAGGGGAGAGGGGTAGAGAAAAGGTTTAGGGCATCCGGTAACCTCACTCACGCGGCGAAAAGCAATACAAGCATTGCTTCACTGTCGGTCTTCTGTAAGGCCGTAGTATCACTCCAGTCGAGCCGGCCCATACATGCCGAAGCATGGCTCTCCCACGAAAGATATTTTACTCACGTGTATATTTCGAGGATGCCCGAGTAGTTTCGGACCCGACGGTCTAGTTTTCTCTAGGGATCGAGTATACACCGGGGGCCCGTAGTGGATCCACATTCTTTGGACGATCTTTCACCCACCCGGACAGCTTAGAAACCTACTGCGCTCCCCAAGTCGCATCCCCGAAATATACACGTGAGTTAAACAGTATATCTTAACTAAAAAACTATTCAGTTTTATTACGAGTATATTATATGGGTGTGTACTTTACACACATGTAATTAGCGTTACTCAAAAGCTCAGAACAACTACTTGTATGTAGATCCCACAAACAATAAGTCCTATATTAGTATAGCGAGGTCCCCACGTAAATCTCTGTGACACTCGTGCCGACTAACCAATATTTTAGTACCACAGATAAAAATAATAAAATTGTTGTCAAGTTTATCCTTTTAACAGCTTATTCATGGTGACAATGTATTAGGAACTTTGCATAAGAAAACACTGTGTATCTGAACATAATCTGGAACGTGTGAGCAACCAGCTCTCTACCAGTTATTGAAAAAACAATGTTGTACAACTTCTAAGTACAAATAGTACTGTGATATTTTTTGTGAAACAAACTAGTTAGCATAATGATTAAATAAAACAGTTTTATAATGCAAGTTTCAACTTGTTATTGAAGATTAAAAGACATGAGCATGACTGACCGTTCATGCCGATGTGCGAGTCGACTCAGATTCAGATGTCTTAAATCAAACGCTCGCAACGCAACAATTGTACTCTAATAGGCAACCTTTGGTACCCTGTACCAAAGGTTGCCTGGTACAGTGGACAAAGAAAATGGTCTACCAGTGGCCCCCAAGCTCAGGGGGCCCCTCGGACTCTGACTTACAAACTATAAATTGAGCTAGTGAAAATTTCGCCCACATTCGGAATATAAATAAACCAGATTTTTTAGAACCCGAAGTTATCAGGTTTGTATTTATATTAAATTGCGTACTTGATAACTTGAATATGGGGTACGACGAATCTAGATTACGACAAATCTGGAGTACGTCGAACTCGGAACACGACGAATACGGAACAAACGATTTTAAATAGTTTAGTTGGGGCCCTAGTTTATTTTTTGCCCCAGGGCTTTTGGTTACCTAGCTACGCCACTGCTGTTGTTTCTCTAGTTGTTTGATTGTTTATCATCCGACAACAAGTCACCATTTAACGTCATAATTATTCTTACCTGGAAACCGTGTCCCAAATTCCTACAACAACTGCACCTGCCTCTAGCTAAATATTACGACACAAACAAAGTTGATGTTGTTTTATTTTTAAACACGATTAACACGTCGCGTCGTTACGTGTGCTGTTCAAGAGTTTCAAATTAATCCGAGCGAGGTAACGCAATAATTATGATTGTTATTAAATAAGATTATTTTCGAGGTCAGACACGAATATAAATATACCTATCTATATAGCTTGCAAGTTGCACAATACCAATCCATCGTTTAAGCGGTAATCTTACTTATCCTACTGATATAAACGTGGAAGTTTGTGAGGATGTGTGGATGTATGGATGTTTGTTCCTCTTTCACGCAAAAACTACTCAACCGATTGCGATGAAACTTGGTATGTAGATAGCTAGAGTTCTGTATTAACACATAGGCTGCTTTTTATCACGATATTCTAACGACATTGCGATTTACGCGGGTGAAACCGCGGGGCGCAGCTATATTTTATAGGCGAAAGTTTGAGAGGATGTGGATGTTTGTTAATCTTTCACGCAAAAACGGTTGAACGGATCTGGATGAAATTTGGCTCAGAGATAGATTATAGTCTGGAAGAGTACATAGGATACTTTTATACCGGAAAAATTTACTTTTCTCGTGGGATAGATTTCACCAAAATTTCCAAGCGAACGAAGTAGCGGCAAACTAAGGCAAATGCGAGTTCAATGCTTTACGAGTATACCACCAACAACATGAACTAGAGTGCCGGTTTTTAACACAGAATATGTGAACTGGAAATACCTTATCGAGTGTGACCTTACTTGACCTTCATAAGCCATGAACTCTGCATTTTTCACAACAATAACACAACACAAACAATATTTCACACAGGCTGGCAACCTGGACATGCCGGGGTAAGCTCCAAACATTCAAGTCGGTGCAGGCGCATTATTTGTGCAAAAATAACAATGTCTTAGAGTACATGTTACAGCCGGAAACAACCTATCTACAAGACGAAGCGTACCGGAAGTTTGGGGTTTACAGGGCTTGCGTCATTTGACGGACGATGTGCCACAATGTTGCCAGCCATAAATATATTGCTCAGTTTATCTTCATATAAGTAGATCATAATATAAAATATTATATAAAAAAATATATGTATATTTATTTATTTATATGTGCACACCTACTCGGTCCACCACACGGTCACCGCTGAAAATCAGCGCTGCTTGGCTTGGCATCAATGCTGAGCGGTGACCAATTTCAATAAGTAACGTGCAAGTGCGTGCAAGGCAATTGTCACTCTATTTAGTTTTTTTCTTTATTTTTATTTGATTTCTTTTTTTTTTAATGTTTCATAACTAAAAGTACTGTAAGTACGAACGTTACTTATTAAGAAATAAATACTTTTTCTTTCTTTCTTTCTAGATGCCCGCTGGTCGAATTTCGACCATGGTTTATCTCACTGGCCAGTATAACTTGAACTGTCCTTGTATACACTTACGTGCTATGACAGGTCAACACATATACTGGACGCGTGTAAATTAGTAAGATATATTGCTTAAAAATTGTAGCTTTCTGCATTTCTTCTGTATAGGAACTGTATTCCAAATTGCACACCAAAGCGTTTGCGAAGTTTCCTGGAAAGGGTAAAAATAATTATCTTTACGTATATATATAGATAATAGTGATGTGTGACTGACGTTACTAGTGTTCTAATTTAACTACACTTAATTGTACATTAAAAATGTTAAACATGTGAATTTAAGAATCTGGAGTAGTTTTAGAACGGCATAGATACGTAAAGTCACTCGGATAAATGTGCAAAAATCTTCGACAATCATGATAGACGAACTATCGACATATAAGTTTGTACGAATTGATGCGCGAGTTAGACTTGCATTTTTTTTACTACTAACTGTACTCCGCGCGGTTTTGCTCGCGAGTACACATTTATATTTTTTGCGCGGAACCCAAAAACCTTTTCCAAAACAAAATATGCCTAAATTACTCCTTATAACACCAGCTATCTACCGGTAAAAGTCCCGTGGAAATCGGACCACCCGTTCCAGAGACTACCCGGCACAAACAGACAGACATACAGGCCGACAGACAGACAAAAATTAAACTTTTTTTTTTTGTTCATTCCTTGTAAACATTCAGAAGCATTTAGTAAAAAGCTGTTATTATGACATTACAAACAGACATTTCAATTTTATTTATTTGTAAAGATTAATGCCTGTTTCTGGCATAATTTTCATAATGTCTTATGGAAACAGACTAAAATGTCTTTTATATTTAACTTTACCAACGGTTGTAAAACATCTGCCTTTGTGTGCGCAGAGGGTTGCAAATATCAAGGTTCCAACGGAAATGGTGCACCTGTATATACTCCCTTCGCTCGGGGCCACGAAATAAGCGGGTCTTAAATTAACATTTTATACAGCTTCCGGTAGAGAATACAATTATAATCGTTTCAGTTCGGTTAAAAGTTATCTTGAATGAATAATTAATATAGTTTATGTAGGTTAGTGTTAATTTAGTGTAGAAACTTGCCATGTATCCGGCACGTTTCTACGCTTACTTACTGAGAAACCCTGAGCGGAAAAATACGATGACACTTTGCTCCCGTGAATAAAAAACGGACCTCAAGCACGCAACCATACCCGCCAAATTAAACGCTAGTAGTTAGTTAGTTAGTAGCTAGTACATAGGTACGATAATTGTCATTGTACCAGTGGTACTTAAACTGTTTTCCAAATAAGGTTAAAGTAAGACAGTTATACAATATAACATTGGAACTACTCTGCAACAGTCTAACAAGTCTTCAGGGAGAACTGAAGGCCGTTGGAGTTCAGAAGTCTTAGAGCGTGTACCACGAATCGGTACCTCACGATTAGGTATACCTCATGGTACACTTAATGCCTGATTGGTATTTGAACTGGCCCGAAATGGATTAGAAGCGAAAGGTGTAAGGAATTGGGAGAGGCCTTTATCAGAATCGCATATGGTCTATTAATGTGATTGAACTTGAAAAGATCGGCTGATTAAAGTGATTAATTGATTTGGTTCAAAACCTGCTTAAGTTTGGTGAATTTTTGTAGTAAATTATTAAGCTGTACGTCTTCCAGAGTATTTTGTGGCCCGATTATTAGAAAGTCTTTTAAAGAACAAGTCGGTTAAAGTTGTATGAGCATATTCTCGTCCATGACAGTTTTTCAAATAAATTCCTATTCGCAACTTGAAGGTTTATCAATTATGAATAATGAAACGAATATCATTAGATGAAATGTCATATCTTTATGATGGTCAAGTCTTTACGACTGAAAGTTCAAAACTCATACATTTATTTGACATTTCGTTACTGTACGTATACATACTCGTTGATTAAAAACTTTGGGATTGCCAATGATAGTGTTGAATGTGTTTAACTGTTAGCAAACAAGTCTAGAATAAAGAATCTTTTATTTCGTATTTGTTAGTTACGCCAAGGCACAGAACGGCTGCTTTTAGAGGAAGTTTCAAGCTAACTGCCACTCGCTGTTGGAATAACCTGCCACCTCCGTTACGGGAGCTCAATTCAATTACCACTTTTAAGAAGAGGTATAAACAACATTTAATAAACGCACAGAAACAACAAGTTTATATAACTGAGACATTTCTTTTCTTGGAATTTACAATTGACCCTTATGTGGGAGAGGCATGCTTCGGCACGTATGGGCTGGCTCGACTCCGCTTGATACCACGGCCTCACAGAAAACCGGCAGTGAAACAATGCTTGCATTGCATTTCGCCGCGTGAGTGAGGTTACCGGAGGCCCTAACCCTTCCCTCTCCCCTATTCCCGTCCTTCCCCTCCCCCTCTCCCCACTCTTTCCCCCCTCCCCCTCTTCTCCTACTCCTATCTTAAGGGGGGCAACGCACTTGTGACTCTTGAGTTACAGGTGCCCATGGGCGGCGGTAATCATTTACCGTCAGGTGACCCGTCTGCTCGTTTGCCCCCTATACTATAAAAAAAAACGGACGCTATTCTAGTATATGTATAAGTATAATATATTTTTCTTTATATTTTTTGTAAACATACAAATTTACTTTACATTAATTAGTCCTCCTTTGTTTGGTATGAAAGCCAATGAATAAGGTTAAACAAACGTTAACCAATACGCTTGACGCTCAAAGACATCAAACTTATGTCAAAAACATAATTATGCGTCACGTTGACAGATAAGGTATAAAACTATACGGACAATAATAGGACACAATGTAGATAGATGAATTATTTGTGTATTTTCTTCATAATTGTTATTCTTTATTTTATTAGTAATAAATAAATGTACATATTTAACAAAAAAATATAACTTTATATATTAGCTGTAATTTATGGTATGTAATAAGTGTTTAGGTATTGTATTTGTTTGGACATGATCTGTGTACCTTATAGCCCGTGTATGTTATTTTTGGCCTTAGCAGAATATCAGCACCGCTTCGGGTATTTATTCGAAGCGGCACTATGCTGAGATAAGGACCATTTTTGCATCACACTTAAGGTATGGGAACCTTATTAGTGTATATTTTAGTTTTTATTAGTATGTAGTACCTTTGTGTGCTAGCAGAATAAATATTTCTTTCTTTCTTTCTTATTTCTATATTTAAGAAAACAGCTATCTACATACCAAGTTTCATTGCAATCGGTTCAGTGGTTTTTGCGTGAAAGAATAATAAACATCCATCCATCCATCCAAACTTTCACATTTATAATATTAGTGGGATAAATTAGCTGTTGCCCACGACTTCATTCGTGTGGAAATTTCGGTGAAATATATCCCACAAGAAACGTAAATTTTCAGGATAAAATAAAAAGCCTATATGCTATTCCAGTCTATCTCTGTGCCAAGTTTTATTCAGATCCGTTCAGCAGTTTTTTTGTGAAAGAGTAACAAACATCCATTCATCCTCATCGACTTCTGTCTTTATAATATTAGTAAGATCACAACCAGACACAGAGCCAATAATTAAACTCATCACATAATTATTTCTTTTGGGTCGGAATCGAACCCATTGTATCTCGGCTCAGCAGTCATGATAACTAACCAGTAGACCAATAGGCCCGTTGGGAGTACATTAAAAGGAAAATGTACGTAGGTAAAGTCCGAACCCACTTTTTTCCATTTCTCTGTAAGAAAACCTTTCTTTCTTATTTAATAAAATATAGAAATATATTAATGAATCCCTATTTTCCTTGGTCACGGCATCATGCGTGGACGGCTGGAGCGATTTTGCTAATTCTTTTTGTTTTGTGTTTGTTATTGTCAGGAGAAGGTTCTTATAAAAGAAAAAAAATTCAAAGTTGTGCGGAAAATTAGAAAATTTAAGAAAACTTAACGACGGTCTTACGCGGGTGACACCGCGGGGCGCAGCTAGTAGGCTATAAATACAGCTCTTATGATATACGTAATACAACAAGTACCTAGAAGAGATCTATACTCTTCTAATCTTATGTCAGTATGTTGTGGGTGTAATCGATTACTATGTTTGGAGATAAAAAGTGCCGCAACAGGAAGTTATATTTGCGCTATAAGGGTGTAGCCACGCTATAGCATTGATTTGATTGCACGTATTTTAAATCTTTACGTAGATTCGTATTTTGAAACAGGAGAGAACGAATGAAAATGATTTTGGCACTGGTGTTTCACCATAGTTCTTTTAAAAATAAATTAGGTATATCTTAATTATATTGTACATGTGCAGCTATTATGGTAGAGAGTAATATTTCCTTTGCTAGATGAAGTAGTTTCATGAATTTGTTACGCGACGTCGGGCGGAATCCCACGCATTCTCGGACCATGAACAGAACCATGTTGCCTAGTGAGAGATATCCCGCAACGATAGCCGTCGTTATACATGTATGTAGTAGCGATAATCAAACTCATAACCTCATGATTACCGAAAACCATAGCAAGGACGGTGATGTCACCTAGACATTCACAGTAAATCAAGTTCTTATTTATCAAGTTTTGTAAATACATTTTGACCGGTAACACCTCGGTCAGGACGACCTTTTGTCTTTATCACTGTACATATTCTGACCGGTTCTAAAGCGTGGATCAAGATTAATATAATAAGCATTTAATATCTCCAATTAACATACAAGATCAAAGTGTCCTCCCACACCGAGTTAGTTGACAGCTTGTTAGATTATGTTTTATGATTAAGAAATAAGTTTGAAACAAAAAGGTGTATGTAACGATTAGTGTCACTTTACTAGTAAGCAAATATATAAGTATTTTGGAAGGCGGATCTATGGCAAAATTTCTGATCCAAATTGTGTCAATTTATGAAGTACCTAAACCCTATTTCTTTTTTTATGGTATAGGGGCAAACGAGCAGACGGGTCACCTGATGGTAAATAACTACCGCAGCCCATGAGCACCGGCAACGGGCATTGCCGGCCTTTAAGGTGGGAGTAGGGGAAGTATATATATATATATATATACATATATATATATATATATATATATATTGTTCGTGCGAGAGCCATGCTTCGGCACGCACAGCTACAGCCTACAGCACGGCGCCGACTGAAATTTAGGCTACCGCTAGCCGCCCGCCCGCGAGGTGCAACCTAATTTCATCATCTTCATGTGCGATACGACGCGACGCAAAGTTTTTTCACTGGCTGGTCGCAGTCGGTGCGCTGTAAGCACCCGGACCGCGCTGTAAGACGTTGGCTTTTTCATATTGACATTATGAAATATATTATAAGATCACGTTTTAATGCTCAGATTCGAATTACAACTTAATTGCTGGGTTGGTGCCGTGCCGTTACCGTGACGGTATAGTGTGTGATGAGCTTTACGCGCCGTACAGCCGCCATACTGAATTTAAAACTATGTTACTCGGGATGACGTAAGAATTCTAAGGATACCTCATACTATTATTTTATTTGTGCCCGTGCACAGAAATCTCTTCAGGCATTTAGATGTAATGATGGAGTAAAGAAATTCACATACACACATGAATAATAAAAACATTACACTTCTTTTTTAGGCAGTTGTGTAATAAATCTAAAGTTTTTTGGTCAAACTACCAGTCGAATTTGAAAAAATATTTTTGCTATTTAAAAATTAACATCACGCAACGATCCTTAGGTGCTGAACAATGACCATAAACGCCGGGGAACCCTAGTATGTTATAAACGTCTAGTTTTTAAACCCTTTTTTAGGGTTCCGTACCTCGAAAGAAAAAAACGGCACCCTCATAGGATCACTTTGTTGTCCGTCCGTCCGAACGTCTGTTAAGACTTTTTTTCTCAGGAACGCGTGAAGGTATCAAGCTGGAATTTATATCAAGTACTCAGGTCTACTGTCCCTTGGAGCTGTGAAAAAATCAAACTTCTAAGCCTAAAATTTCCGCAAATTTTCAACACTCGCAAGGGAATCAAAACCTACAGGGTACTTCTCGTGAACTCAGAATCTTGTAATTTGGTACGAAGCAACGTCTTCTAGCACAGATAAAGGAAAAATTGCGAAAAACGTAAATTTTTAGTTCCATCATATAATAAAAATATTTTACAGAACCCTCGGTGCGCGAGTCCGACTCGCACTTGGCCGGTTTTTTTTCTAAGTTAATAGTATTCCGATTTTCTGTCATTAGATCATTTAAACATGTATTTAAGTATTTATTATACTGATTGTTAGCTGGTGCAGTTTTAAATGTCAGAAGTGTAATCATAACATTATCTCAAGGTGTCCTAACTGACAATTAGGTTAACCAGCGGTTACACTAACATTTCACGTATAGATGTTAACTTACAAATAAATAGCGGCGTACAAACTGACACTAGTATGTTATTATATGATTATAGATCTTTGATAGCGTGTGTTGTTTCGTAATATATGTGTACACGATAAGTTGTTGAGGTCAAAAGTGTTAATAGTAAGTATATATTAAAAATAATATTAGAATTATGAGACTGTCTTTAGATATCATAGATAACTGTGCAGTTTATATAAAGTGCTTCGGCTAAATGTCAAAAATGATTTCTGGTTTTTAATATTTTATTAAAGATAACTTAATATTTAAAGACGAGTGTAGAAATGTCCATGCCATAAATAAGTAAATACGTAACAAGTTTTTTTTTAATAGTAATTGAGGAGAGCATAACCTACCACTACGGAGTTCGGTTTGCGTTCGCTGTCTTTGTCCATTCGTTCAGGTTTATCTTTCACACACTTCTTAAGCATGATTGTGATTTCCCTATTAAACTTATTATTTACCACACATTTACCGACGTTTTTCATCTTCTCTGCTATGCTCCTAAGGGTCGTAGCGTGACGTTAAACATCTTATAACCTTCCTCAAAAATCGGACTATGAATGCACATTTTTTTTTATTTGTCCAGGATAGGTTTAAAGTACTCTTTCTCTGGATAAATTTACAGTTTTACCTACACAGCAAAAGTACGTATCTTACTAACAAAATAAATACAGAAATAACTTTTGGGGTTCGGGATCAATCGATTCTATAACAGTTTAGAAAGGCCTTCTTTCTTATTAAAAGACTTCAAAAAAAGGAGGAGGTTCTATGTTCGGCTGTATGTATTTTTTTAAAATGAAAACTTCTTTAGGCACGTTTGTGCACTTTTGCTATGAGGAAAAAGCACAGAACTCATGACCGTCACGCTAATAATACATATATAGATCCACTAGAGGGCGCTAATCTAAACATTGAGTTCTGCCAGCTCCTTATTAATGAATGTCACCAACTTGCTAATGTAACGTTTTAAGTTCGTCGTTTCGTTTAAGTTTTCCCTTCTGTCGGCAGTCCCATGACTGCCATTTTTTTTTATTAGACAACATAATGTATTTTAAGACACGACCCAAAATTCCATTTGACCGAAAAGTAACACGAGTTAATAAAAAGTCGTGCGAGGAACATTACCCTCCTTTTACAAATCCACAATCGGACATTCACATTATGTTACAGTAGGTAATCACTTTCAATATTTTATTGGCCTGTTGGACTAGTGGTTAGTGGCCAGAGGTGGTGGATTCGATTCCCACTCAGGACAAATAATTGTGTGATGAGCATGATCATTTGTTCTGTGTCTGGGTGTAATTTATCTATAATATGTATGTATTTAGAAATATATAAGTATGTTTATCAGCAGTCTGGTTACCTTAGTACAGGCTCTGCCTAGTTTGGGATCAGACGGCCGATGTGTGCATACTTCTGTACACACACCCAAATATAATAACTTCTTGTTAGTAAATAGAACAAAAATATGTTATTATCTTCTTAAGGTTTCACTAGATTAGCTTTTTCAGATAATGCCGCTCGTTAGACAACGGGGTCGTCCATTAATCACGTGATGTTTATCATCTTTAGCATCTTTTTTGGACCGCCTGGTGATACGTGGCGAGGTTTTAGATTAACCAGACCCCCCTATCTAAAATCACGTTTTAGTACAAAGTAAATTAAAAATAATCAGCATATTATCTTCAAATAAATATCTAATGCTGGAAAATTAAGCACCGTGATAAAAATGTCCAGACAGACATTACGGTTGGAGATTGTTTCAGACGGGGCGTAAAAATAATAAAGGAAAGGTGTAATCAGGTGAAAATCACACTCTTACTGGCGACTGACAAGCGGCGGACGGGGAAATCATGGCCTGGCAATTGCAAGTCACGCGCCGCTTTTTAGTTAAGAAATCGCGCGTTCAACAAATATAGTGATATTTCGTGATATTTTCCGAACCACCTGTAATTAATGGACAACCTTAACTATGTTGAAAATTAAATAAGTAAATCCGGTAGTTTATTAAAGAATAACTTCTGCCCGCGGCTTTGGTCTCTTAAAAGTAATAATTTTTCTATGCCTCGGGGCCATTTTTTTGGATGAAAGGTTTATAAATATATATATACTTCGGCATGTTCGTTGTCATGACGACAGCGCGTAAAATATGAACAAAAATAAAAAATAATAATACATTTAAGATATGGTAATAACATTATATGTTTAATCAATATATTTAAAATAACGATTTCTTATATAACTAAGGTGGCAAACAAGCACACGTCTGATGGTAAGCGGTTACCTGTATGGTTAGCATTCCTACAAAATGTATTTTTGTTTTTTTTTTGTACAATAAACATGAACCATTATCAGGGGGTCAGCCTTCCTGATGCTTTTACGCCACCCTTGGCGATTTTGCGTCATTTCTGATGGTAGGCCCATCGTCAACATACCATTGTGGACTGTTCTTGTCCATGTAGTCGCTCGGCGTCCTCTGCCTTTTTTGCCTTGCCTTATGGCCGTGTTGGCCTGGCTGTCTAGTCATATGGTATTCACTAAGGCGCATTAAGTGACCAAACCAGCGCAGACGGTTTCCTCTCGTTTTTGCTGTACTCCAGCATCTTTAAAGGGTCCGCGGAAGTACTTGTTTTGTATTTTGTCCAGTCTCGAAACTCCAGCTTCACACTTCGTTCAATAACCATAATTTATATTATTAGTTATCAAGTTTTTTTGTAAATCACAGTAAACGTTGTGTAGGTGGCACGGAAGCCAAGTTATGCATAAATTAAATAAGCATTACTGAACAGATATCAAAAAATCTATAATGTGGGAAATATATATATCATTCACTACATATTTTAAGTAATTGAACTACACGCTATATAAAGCATAAGTGGTACTTGCTATAAAAGGCAGTGCATACAAAATTGAGGAATAAGTTCATCGTCAGTATCGTAGTGGTGTAGTGAAACGCCCACAGCCTACCGCCAATACGAAGGTAAAACAAAAAAACCGGCCAAGTGCGAGTCGGACTCGCGCATGAAGGGTTCCGCACCATCGTACAAGATTTAATACTATAAGCCAAAAAAAAATACGTATCTAGTAGGGGAGCCCCCTTTAATTTTGAATTTATTTTTATTATTTGTTGTTATAGCGGCAACAGATATACACATTCTGTGAAAATTTCAACTGTCTTCCTATTACGGATCTTTATTTAATTTGCTTAATTTTTTTATCGTATCTTATGAGAGACAGCCTGGTGACAGCCCGGTGACAGACGGACGTACAGCAGAGCCTTAGTAATAGGGTCCCATTTTACCCTTTGGGTACGGAACCCTAAAAAGGTAACTAAACTCTATAACCTATATTCAATTTTATGTTTCTTGCATCTATATTTCCTTATTCTATTTATTCAAGGTTCGGTTCCCGTGTGGTATAAGAAAATATTTGATAACAATTCTTCATATATTATATCTCTTTCACATGAATCAACTTAGGTACCTATTCCTTGGAAACTGTATTTTTTCCTGGTTGAAAGGTCCTATGTCCCTGATAAAGTTTATGCAAATGATTGGTTGAATAGTTTAGGCGCAAAAGCGTGACAAACATACAAACTCATTTTACCATCCATACCAATATTATATACATGTTTGTTACCTTTTCACAACTAAATGGCCGAACGGATCGTAATAAAATTTGGCAAGGATATAGATTATATTCTGGGAAAGGACAGAGGCTACTACGTTTTATCCAGAAAAAATGTACGTGGCATTAATTTGAATTTAAAACGCGGACGAAGTCGCGAGCAACAGCTTGTCTATGGTGATTTTTAGTTTTAAAGTTAGGTTTATGTAAAAAAACTACAGTGAATTCTTTATCAAAGTAAAATTTGAATAAAAATCCATTAATATACATACGTAGGTATTAAATATCTTGTTTAGAACCCCACTCAAAGAAATGAGCCCTATTTTGAAATATCATTTATTGTGTTGGTCCAAGAGGAAGACTGGGCGGTAGCGAATTCTTGATACAGTAGTTAACATTTTTTATTAAATTTATTTTACTGTAAAATAAATAAAGTTAAAATTTCCAAATTAAGTAAATCTATGCATTCATTAAAAGCTCCAGAGCAAGGTTGTGTCTACAAATCGTCTAAACAGTTATTCTTCTAACATGGATAACAACCATCCCTGTTAAACCAGCTCTGTAACTAGAAACTGCATCGAAATTGGTTCATCATTTTTATAGCTAGGATGAAACCCGCAGATATATTTGTTATGTGGGAGAGCCATGCTTCGGCACGTATGGGCCGGCTCGACCGGAGTGATACCACGGCCTCACAGAAAACCGGCAGTGAAGCAATGCTCACATTGCTTTTCGCCGAGTGAGTGAGGTTACTGGAGGCTCTAACCCTTCCCTCCCTCCCTCTCCCCCTCTTCCACCCTTCCCCTACTCCCACTTTAAAGACCGGCAACCCACTTGTGTTGTACAATCTATATAAATCTTTTCATAAGAAACGCTTGCGCTTGTAAGTTACACCACACCCCAACTACCTGAGCAACTTAACCTCAACAAAGGATCGTATGAGTCATGCGCAGACGCACCCAACCTCACTTATCCACACGCGATCGCACTTAATTCCAACTTAATTTACTTCCAATGAACCAAAATCGAGACAAAGGGTTTTACCTAATATCTGGTGAAAATAAAGAATTGATGTAAGAAATTGGGGTAATTAAGTTTTTTTTAAGTAAAATTCTTCAAACTCGTCTTGCGAGTAACTCCGATCTTTGTTCGAGCAAAGTTGTCTTCAGAAAAGTTTATCGAATCTGTTTAAGTAACGGATGAAGTCTTTCCTAATTGTATGGTGCTTTGGAATCGAATCAGGGGCGCAACAACCCTCAAAAAGTAGGGAGTGTCCAAAATATTTTCTATGAGGCCTAAAAAAAAGGTTATTAAAACACTTTATTGACGTATTTCAAAGTATATAATACTTTTCCTAAATAATTTGGCATTACGATAAATATTCTTTTTTACGGCGAACAACATTTTAATTAATTTTTTTTTTCTGTTTTTTTTTGTGCTACGCGCTTCTTCGCCATTTGTAAACCGATTTCAATAACTATTTTTTTTAATTTTAAAGAAAATATTCCACTGTAATAACACTAATAAGCTATATGAAGAATACAAATTACCATAATTGTGGCGCATTAAAGTCAGTGACACTTTTTTAAAGTTAATTATTATATGTATATGTTCCATAAAAAACTTAAATATTGATAAAAAAATTAAGCAAATAAAAAATGCCTCACCACGACTGCTCTGTCAGAAACATATGTAAAGAAAATGGTTGAAAAATATTATGACATCTTAAGAACATTTCATCAATGATGTTAACAAAAAGTGCAGAATTTTTATACTATTTATTAAGTTTTTTTTTGTTGTATAGGGGGCAAACGAGCAGGGGGTCACCTGATGGTAAGTGACTACCGCCGCCCATTGGCACCTGCAACACAAGAGTCACATGTGCGTTGCCGGCCTTTAAGGTGGGAGCAGGGGAAGGGGGAGAGGGGGTGAGCGAGGGAGAGGGGGACGAGGTGGGAAGAGGAAAGGGTTAGGGCCTCCGGTAACCTCATTCACTCGGCGAAAAACAATGCAAACATTGCTTCACTGCCGGTATTCTGTGAGGCCGTGATAAATAAAACTTGAACTGTCATTAGAAAGACTTTTCGTACCATGACAGGTTAACGTATAAACTGGTCAATTTTTAAACTTGTAATACTGGTACTATTATGTATTCTGTGCTTGTAACATATTTTAATTAAACATTTTAGCTTTCTGCATTTTCTTCTACATATATAAACTTGAAGTGTTACAATTTTCACATTCATAAGTGCGCGGTATTTGCTTAAAAAGGTTTAAAAGCAATCTCTTCACGTTTTAATATACATAGAAGATTATGTAGCTATAATAGATACATATGAAGTTAAGGTGTAATACAACTGTAAACATATATCCAATATGCAATCATAATCATGAAAATGACTATTCTTCTTCAATGTGATTAGAAAAGTGGCACAAGCAGAGAAAGGCCCATGTCAGTAAAAATGATGACGAATCGAGAAAATTCCATGAATAGACATGATTCGAATTATTTGGTTACGGCATTTGAAGTCAAGATGGTTACGAAAACAAGACGGTGAGTGACAGTCTTAAACTGTCATGAGAATTTATTATGCGAAGCAGATTTCGGATATAATTAATTTTAGTTCGCTTTAGGTTATGTCAATGAACTATAGTTGCATAACCTGTAATAAAGTAGTTGACTGTCACGTCAAAAGTTCCACTTTATTAAATGTCAAATTGGTATGTTCTGCAAATTAAAATTCAATATTTTTATTTCATAAAATTGGTCATAAATTTATACGAAATCGTCAATTAAAAATTATAGAACAACACACACAGAGTCAACGCAACAATAGGTTGCTATGTCAAATTTAATGTAAAATTATTAAAAAGAAAATGGATAAGAGATTATACCGAATCTGCCTGTGTCGATCTATAACCGCCCGTTTCCAAATGGTTGAGCCTTGTGAAAAGGAATTGCAGAAACTTGGAAAACAACTTGTGACGTCATACGTTGCTATCGTAAATTTTGTTTTACAATTAAAAAGAATAATTATCTTGAAAATAATAGGGAATCAAATTTTCTAAATCTTATATAACAGGTACTTAATTTTTCGAGGACTGTTACAGATTTTTTTAACTACAGGATACCCTATAATGGGCCATAAAAATAGGTGAGTAATCTCATAGAAACTCACAAATATTTTAATAGATAGATCCTTGATTTTTAACGAAATATAACAATTCTAAAATTTTAATGAAGTCGTTGGAAATTATTTCATTTGTTTGTCAAAGAAGTAAGGGAATATAATAGGTTTATACTTTATATATAAGTTATATCACTTATATCTCATAAGACGGTATAAATTTCTGCTCAAATTAGTTCAGTTCTTCTGCTCTATATTCTATATAAGACCTTGGTGAGACACTACTGCTGTTAATTTCTGCTAAGGGGGGTAAGGTTTAAGCACCACAGACGAGGGGACTTTCGCAATTATGTTGGCAAAAAAACTCGTTTTCTATTGCATAATATGACACAACTTTATATAGATCCTTTAACTGACGCCATCTATGTAATAGATCACGAACTATTCGCCGCTAGACCACGTGTGGATGGTCAAAGACACTGTTTACTAACGTTCTTGACATCAATGAACTTGTTAGATACATTTTGAGGTTAGAAAAGTTGCAAGTTATGTCTTACTTTGTTTGATTTATCTTCTATAGAAGTGACACGGATATAGTGTGACTTTGCGTTTATAGATTATAAGCTAACTCTATGTTAAAATCACCGTTAGATTTTACCGATAGATAATAACTTACATTGATTAAAGGTATCTATGTTATATTAAATGTTTCTAATTAGCATTAATGTGCAGGGTGATATTAAGTTTAGAAGATACTTACTGTCATAATAGGTTATTTGGGATCCCAAAATCCCCTTACGTCTTGGATCCAGCTTGCCTGATTAATTGCACAAACACACACTAAATTACACAGATTGACACTCGCCAGAAAATCGTAAAAGTTTTTAACACAACACAATTTATTCAAAATGTATTTGACCAGTTAAATACTTGTAAAGAAACTGGTACATTCCAAGGTGTTGTTGAAACACGTCAATGTTCAATGGAGTTTTGATTTCGATCTGTTTTAGGATTTCTGGTCACGCACGGAACGTCTGTCGGCTTCGCATGCTCTGTAGACACTCAAGCGCAGGCACCGTGTCTCACTATGTTTGTGTGAAGCCTTAGAAATAAAAAAAAAACCACCCCACGTTTTTTTACCACTGAACCTTTTTTGTTAAATAACTAGATGATATGAAATATTGGCGTGAATAGTGTCATTCATTTATCCCCGACTGTCGAAAGACTGTCTTTTAAGCGTATGCATGTTTTCGTAAATGTATGTCAATTTCTTTAGCAGGCTTTAGAACCTAAACCGTTTGACGTATTTCAACATACGAAGGCTACGTCAGTCCTTCGGCAGACTCAGACCGATTGACGTCAACGTCACGCAACGGTGTCATATAAGCGCCTCAGCAATTCGATATGCAGTCAGCCGACACGACATCGTTGCGGAGCATTCAGAACTGCCCAGGTCTCGATGGAGTCGAAGGTTTCCTCGTAGTCCATAAAAGCAGCGGCGAATTTACAATTTTGCCGCCCCTACCGGTCGGTCTATCTAATTCGATACCCCAGGACAAGACTAAATTAATGTAGGCCCCAAATTTGCCGCCCCTAAAATCTGCCGCCCTAGGCTTCAGCCTACTCAGCCTACTGGTAAATCCGCCACTGCATAAGAGCCATACAAAGCGGCTGATTGAACAAAGTCTTTTGCGCTATCCGCCGACCAGTATGAATGTGGTACACGCTGCTGAGGCCTTTTCGAAAGCCGGCTTGTTCTGGTGGCTGGAGTTGGTTGAGCTCTCTTGTGAGACTGTTTGCCACGATTCTCGACGAGTGTATTAAGAATAAGTGTTTTTTTTTTAGGATTTAAGTTAATCAATTTCATATGAAACACTATTTTTAAAGAATCCTTATAGAGTATCTATCTACAACATCCAAAAACTCGCTTCTCTTGCGCAGGTGGAACACACTACACTGACAGAATAACGTCATCTCGCTCACACACGCATAAATTATAGCAGAATTAATATAACGTATATCCTGCTCAGACGGTTTTTTGTTAGAGGATGCGCTATTAAAAAAAATTGGACGTTATCAAATTATAGGATGTAGTGAAGGTTTAAATCATATATGGAGGAAGGATGTTTTGTTTTAACATACTTTAACCGTATACATAGATAAAGAGTTCTTCTGGAAATATATACTATTAAATACCTAAAAAACTCATAGTTTCAAATAAAATACTACAGGAAACGAGACAGGAAATACAAGAAAAGAGAAAGTGAGTCGGGCTTAACATATTTTTTAATATGTACTACCTACCTACTTCTTATTTGGCAACAATGATGCAGCTGGACACAGCCCTAGTACTCTCAATGATGTTTATGGCTTGCGTTACCGACCCTATCTTACCTAATGGAGATGGAGGGTATGAGAATTGTTACGTTTACCTTACAAAAGATCTCACCTCGATCAGACAGTGCTACAAGATTAGCAGCACTAAGCTTGTAGCGCTGTCTTAGGGTCAACACAGAGTGAGCGGAAAAATGCGCGAATGCTTATAAGGATTATTCACATTAGACCGTTTCTGCTCGACTGTGTTCCTGTGTTCGTCGGCAACTCGTGCATCTGTCGTCGTTCTAACATGAATTACTTCTTATAAACAGTTTGCAGCATTTTCAATCCCTGTCCCGTACGTGTCACGGCTCGCACCCGGCACGTTCTAAAGCGAATCATCCTTTAGGCGTTAATTACGCGGTAGGTTTTGCTGTAAATTTTACTACAATCAAGATTGTAACTGATATCCTATCATCGAATACATTCACTGATGGTTGCATGATGGTTCACGTTGATTCCCCAACATCTGAATCTTTTGATTTTTCCATCATGCAACCATCAGTTATGACTCTTGGAATTGAGTAAGAGTGTGGATAAATGGAAGCCTTGTAGCGCTGAAAATCGTATGCATGTAGTATAATCTAATCCTAGGCCACCAGGCAGAGGCGTACGATTTCCAGCTCTATGTGACTAGAATAAGGTTTATATTTTATTCACATTTTAAAAATGCTTGCGCATTTTGCGGCTTGGTCTGAGTTGACACTTATTCTGCTTGTAGACAGATTCGGCAGAGTTTATAGTGCTTTATAGGCTCCGGTTTCTGCTTGGTTTTTATAAAAATAATTACCAATTCTTCTTGTTGGTAGCTGATTTAGCATGTAGTTGAAATGCAAATGTTGAGATGGATGTGTGGTGTGACTAGGATGAACAAGGTGGGGAATGAATACATTAGAAGGATCCTTAAAGTAAAGCCAGACGATGAAAAGCTGAGGAGCAACAGATTATCGTGGTATGGACTTGTGATACGGAGAGATGATCCAAATGTGGTGAAGAGAGTTTTATGTACGGAAGTTGATGGAAACAAGAGTAGAGGACGACCAAAGAGAAGAATATGGCTGGAGAGGGAGTACGCAGTGAACTTACGAATGATAGAGGAGAATGGAAGAAGAAAACCCACTAACCTAACCTAACCCAAATTAATTTGGGAAAAGGGCAAGACGATGATGATGAACTTGTTGGTTGATGATGAACAGTATTTACTACAGCCCATAAATTACAGTATACTACATAAAACTTGATCACACATTATATACCAATAGTAAATGAGGTAGAGTACAGCAGATTTCTGCTCAAATTAGAGTACCTATACTTTTGTCTAAAGTAATTCATTTAAAACCGGACGGAGGAAAACTCGCTTACGACACGGTCTAAAAGTTGATTCATGTGACACCGAACCGGTCTGGAGCCAGTTCAGTGGATTAGAGATGAACAGCATTTTTATTTTGCAAGTAAATTGTTTATTACCTAACTGTGGGAAAGCCATACTTCGGCACGTATGGGCCGGCTCGACCGGAGTAATACCATGGCCTCACAGAAAACCGGCAGTGAAGCCTTTCCTCTCCCTCTCTTACCCTCTTCTCCCCCTATCCACACTCTCTTGATTTGTTATTGCCCATGGGCGGCGGTAGTCGCTTACCATCAGGTGACCCGTCTGCTCGTTTGCCCACTATCCTATAAAAAAAAAATCTAACAATTTCTTACACCCACCCACAGTCAGGATTTTAGATTTTATAAAATTATCTACACATCAATTTAAGCAACCTAAATAGGTCACTTAGTATTGATTGTTCTATAAAATTGCAGTGGATACAGTACATTGGAAACACACAGATAACACTACCTGAGAAGGAATATTAATAAAACAATTGAACCTATAACGACATTTCAAGGAACCATAGAGTGCCTTGTTAATTTTCATATTGCATACTGACCGAAATACGTGGAACCGATGGTTGGAGCCGTGACTTGGTTCAAGTATACCGCCTGGTGGTGCACTGACCCTTCGATTGTCACTCCCTGAGGCTCTTGGCGACCCATTTTCTGTTGAAATATAGCTACATTAAGAATTTTTACCGAGAAATTACAAATTTGATAACAACGCCATCTGTTGACAGCAATGTGTACAAAAGAAAATGTCGGTGGTCTTAATTAATTAGTTACTTCGTAGTTATAATAATTTTTCATAGATGTCACTGCTTTTACATTTGAAGTTACATGAAATGGAAGCAAATAAATGACTCTATGAGGTTCATTAAAATGAGCTTCATTTCAAAAGCTATTGTTTATGTTTTCCACAAAAAAATAAATAATTAAAATGGCCGTAATCACCTGTATATCAGTATTGTCTTTGTTTCTTTGTTCTTGGCTGAGGTTGATGTTTTTTGTTTGCATTTTCTCCCATGCGGAGCGTTAGCTCCACCTGTAAAATAAAAATTGTAATCTTTATTAAGCTTTCTAAGAGCGACACAGTTACTTCCACTAGGAAGGTATCTTCTTCTCACGGTAAGCTATAGTAATTGTTTGTGCTTTCAACAGGAGCGTAGCTACCACCGTATCAGCCGTATCAATGATACGGGGCCCCCGGGCTACAGAGGCCCCTAACGTGTGTAAGCGAAAATTAGTAAAATGTTATCCACAATGTCACTTATGCCGCGTTCCAATAAACAAAAACGATTCGTTTTGCTTACGGACGGAAAAATTTTCATTGAAAATTCAACGAAATTTTACCGTCCGTAAGCAAAACGAATCGTTTCTTGTTTATTGGAACGCGGCATTAATCTCCTACTTCCTGAAAAAAAACATAAAAAAACTGTCATACGTGCCTATAGAGTTTTCACTTCATAAATGACAAAAGTCAAAAAAGCAATCTCTTTTTTTCCCGAGTTAAGCGTGCGCCCAAAAGTTGGCAACATCCTATATTGGTTATTGTGGGATATCCCCGTTTAAAGCATTTTTGTTTCTTTTGTGGGAAATCTTTACCCTTCATTTGGGCCCCCAACTAATTTTGATACAGGGCCGCTACGCCACTAGCTTTCAACATCCTTTTTAACTCCGATGCAAAAAATAGGGGTGTGATAAGTTTAACGTATGTATCTATGAGTGTGTCCGAGACGTCGTAGCTCCTAAACGGATGAACCGATTTTGATTTAGCTATGTTTGTTTGAAAGGCGTGAGAAGTGTGTAAGTGTTCTGAGCTACATTTAAAGAAAATCTGTTCAGTGGTTCGAAGACAATCAGCTCTTTTCAAATCGTTGAGGATTTCGCGCCGAAGCAAAGCAATTAAGTATGTAGTGATGCTGCCATCTAATCTAATCTTAATAATTGATTTTCTTGTTTCTATGTTTGGCGCCGACGCAAAATTATTAAGGTATGTACATTAGTGTAGCAGTTATGTAAGCTAACAATTTATTTTTATATTATTTTTATTTTTCGCTTATTTCCTTTTTTCCTTTGTCGATTTAATTTTTTGTTAAAAGTTGTTATTACTAATGCTATACAGGTAGGGTTGCCAACTTTTTTTTCAAGAAATAATATATATATATAGTATATTTAGGTCTGAGAAGACTATTTCAGGAAAATGGACAGTATTTTAAGTATTATTTATTTATTTCATGTTTTGAATACATATTTTCTTGAACTTCTCGCAGAATTTAGAGTCTTTTTGGAAAACCTCATTTACCTCACACAAATTATAATTGAAATTAAAATAAATGAGGAGCTCATTTTTTATCAAATTGATATTCGCTCTGAAATTCGAGTCGCTAGACTCAAAGTCAAAAGAAAACAGTATTTTGGATACTTTATTTTTGTTCAACAGTAAAAGTATAATACAGTGAAAAACAGTATAGAAATACTATTTTTAATAGTATAGTTGGCAACCCTATATATATGTATTTGAAAATAGAACACTTACTTAAATCACTGACAGGGCATGACTCTAGCATTCACTCAGTTTTTGAGAAAATCCATAATAGTTAATCAATACTTTCTCTTGGCCTATTTACTGGTAGTTAGCTTTTCGGTGTGGATGGATATGGAATGAGATTTTCGGTGTTGTATTGTCTACCTAGCTGCTAGGTATGTAACTTACAGACACTCAATTTATGAGTTCGAAAAGTTTATTAAAATATTCAAAGTAAACGTAAACTCGTTTCATATAAAGCTAATTATAACAAAATCTCAAGTATATAAAGTATCTAATAACAAATTTCTGACTTGAAAAACTCTTTACTTAATCAGAAAACGAGTTGATATTTCAAACATGTTTTCGTCGACATAAAAACTTTTTGTTTGTAGGTTTAAAAAGGTTAAAATAAGGAGTTTTAGATTAACTATATAGTCTCTAAACATACATAAAGCTCATCACATAGGTATAGTGTTATACCGTCACGGTAACGACACGGCTCCACCCCAGCAATTAAGTTGTTATTCAAATATGAGCTTTAAAACGTGGTCGTATAATACATTTCATAATGTCAAAATTAAAAAGCCAACGGCGGGCAGTAAGCGCGCTTGCTGCAACCATACAACTCGACTGGCAGTCGGCGCGTATAAGCTCGCGGTCAGCTTGCTTACAGCGCGCAGTCCGGGTGCTTACAGCGCGCCGACTACGAGCCGCCAGCGAAAAAACTTCGCGTCGTTTCGCACATGAAGACGATGAAATTAGCTTGCACCTCGCGGGTGGGGCGCGGACTGCGAGCTTGCACCTCGCCGGCAACGCGTGGTAAAGCACTAAATTTCAGGCGGCGCCGTGCTGTAGCTGTACCGTTGCAGTGCCGTTATAGTGTGTAATGACCTATAGTCGTTAATTAATATCAAATAATTTACCACCTCTATAAAATAACTACTTAGGTTTTAGGCAACATCTTAAAAGATTTGAATTCTTGGTACAGTCTTTGATTCCGAGGTGGTCCCATGGCCTCAGGTGTAACCTAGAAAGGAAATCCTTGTATACCCCGGCAGACTTGGCCGTCTGTTGAGCAAGGCGACCAAGATATGTCTCGCTCCTTCTAATTTATAAATTATCCTGCCAACTATAATTTTATTGCACTCGTCCTTAGTGTCAGTCTACGCATGTGACAAATACATATAGAGGAGTACCCACAAAATACATGAGTACCTAAAAAATACAGAAGCACCCACAAAATGCAGGAGTACCCACAAAATACAATTCTCGTATCTCTTAAAACAAAGTCCCCGCCGCGTCTATGTTTGCGATAAACTTCAAAAGAAAGAATTTTCATACGTTTTTTACCTATGGATAGAATGATTCCTGAGGAAGGTTTATGTCTACAAATAATTCAATAAGGTTTTATACACATTTTCTGAAATATGACGACGATTGCTGAAGATGTCGGAAAAAAAATCATGCCGACTGGGAGCTTTATTGGCGCGCGCCGCGTAAACCAATAGAGTAACTCTACATGAAAACAATGTATTACGGGATTATCCCTCTTAAAACTATCTATTAATTATGACAGGAAAAAATGTACGCATATATGCACTACTACCGGTGCGAAGTTGGGGCGGGTTGCTAGGAATTAAATAAGTTCATTTAGTCTTAGATCTCAGAAATGTATCAATCAATAAAGAAGATAGGTGGGCTAGGAATACCTATCAAATTAACGTGAAATACCTAATTTATTTCTTATGTACCTAACATCAAATTCATAATAGTTCAGAATAGTATTCTTGTAAGAAACAGTCTCACAACCACAGATATAAACCATGAAAATCACTAACTAATAGTAACTGCCAAGTTATTCGTACCTCTATCCGCACTCAAGTGATAGTTCTCCACTCATAATACATTCCTACCCTTTTATAACCCCACTATTCATCAATATATATCAATCGACTGATAGCATTGCGTTACAGGTATAACCAGTCAAAATAATGTCTATTAACTAATTTTTATTAAATAGTGAACTGTGTTATCATCTATTACAGTTTGCCATTATTTTTAAAAAAATAAATAAGAGTTTTTGATGTGGCGAATACATTCTTTATTCAGCGGTTGATTTATATTGCCTCCTGTTAAATATTTTCAAGTAAAGAATATCTTACCTTAATACTGAGCGAGGAACAAAAGGAAAATGTTCGAAGAATATTTATTTTGTTCAGTGTTAGGCGGTGTATTATGTGTATTTTGTGCTCTGCCGCTCCATCGGTATTGAAAAATATATTTTGTAATATCTCCGTTGGTTGAATTCTTTATAGATATCTTGTTTTTTTTTTTTAAAGCAATATCTTAAACACTAAGAGTGAAGCCAGAAACTTGTTGGCATTGATGATTTGCATCTTTGGGCACTGAGAAGATAATAGTTACTTCGCTTTGGGTTTTTAAAACTCCTGGAATTTGTGAGGCGTTTGGATTTGCTTTTCAACAAATCGAATCTTTACGAGTTTCTTTGACAGAGAAGTAAGTGGTAATGATTTGAGTGGTATCAAACAAGTTGTAAAAATATATGTGTGTTTTTTCTTCGCAATTGACTAAGAATATTAATAAAATGATAAAGGATACTTTCAAGATATCGGAGTGCATTTTAACTGTTTTCAGTTACATCACGGATGTAATATTTCCTCGTCTTCTGCCGCCGCTAAATACTGCTAAAACAATCATAATGTTTTCATACTCATAATACAAAAATTGCGAAAAAATATTATTGTTGAGTGTCTTAAGGTACTTCCACAATTTCTGGTCTTTCGCACTCTTAGTTTACCTAGTAGTGGATTAACTATATGACCATGTTTCTGCATCTTAACGAAAATCAGAAAACCATTTAACTATCCACTGGAAGGTAGTGAATAAAACATGTTCTATTAATATCTAATACTGTTTTAATGATGACGGATCTAACAATACCTATTTACAACAATAAAATACTAAACTTGTCATAGAGTAGATGCGTCCGTTACGTTGTAATAATACCGGATTGTTATAAATGTATATTCACGGATACAATACGAATTATCGGTGTCTAGATTTATTTGTGTCTAGTTTATAAGGTGTACAATAAAGAATATTCCATTCTATTCTATGATAATGTGTAAATACTTATTTTATAAATATAAATTTTAATGTAATTTATTCGTATTTCATTCACCTAGGGTTGTTTAATAGTTATGCGGTAATAGGTTTGTATAGTATAGTTTTGTAAAAGATCCATTCAAGATCCGCCAAAAAGTAACGGATACGAATACAGATCTTTCTTTTCCCTCGGATATCCGCGGATACGTAGGTATACAGATATTCGGCACATCACTAGTTGGAATACAACAAGCTTTACGTAGTAAATGCAAAGCCTTGAACGCAACAGAGAGGTTCGATTGAACGGATAACAATCAACGAATGTACAAGTTTACTCCTTATCTCAGTCACTCAGAGGTTCTGAGTGACCGCAACATCCTGTTAAGCTATATTCCCATGAATATAGCCAGATTACTTTAGTCTTAGAACATCTTGGTACTTTATTTTTTTCATTTTTGTAAAAACTATTTAATTGCCGCTCAGAGGGTGAAACTCGACCGTCATTCAATAATTATTATTAACAATAAGGCTCCATCGAAGGTAGGAAACACATTTTTTTTGTGGTTGTGCGGTATGCGAAATATGATAAAAATATTTGAAAACAAATTTTCGTGAGTGGTATTCATATTTATAAAGTACTAGCTGCTCCCCGCGTTTCACCCGTGTAAGTCCCGGTGCCGTGGGAATATCGAGATAAAAGTAGCCTATGTGTTAATCCAGGTATCCAGCTATCTACATACCAAGTTTAATCTCAATCGGTTCAGTAGTTTTTACGTGAAAGAGCAACAAACATCCATACATCCATGCATACTCACAAACTTTCACGTTTGTAATATTAATAGGATAATATCCTATTAATATTATTTTATATAATAATATAGATATATAATAATATTATTTATTTGCATTTAGCGACTCGTGCCCCAGCGGAGTGCAAGGACAGAATACATAATAGTACGTGCAAGACTGAATTTGAGCGCCTTCTATCGGGAGCTCATTGTTGAATCGGCCAATTAGCGCGGTATTTTGGTAATTTCTCACCCTTAACTAGCTAATTAAAATGAGGGAAAATATTAAACTAATAAAACTTTATGTGGGAGAGCCATGCTTCGGCACGTATGGGCCGGCTCGACTCCGCTCGTTACCACGGCCTCACAGAAAACAGGCCGTGAAGCAATGCTTGCATTGCATTTCGCCGCGTGAGTGAGGTTACCGGAGGCCCTAACCCTTCCCTCTCCCTTATTCCCGTCCCTCCCCTCTCCCCCCTCTTCCCACTCTTCCCCCTCCCCCTCTTCTCCTACTCCCACCTTAAAGGGCGGCAACGCACTTGTGACTCTCGAGTTGCAAGTGCCCATGGGCGGCTGTAGTCATTTACCATCAGATGACTCGTCTGCTCGTTTGCCCCCTATACAATAAAAAAAAAGATGGCGCTAACAAGTATCACTACCTCGTCAATAGCTACAGTTTTATATTTGCATATTTTTATACCGATATGGGTTATAGAGTGTTTATTTATTGTATCGCAAGCAAGGCTAAGTGGGCCTTGCTTGCGACACAATAAATTACCGTTACCTACAGGAGTATGAAAGCTGTAATACAGACTTACATGTTTAAATAGATATATAGAAAATTATTTATTTTACTTCACAGAATTAGAAGCAGTTAATGATAATTGATAAGCGTTAAATACAATGTGCGGTCTCATCGCTAAATGCGAAGCCTTCCAGACAACCTTTGGATGGAAACTACAAAACGAAAATAGGGTGGCAGGTGGCGTACTGATAATGTTTTGTGATAAATTCATTAATCTTCCCTGGCTTCGTTGTAATCGTTTAAAAATAGCTTGTTACTTAAAATAGCCTTTCTATTATAGTGTAAGTAATGAAAGTGGTGACCTTTGCAAGTACATACTACCTATTACGATATCTACTCCTATAAAACCGCATAGGGGCTATTCACTGTCGAACGTCTGTCGTCTTATGTGTATGACCGTGAATGGTGATTTTTTAGTAGTCAGTCAGATTGTCGTGAAAAGCAACAGTGGTGTCGATTCTGTTGTATTTACTCACTTGACTATAATTGACTAAATTTTCTTCATACAAAATGTAAACCTTGTATAATTTGAAACAAGGTTTATTTCAAATTTAAACAAGTAGGTAACATATGTCGCTATCGAAATAAGCAATTTATTTGTCGACTAAAGTCTGACACGCTTAAATAAACTTTAATACCACGTGGCGAGAGCCGCTATCCGTTAAATGCCATCTCTTTTGCTCTGTGTTTTTAGTAAGCGTCTTCGTAGGTGTCGATTAAAATAACGTCATCTTAGTTCGTTTTGAACAAGTTTTTATACGGCAATTATACGGCATTTGAATAAATGGGGACTCTCGCTGCGTGGAAATAAAGTTGACTATACGTTGACAGGTTTTACTGAAATTTAGTGGCGCTGAGAAATAGATGCCAGTAACAAATAGACCTTGTCACGAAAAAAACAAGGTTGATTTCATATGAAGAAATTAAGTCAGGTTTTAGTTTAGTCGAGTGTACAATAGAATCGGGACCAGTGTGCACAAAATGCTTTGCGTCCAATTCTCAGAGAAGATAAACATTTGTGTAAGTTTATGCCTATGTTAACGAGAGATGGTGAGGTCCTCAGACATATCCAAGTTGAGCAAAATTGGTTATCTCCGTAGAAAGTTCTCTGTGACAGCACAAAGTTTTAAAAACGTGCTATGGTATTCCATTAATATGTAGAACCAAAAACATGTTATATCCCTGCAGATACATACAGGGATAAGTAAAATAAAAGTAAAGTCAACAGTATTCTATGTCTGAGATTCTTTTTTTAACAGCTGAATTGTTAAAATGAGCATCAAGGGTGTCTGAAGGTATAAGCGGTTACCAGTGCATACAAAAACTTGCAACACACAGTGGTGTACAGTTACCAGTACGTTGGCAACTACAATGACAATGATGACCCTTCTCACCTACACAGAAGTTTTATGCTAATTGTGTTGCCTAACCCCGGCACCCTGGTTTTCTTTAGGGTGAACATACTGGACCAGTTGGATAACTCCTTTTTAGGCAGAAAGAAAAACCATTTTACACGAATCTGGCAAATAGATACAAACTAGCTTCTGTTCTTACCTTAAATACATAACCTGTGAGTAACATTTTATTTACAATAGAGAAAATATCCTGAACAACGAATTAACAAACAACTAAACCAGTATTTTACGCAATTGTCCAACATTTCCAACAGTGCCAACAAATCAGGCAATAAATGGCCACATTACACAATACAAAGTCTTTATAAGGAAATAATTGAAGGGCTGCGTATTTCACCGTCTCACCCGAGGTCAATCTAATGCACATGAATTATAGTAGGAGTATTTCTAGTACGCATAATTGATAGAACTCACAGCCCTCTATACAGAACGGTCGTGACTGTACCGTGTGTAATGATAATGTTATGTAAGGAACAAGTAGATATTTACACTTTAAGTTAGTGCTACATTTGTGTTTTAAGATTAGCTTAATAAGTGTGGGATAAGAAATTAAAAACTTACTTTTTATTTTTTTAAGGGTATGCTATGCTATCTATTTACTTGTTATATAAAAACAGGGTGAAAGGGTTCTAAAACGAAAAGGGAGTATCGTAAAGTTGTCGGGTTGCCGTGTATATTAACATATAAAAAACTTGCAATGCGTGATTAAGGATTTACAGGTACGGTGTAGTTCGAGTGGTTTGCGATAGATGGCGCTTAGTGTATCTTTACAGCATGAATCAATTGACATTATTATTTAATCCCTATATGATGGCGGGCACGTCAATTAAGTGTGGCATGGACAAAAAACTGTGGTTCAAGGACAAGGCTCTTTTCTTAGTGGGTCTACTTATTGCTTTACGAATTAATTATTTAACGTTAAGGTTACGTTACGTTAACCTTACTTTATAATCTATAGGAATAAAGTTAGTTATCGTTTTCCTTACATACTTACAGTCAACACCCCTATTGAATTAAGAATCATATCACCATGCATTAGAGTAACTTTTACTCTGTCCACTAATGCATTTGGTATGACCAAAATAAGGTTGCAAGTTGATTATTATGCAATTATGAGTACATATCTTAAGTTGTAATCTGTAAAATTCACTTTACAGTAACAAAAATGTACATAAGTTGTTTTTGCCCGCGGCTCTGCTATCGTTAATGTCGATTGTGACAATTAGCATCCCATTGTGGGGGGAACAGGACCTTTTTTGCGTCTGTCTTCTTTTTCGGGAGCGTTACACTAACACCCTGTATATAGAGTTTACGTTTTTGGTTTAACGCATCAAATGCATGGAATTCTTAATACCTTTTAATTTAATAGCCCAATGTTTGGGGAAGATATTTAACATACCTAACACTGTGGCCTTTAAAAGAGGGCTAGTGATTATAAATAAGGGGCATAATACCTGTGTAAAACTCTATGGTGTTATAAAACCACACCATACTTTCGTCTCGTTTAACTACAGCGTGTTTACTTTATTTAATTAATTGGCTACGTGATACAGCCTGTATATTACTTGTAATTAGGGTGGGTACACGCTCTCAGTTTGCTCATGACGGTAAAATAAATTACTGTTATTTTGATGTTAAGATTTAATGTAGAGATTAAATAGATTATAATATATATGTAAATCGCGTACTGTTAGTCTCTTGTCTAAAATACAAAAAAAAGGTATCATGCAGCGGTATGATATTATTCCTTTTATTATGCTCTTGATAACACAGAACCTTAATATTACATCCTGACTTTCATTACATATTATAAAACAAAGTCCTCCGCCGCGTCTGTCTGTCTGTTCGCGATAAACGCAAAAACTACTGACCGGATTTTCATACGGTTTTCACCAATAGATAGAGCGATTCATGAGGAAGGTTTAGGTATATAATTTGTTAAGGTTTTGTGTAAATTGGTTGAAATATGATGATGATTGTTGAAGATGTCTCTGCTACCCGTGCGAAGCCGGGGCGGGTTGCTAGTAATATTATAAATGCAAGTGTTGAGTTTGTTTGTTACGCATTCACGCCTAAACTGTTCTGCCGATCATCATGAAACTTTCCAACACACTTAGTCAGGGGTACAAAAGAAAACATATGGTACCTATCATCCTGAAGAAAGTACCAGACAACACAGAAAAATAACATTTACGCGAGCAAAACCGAGGGGCAAAATGTATTAATTTGCTAATCTCCGTTAATATTCTGAACCGAAAGAGTTTGTTTGTTAGGCTAAGCTAATCTCAAATCCAACTGAATCTAACCCGGCTTGCAACAATAACAACTTTAACCAACTGGCGTGGTTGGATTTACGCTCTAGTTTTATCAAAAACTAGCAACCCGCCCCGGCTTCCCACGGGTACAAATTATATACCAAAACTTTCCTCGTGAATCACTCTGTCTAATAGTAAAAAATGTATGAAAATCCGTTCAGTAGTTTTTCAGTTTATCGCAACAGACAGACAGACACACGCGGCGGGGGACTTTGTTTTATTATATGTAGTGATTATGTTGCATTTGACCCGAGTCGGTGTATTAGCAGCGCAGTAAGTGCAACTGAGACATAAATATTTCAATTTTATGTGCAGTGTTTAATTTAAATCGTAGAATAACGAGCTCTAAATAGGTTCCCAAATAGTAATGGATTAAAAAAACATAAAACAGTTGTAACTGTCGAAGACTTAGTTATAAAAAATGGCTGTCTCGTCTTTACACCGGTAAAAAAACGGATAAGAAATGAGTCACAAACTCCGGATGTTAGTGTTGTATATTGTATAGCATCTGTGGGAACAGGATGTAATAGTTATATTTATTTAAACGTTGATAGCAATTAGAGTTATTAATAAAATCAGTTTACAATCAAGTGGGAGAATGATTATATGTATTATGATTGTAGTGTGCTTCGCTCGGTTTGTAATTATGTGAAGGAGTTGAGGCTGTTTATGGTATTCGTGTTGGGTGACCATAGCTAAAGTAGAAATAAATAATAAGGTTATCATGATTGTAATCCTCGATAATTTGGAGTTACTTGCCAAGTCCGGACATTAGAATTTTACTGCTCTCTGGGACTGAATCTGATAGAACACGATTACTTCACAAGTCGATAACTTAACTTTGCGGCTGGCCCTATGGTGGGTGGAGGGAAAAATTCGATTTGCCACACTCAATAGAGTTCGAGTGGAGATCTTCCTCCTGGACCCGCTCCGAATCAGAAGGATGCGACCGCTATTAAATATCTGTAGCTACCGGCCATGGAGCGTATGACGGTCGGTGACGAGAGATCCTCTCTGATGGCTGCTATAAGAGCCCGACGCTGCGTCGCTCAAGCAGAGCAAACCGTATGCTGAGCAAGCGTATGCTGAGCCGAGACCTCACTGCAGTGGGATATAGACACAATTATGATAACCAATCCTCATGAGGACACCTTTATGTTAGTGGAACATGCATCCTGTGAACTCAACTTGCAGAGTTCATTTTAAATATTAATCGTGGGAACGGTTTTGACACACTTTAAATTTGAAGATAAATAGTTTGTCACTTGTTATTAAATGTGTCCAAGTCAATTGATAGATGTTGATTAGATTAAAAGTTTAATGTCACAGTCACTAATCATTAAAATATTACCTATTTGTTGGGTGGCTTAACGAATATAAAAAATATTTTTTTTTGTTTGTTATAAGTTATATCACAATGAGTAAACAGAACATTTTACCGAAAAAAAATTAGTAAATACCCCATACGGCAAAAAACTGAAGGTCATTCACCGTACCGTAATTTTTTTTTTATTTTAAAATTGAGATTGTGTTTCGATTAATGTCACAGTCACTAATCATTAAAATATTACCTATTTGTGACAAGTACACAGCACTTTCTAGACCCAAACTAGTTAGTCTAATGCTTTTAAAACACGGATTAATACACTTAGAAAATTTGTTTTCATAAATACATATATATATTATAAGCAGAAACACACACACATACTAGTAATAATTACTAATGCACACCATTTGTGTTACTATCATGCACAGAGTTGGCATCGAACCCGCGACCTTGTAGTCAAAGGTTCTATTGCCGCGTCAGAGAGTTCGTCAGACGATCCGTATTAAAAAAGAATATATATTTCAATTAAAAAGAATCCATTTTTCTATTCTAATATGTATGTATTCAGAATTATATAAGTATGTTTATCAGCAGTCTGGTTACCATAGTACAGGCTCTGCCTAGTTTGGGATCAGACGGCCGTGTGTGAGATGTGTTATTATTATTAAAACAAATTCCTTAAAGAAAGAGCATTCAAGGTTTTGATTATAACGTAGGGAAATAAACACATTTCAACCTCTGCTTGAACAGTTGGGCAAATACAGTTCCCTATGTAATATATTTTGAGTTGACGCAATCTAGGGGAGTTGTTGTTCAAACAAAAATATTTACACATTCAGTTATGTGATGGATGCATATAGTGTTCTTTATTTCTGAAGTTACGGCGCATATCTAGAAGAGAATTTTACGAGTACTCTCTCTACTCTAGTACTATAAAATTAAGAAAAAACATTCATCGCCACGGTAGGCAAAATAGGTAATGATAATTTCAAGTGACATGATTTAGGCACATTAAAACGGCTGTCCTTTTTTGACTGGCAATAGAAAAAGTCAGTGTACTCCATGGACCATTTAGATTTTAGGTCTGATAATAATTATAGTATACCCTTTTATTGTACACCAAAAACAATTTAAAGAGTAAGATAAAATAAATGTTGGGTTATAACGGGTGCAAGAAACGGCCTGCCGAATCTTGAAATAGTAGATTCAGGACATCATTCTGAGTAGAAAATCATTAGAATTATCTGCCGAAAAATTCATAATTTTCTTTTTTTTTTGTTAAAAGTAACATCACAATGAGTAAACAGAACATTTTACCGAAAAAAATTTAATGAATACCCCATACGGTCAAAAACTGAAGGTCATTCACCGTACCGTAAAAATGATACCTACGTTGTTACGTTTACATTGCGTAATGTAAAATCAAACTAATGACTGTAAATCCTTAATCTTACCTTTTTTTAAAATGATGAGTATCCACAGAAAGACGTTTAAAACTTACACACTGTACCTACATATAATTGGCGGCCACTTTGCAGATAACCATAATAAAATACCTTATTATTATTGGTTTGAGTTCCTAATGCTACTTTGACCATTCTCGTCTTTTGTTCCTCAGACGTATGGCTTCGCTACCCTCCAGATATTATGAGCCGGAGATTGCTTGTGTTTCCTGCAGAGTTCCAAATTATCAACCTAGGGTTACACATCATGCAAGATGTGCAACCCTAGGTTGATGGGCCACTCTGCACATGCTCTGGCGAGTTCATTGTCATTGATACCAGAGTGGCCTGGTGCCTGAAAAGAGCGTGGCCGATGTAAAAATTATATATATATATATATATATATATATATATATATATATATATATATATATATAATATAATAAATAATAATAAATATAGATATATACAGTTTGCGTACATAAGTTATGAGTGTGCGAAAGAGTCGCAGTTGCGAAGTTGCGAATACTTTCCAACTGTCCCTGATATAGTTTATTATTTATGTCTGAACTTGGAAATGACAATTTGTCATTGTATTCGTAAATGTGCCTGTATTCGTAAATATGCAGGATGTTACAGAAAGTTGTGGGAAAATTTTAGGAGCGTCATTGAATTTTTTTTTAATTGTTTTTTCTTCGGAATATGCTCTTTTTAGTGTAGGTGCACATTTATAAACATTATGAATTTTCATATCAATTTCAATGATATTGTTTTTTTATTTTTTTTTATGCCAACATTTTCAGAAAAATCTGAAACATTACATTAACCTCGTTGGTGTTTAACCTATAGTTTCATTGATGTCCCTCTCACATACGAAATATTAGCTTTATCTGTCAATTTTCAGTTTCAAAATAAGATTTCAAAAATTAAGAATTTTCATAAAATTGTTAACGCTTTACGGGGTTTAATAAACGACCTTAAAATATAACCAAATCTTTCTGTAACACCCTATATACAACTAGTTTTTGTCTGCGACTTCAAGCAATCTATCCTTCGGGAACAGGACTGTGTTCTGTATGAAGGGTATCCTATGTCCTTTTTTGTACCCTTGACAATGTGTATGCAAAATTCCATAACGATCGGTCAAGTAGTTAAGGCGTGAAAGCTTAATAAACAAATTGACAAGTTCACTTTCACATTTTTACTTTAAATTAACTTGTTTCATAATGTATTCTATGATATCTGACATTTTGATATATCTTTCTTAGTAAAAATAAGGAGTCCAACAGGAACACCAACCTCTTCCTCTATCTCTAACGACTCTACTTATCAGTAGAAAAATACTACACTACATACTTGCTACATAACTATAAGCCGCGACAACTTTGTCTATAAACATTAGTACATAACAACAGCCAACTTATGTACGAGAGCAAAGAGCAGGGAAGTCTACTTTATTGTCGTGAATAGAGATCGATTTCTCTATATCTCTAAGGCCTGACGCAGTCACGTTCAAATAACAAATAGTGAAATCTTATTCCATCTTACTAAACAAATATTAAGGCCGAAGTATTTGTTTATTTGTTGCTGAAAGCGCTTTAATAAAAGTGCGTTTTATTTTTATTTATTCACTAAAAAACATGCAGTTATATTAATTACAAACATCGCTAAACTGTTAGTTTTGCTGCTGTTGGCTTTATACAGTTTAAATGTTTGTTAAGAAAGGCTATAAGATTAGAGATGGGTAATCACCCGGGTTTTTACCCAATCGTGGGTTTTAACCCGGATGATTGCCCATCTCTATATAAGATACGTATTTCAAGCTTCACAATACGACTCAAAGGTCCGTATGGGCTTGGAAGTCGCCTAGTCTTCGAAGTGTACCGCGTTTTTGCGGTTGCGTTTTTTATGAGTTAAAAATAGCTCTTTCGTTTCTTAGCGCCATCCCTTTATGGGCGTAGTACCGACAGTAAACTGTGTGTGTGTGGTGGTAGTTGGTTTGATTTCGACACAACACCTCACCGAAAACCCGGATGGTGGTGACGGCCCGTGGGGCGTTTCGACACGCAATAAAAAATCAATTTGTTTCTTCTAAGATAGTTTTTATGTTCATTGAGGAAAACTATAGGATGTAGGATATGTGGAAGAGGTATCAAATTGCGGGGTATAGCTAATACAATTTTCTGTATTACCTACACAAATAAATAAAATTCAAGTGTATATTTGTAATGTCAAAATAATACATTGACTTAATGCAGATGGATGTCTATAAGGTAGTTTTTTTTACTGTTAGTTCCGGTTGATATCCGGAATGGCTGGACCGATTATTAACCGATAAAAAGTATGCATGCGAACTGCGGCTGGCATAGCTACATAGTAATATAATGTTATAAAGACTTTTTAGATTTTTTTTGTTTGTAGTCAATACGCTGAAACTACTAAACCGATTTTAATAATTCTTTCCCCACTAAAAAGCTATCCATCCCACTAATATTATAAATGTGAAAGTTTGGATGGATGGATGGATGGATGGATGTTTGTTCCTCTTTCACGCAAAAACCACTTAAACCGATTGCGATGAAAGTTGGTAAGTTAATAGCTGGAGACCTGGATTAACGCATAGGCTACTTGTTATCCCGATATTCCCACGGGATCGGGACTTACGCGGGTGAAACCGCAGGGCGCTGCTAGTAAGTAAAATAGGTTTTAATAAAACCTAAAAGCAACATAATATGTTGCTTTCTCTTATAGGTATAACTATACAGTTAAGAGCGGGCGAAGTCGCGAGCACAGCCAGTATAAAATGAAAGTGTGACGGTTTTTGAAGTAGACATTAGGAAAAAATTAGAAACTCTTCCTTTTGGTATTATTCCAGTCTTTAAATTTTGCTCGTTTGTAATATTTTAATAACTGCTTTTAAATATGATCCTTTACAAGTTTAAATCTTACAAGGGTACTATAGTTACCATATTTCTTATATCCATCAATCGATTGAGCGTTGTTTGAAGGGTTATCCACCTTAAAAATAATAGCCAGAGGGCCAATTAAGGGCTATTTCATTCACAAAACTACTTCGACCACGCTACGGGTTAAGATTAGTTTAATTCGTGTTTTAAGAGGTAGTTTACACAGATTGGGGAATCGTTTTTGTCTTGCCGGCGTTTATTCCAATTCGAGGATTATATTGTAATTTTTTTTAAGAATTTCGTCGGCTTCTGTTACATAAAACAATATTTTTCTGAGGTAATAAATATTATAATATATAATACAATACAATACATAATGGACTGGCATGTGATATCTTTGTCGATAATTTTTTTACTTTAGAATTATATTAAAAGAAAGAATTAGAAAGAATAAAGAAAACAATTGGAGAGTGATATCTGACGTCCATGGGCAGAGGTCTCAGAGCTTGTCAGTAGATAAACCTATTAAAAGATAGAAAACTGTATGCTAAAAAATTAGATTACATAGTGAAAAAATACAAGATTTATTTACAGATACCATACCACCTATCATTTTCCTATATGACCAACACCCCTTTCCCGGAATACCTTTTGCTGCTAAGGGGAGTCTCACAATATATTTCTTAAAGTACAGATCCTAATTTCTTGCGTGTATACTCGAATTCACAAAAACTAACACAAAAAAGTAGTAGGTATTGTTTTTGAAAATTTATAAACTTTAATCACAAAATAGTGTACCTAATTCAGAACTCCATATTAAGGACAATTTCAATCTTCGAAATTTTATTTAAAAAAAAATCTTAAAACAAAATTCAAATGAGAATTAGGTCTCTTAAACTGCCGGTAAACCCTAAAATCCACACCATGAATATATTTTTTTACAGCTTACTACGGATGAACACGCAGATGTCTTATTCGTTATAACAATTTATGACGCTTTTTTAAAGACATTCCCACACATTATATAAACTCCAAATATCAAAAAGACAAATGAAAATCACTATTATGACAATCGGTGAGACCCACACAAAGTATCATTGTGTTTTAATCCGCAACTGATTTATTCAGTAAGAAATGTATAGGCAAAGTCTTCAAATCTTATTGTATCATTAACGTTTCTACACTATGAAGATACTAAAAACCATTAATACACGATTACTAAAGATAGACGAAAAAGAATGTAATTACATTTTTTTTTTCAAGTGTTTCTACATTTTTTAATAAGCACAGAGGCATAAGAAACAAAAAAGTAAGGCCAGACTTAGCTACGCTGCTTTCATATTAATAAAGTACCTAGTTGACCCGTTTCAAATAGCTCATGCATTTTAAATTTTACTGAAGAAAGAAAGTGAAATTTAAAATAAAGGAAATATAAAAAGTAAACGTCTTACCTTATTTTATATTTAATGACTATGAAACTTAGGATCGTAAAATAAAGTTAAACTTGAATAATATATAAATATATAAGTATGTTTATCAGCAGTATTGGTTACCACAGCACAGGCTCTGCCTAGTTTGGGATCAGACGTGTCAGAGATGTGTGTAATTATTATTATTCTAGGACTTAAATATATGTAATTTATATATGTGATTCAGGTATCAAAGAAACAAGTGAGAGATAGACAGATAAGAGAAGATAACTTGAAAAAGGAAAGGATAAGAAAGAGAGCGTTGACCACAAATAAAATTAAGAGAAGATGATGACTGAAGAACTGGTATGGATTGGATACGGAGGAACAGGTACTATGGTGTAGGTTGGCAGAGAATAGCCCATTCGATTTACCAGTATGCTGACCCTGACCTTCTGGAGCTATTGCATACATTCCTCAATACATCTTTATAAACAATATCCTTTTAATTCCATTGCCTAACTTTCGATGGCGATGTCTGGTGTATTATTGTACCGCTTTTCTTCTTTTTACTGTAAGCGGGTTAATGTCATATGAACTACCGATAAAGCAGTGAAAAATAGCTCTCGCGATAAGGCTCTCACACGGTAAATTGCGCGTATACAACTTAAATTCTTTTGAGTTTATTAAAAAAATGGAAATAAAACGTTTCAGACACTGTGAAGAATCTTGTCTCAGGTGATGATTATTAAGGGAGTTAACTCACTGTTACGAAGCCAAATGTCGATTACTTGACGCTTAATTTTTCAGGTATTTGTTTCAACTGCATTACAAACACAGTAAATAAAGTGATTACAAGGGTCAAATTAAAAGCATTTATATAAATGTTGAAACGTTTTTTTTTGCACGTGATCACAGGAAGATTTATTATACGAGATGACTGGGAGATAGATAATTAATATAACGAAATAGGTACTTATACTTACACCTCTTTATCTTCGATAAAAAAGTAAATCCTTATTTTATTTGCATTTTGAAACTCAATCTCAGTCGAACAATCGCTGCGATTCTTCTGTCCAGTGTAAAATCTCCCTGAGCCACTAACTGGCGCCGGAACGGACCGTTTTGGTTCATACTTTTTAATTTAATGGAGCTCGAAGATAATTGTATCATCGTGTCTGTAACCGTTCTGAGATATTATGAGCTATGTAGGTTGTGTTGTTTCACGCTTGTATTGTGAGGATGATGTATATTATAAAAGCTTATTGCGATGTCTTTCTATTTATTTATGTTTTTTTATTTTATGATATAGGAGGCAAACGAGCAGACGGGTCATCTAATGGCAAATGACTCCCCCCCCCATCCATCCATCCATCCATCCATCCATCCATCCAAACTTTCACATTTTTAATATTAGTGGGATTTCAGTACCTAGTATTAGTTTTTTTAGAACAATATTTTTTTATGGTTTAGGGGGCAAACGAGCAGACGGGTCACCTGTTGGTAAATGACTACCGCCGCCCAAGGGCACGTGCAACTCAAGAGTCACAAATCCGTTGCCGCCCTTTAAGGTGGGAGTAGGGGCGGAGGGGGGAGAGAGAGGTAGAGGGGGGAGAGAGGGGAAGTGATGATCTGTCTATCAACCAACTCGGTTGATGTCACCGCTTCGAGTCCTAGACGGTTTTCTCTTTTTTCATTCAAAGTCTAAGCCACACTAATATTACAAATGCGAAAGTAACTCTGTTTGTTTATTTGTTACCTTTTCACGACTAAACGGCTGAACGGATTGTACTTAATGAATGTTGACAAGGAGGAGGAAGATCTCCTAGATAAATCCTTCGGAAGATAAGCTACTCTTTTTATCCCGGAAAAAATTACAGTTCCCGTGGGATACATTTGAATTTCCACGCAAACAAAGTCGCGGGTAAAAGTTGTTATTAGATATATAATTAAAAAAAACTAAAAGCGATAGCTATCTTATCACGTGCCAGAACGACAACCATTCCGAAGAGGTCGCAATAATACAGTACTCCGCTCCGTAGTCATTAAATGAAATTGACATCGGAGGAAAGACATCTGATGTCAGATCTATTGAGAAGTATACTTGATTACTAGCTACTAAAATAACTTAACCGTTGGCGCCAATAACAAAACAAAATAACATTTTCATAACTAACCATAATTGCAACACAAAGGCGCATTCTACAAAACTGTATACACAAATAGTTACAAACAGTACAAGGCGTAATTATAACGTTTATCGCCATCAAATTACCATAGCAAACGACTTGTGAATATCGTTTAAATATTCAACTGCCCTGACTTGCGTTTAAACGGCTTTTATAAATATTTTATTTAAAGGGAAAGGAATTGAATGTCGCCCGACCGTGAACGTACTTCCACACTGTAGAAGACCACGATATAAACAGTACTATGTATGTATATGCTCACTATTCCCGTGTACTGGGTACGCAGAGATGTATAGAGCGCCATTTTCCACATGATCCTGACATACAGCTTGAGCTTCTTACGTAACGTCTCGTAACGTATCAAACGAGCAGACGGGTCACCTGATTTTAAGTGACTACACCCGCTCATGGGCACCTGCAATTCGAGTCACAAGTGCGTTGTCGGCCTTTAAGGTGGGAATAGGGGAAGGAGGGAAGGGGGGAAGAGGGGGAGAGGGGGGATTGTTGTATTTTTTGGTAGTAAGTGTAGTAAATAGGATCTCTGAAGGTCCATAGGGGAGGGGGTTAACGTTGGCATTGTAGTAGTGTGTTTTTATAGGCACCGGTAAGCGCTCATCGTCAACTAATGAATTCTTTATACATCAGCTTTTGTAATTCTTTTGAGACTAAAAAGGATGAATGTTGGTGATTTCTTTTCGGATATAGAAACATGTACAGAGACCTTCCAAAACCATTAGGTATGAAGTCTACAAAAAATGTCACGAAAAAAAAGAGAAGAGTTCAAAGTAAGGCGAAAAGAATTTAATTGTAAGGCTTCCAGATTAAGCAATCTTTCGAATATTTAAGCTGAATTTTTTTTTACTAATCTTACGATGAAAAGTAAAATTCAGAATATCATTTTACCTTACGAAGGTGCAATATATTATGTACTAATCTTACAAATGCCTTAAAAGAAACCTATTACTGAAATAAATTGTGTACCGTGAAGAAAAAGAAAATTACCTTTCACGGGATTATCTGTTTTATCTGGGCGTAGGTCCGCAAAAATACTAAAAGTCAATTTGAATAAATTAATGAGAGTTAAGAAAGTTAAACGTGGCGTTCCGAAATTTGCTAACGTTATAATTATATTACACCTTGAACATTTATCTGTATTGGAACCTCCCTGAGCATTTTTCTTCGTTGAAATTAAGCAAATTGTAAAAATGTTAACAGATGTTATGCGGTTTTATCATAGAGTTATTATAGGTAGAGGGGAGAAGGTATTGGATTCCCTGTATGTGGCTTGGTGACGTCGGTAGAAAGAGAAAGAAGACAGCGATTTACATGCATCTCTCTCACCTCTTCGCTGATTGGTGGGCTGAAAGTATACCTAATGTGTCTTTTTTTAAGTGTCATGTCAATTGTTGCATGCCTTTTTTGATGTCTCTGTGTGTGACAAAGTAAATGATTTTTCTTTCTTTCTTTCTATGAGGAAATGTCATCCATCAGAGGTCCAAAACGTAACCTATGCACCTGCATATAGCATCATTACTATGTTGTAGTTATTAATAGTTTTTAAATTATTTTCAACATGACAGAAAAGCTGTTAAACAATTTATGTATAGAATCAAAGACTTGACCTCCAAAAAACGCAAAATGTTTATTTGATGCGGTTATCCTATCTTCTTTATCAAACGGTTATTCATAAATACAGATATATATGTATATATAGATAAATCGGCGAAGAGGTGCGAGAGAGATGCATGTAAACTGCTGTCTTCTTTCTCTTTCTACCGACGTCGCCAGTTCGTGACGTGCTCCCCGCCTCTAGCTATAATACATCTATGGGTTTTATAGACAAGTCAATAATTAAATAGGAAACTCACCAATCACCACTAATATGTCTCCCGAGACGTTGTCAGTAAGACGAATCGTTCTTAGAGATTTCCTGTGTAAAGGTGAAACACGGCCATGTTTCGTGCCCGCGGAAATCTGGTAAGATAAATGATATAGGGAACGTGCACGAACTATAGATGGCAGCACAAATCGACACGAGGGCCACAGTGTGGTTAAGAAAAGAAACTCTTTAGATCTGTTATCGTGATGCCGTCAATGTTTAAATTATATTTAAATCGTTTTTATTACTGGCCTGTTGGTCTAGTGGTTAGTAACCCTGACTGCTAAGCCAGAGGTCGTGGGTTCGATTCCCACCCAGGACAAATAATTGTGTGATGAGCACGATAATTTGTTCTGTGTCTAGGTGTAATTTATCTATGATATGTATGTATTTAGAAATATATAAGTATGTTTATCAGCAGTCTGGTTGCCATGCCTAGTTTGGGATCAGACGGCCGTGTGTGAGATGTGTGGTGTTGTTGTTATTATTATTATAATTAAAATTATGAAATATGGGTTTCTGCCGATTAGAAATGATCGTCAGCGTGGCCAGAATATGACAAAGGACAAAAATCTATTCGAATCCGGGTTTGTCATATAAGTAGAAGAAACATTTAGGAATCATGAAAATGCAGTAATAACTGGCAAAATCTAAGAGCAATAATTGCTCTTAGGGCAAAATTGTAGCACGATCGATAATTTCTAACGTTTATGATGTCAATATAACTGTAATGTATTTTTTGAATTCGCTTTTTACGTACCTATATTATTATTTACTAGCAACCCGCCCCGGCTTCGGACGGGTATAAATTTTACACCTAAACCTTCCTTATGAATCACTCTGTCTATTAGTGAAAACCGCATGAAAATCCGTTCAGTAGTTTTTCAGTATATCGCGAACTGACAGACAGACAGACAGACGCGGCGGGGGACTTTGTTTTATAATATGTAGTTATGTATATGTCGCCTTCTTTTCAGCTTGATTGCAATAGAAATATTAGAAGAGTAAATTGCAAATGTAAGGCAGGCCTATCTGAAATATAGCGCTTCATATTGTAGAATGTTTAGATGGGAGCCAGTTATTTTGATGTTTACAAAAACAAAATTATTTGAAGTTATGTTAACTTACAGATTTGTTTGTATTCAATAGTACTACTACATAACTACATACATAAATGTTTATTGTGATTATTATATTATGATTATTTAATAACGTGAAGTGCCATTTAGATTTGCGCTACCAGGCGGCAGAGCCTTCGTTGTGCACGTTCCCTATTCAGATCTCTGTTGAGGTTGTTCGGTTGGCCTCCCCGGCATAAATCGCGGGTGGGCAGTAGGTTTTTCGTTGCATAACTACTATTTAATGACATCTTTCTGCCACGTAACGCATAATTCAATTAACTTTCATATAGTGGTGGAGCATGACTGTCAAATTTTTTACCAATAGATATTTCATTTTGATATGGTGAACTGCTTGCTAGTCCCATCCCATCCCATCCTATCTCAGCTCTTAAGCAGTCGCCATTAGAAATTCCTCCTAGATTAGCGGTTACTGATACACCATGCCTTTGTAATTTGGCACGAGTTATGTCAGTTCCTTCAGCTCTCCTATAGATTACGCCGTTCTGGAGCTCACTGACCGACTTGGAGTTTTATTAGTATATCCTAGGATATCGTAGGGATGACCACTAACCATAGGTCTAGGCCTATGGTTAGTGCCTGAGTTGCATAATATGACACTGGTATTAAAACACTGGTGCAACTTTCAAGTGAGCTTTCCAAATAGAACCTGCTGACAAAAAATCGTTAATTATGGATTTAAAAGGAAATATGGAAAATAAATAATTTGAGGCGATAAAAAGGACTAGCTTAGTAGTTGTTTAGACAGCTGGATTGATTTACTCAACATCAAACAATTTTTGTAATTATAACTTAAAGGTCATTTAAAAGATACTTACTTATTTTATTCTATAACGCGATTGGATTCTGTCGTAAAATTCTTTTACATTTTGACAACTAGATAGACCAAGATTCAATTATAAATTTAAAATTCTTAAAACTCATCTTGTTAAACAGATTCTTAAATTATAATCAAACTTCAGCAATCCCGTATAGTTAAACCTAAAAATAAATATAATAGCGCAATGCAGGTCTGCACTGTGGAACCGGGTTATAATGGATAAGTCACGCCTTAATAACTCAGTGCATGAATTAAAACTGTGCAAATTTTTGTCCGTAATGAGTATGTACTCGTAGTTGGAGAACACTGTGCAATGCTTTCGCTGTCTTATCTTCAAGCTTTAATCGGTTTGAATAGGTATGTGTATATATGTATTGGTAGTACAATAAGCGGCGGTTGCATAATGGCTAAGGCGTCGGACTTGCGTTCGAACCCCACCCAGTGCACTACTGTCGTGAACACACTTCTAACACAAGTGTTAAGCTTAGTTGGGAGGGTTAACGAGATTACTAGTAATGTGTGACCCACGTTACTAGTAATGTTTATTAAAAAAAAAGTAATAGAAAGATGTTTTCTTTTTCAGATGTATAAAAGACCACAAGCAAGGCGCAAAAGTACTATTTATGGACGTCTAGTTGTGTACTGCATGCAATGCTGCATGTTGTTTAGAGAAACGTAGTCTTTAACGTACATATAGTGTAATAAACTACCTATATCTCAAATACGACATGCCGGTGCTAAAAACTGTTGGACAAATTTTGACAACAGCTTAAGGGCATTTCACTCACAGGATCCCAAAAACATCAACATACACCCTTGTCAAAAGTCACAACAATTGGTTTAGGAGATGGGGGTAGCTGGCGGTTTTACTAACATAAAGCTAAATAATCTTTTATGTTTATTCTTAACTGTGCCGTTATTGTTCTTATTGCTCAATTTAAAATTAGTTATTATATTGTATATATTGTTTAATGATTTGATATTTGGTCAGTGTTTTGGTAAAATTAACACAGTGTGCAATCTCTTTGGTATTCTATTCTATTCTTGGTTATTTTCTCCATAGAGGTTAAGTATTATTGAGGGTTAAAAATTATGTAAATCTATCTGGAAAATATATATTTAGCCCTTAACCTGAAGTTACTGAAGGAATACGAAGTAAAAATTTAGTAACAGTTTCTATCAAATAAATAAACAGATACTCTCGTAAATGCGTAAGTAATTTATATTCTATTCTTCTAAGTAATAAACTGAACTTATACCTTGAATAAAGTACCCAAAAAAGATTTAATTACATATACAGTTATTATAAGCATAAACAGTTAGCGTGAGCACTTTGAACGCACGGACACACAATGAGTCAAGAACCTCCATTTAGATTACGATATTTTACTAAGCACGTTGACCAAATAAACAAATATTATGTAATTTAAACAATAGTGCATCAAATAATAGAAATAAATGTAAAATATTGTATTAATCTTTACTCAAGTAAATACCGTGATCTGATTATTAGATTAGGACATTGAGCTCTACTCTCCCAGTGCTGTACGCGACAGGGTCCGTCCATGACTCCATGATGATACATATTTTTAAGTTTACCATCTAAAACTACACATTGTGAAATAGCAATAAATATTGAGTCTCATTTTAAAGTCTTTGAATCTAACTATATTATTACATATAAACCGTATGAAGCCGAGTAGTTTTTTGTTCGAAATGCAATTTAAAGGTCCATTTGATAACCCAAATGTAAGTAAGGCTGAGCATGAGCATAAACGAGGATGACACTGAGAAGAAAGACTAGTTGTGAATAAAAATCTTTTTAATAAAAAAATAAACCGACGAAAAGAACTAAAAAGCAAAAAAAAAAAGAAAAGTTTGTTAAAAGATTTTTATTTGGTGATTTTTTTCATCATCAGCTCAGCTACATGAGGTGATGATTTCTGAACGCAAATACCTGATAAAGTAATATAAAGAAAAGTAAACAGAAACACTATTCGTTCCTACAATTTTCCAAGGTTTCTATCAATTTCATCAGGATTCCATCATCAGATCCTGACTTCCTTGACATGGGACCACCCTTGAGGTATACCCTATCTAACAAAAAAAGAATAATCAAAATCGGTTCATAAATAACGGAGAGAGTTGGCTGAACAAACCTAAAAAAAAGAAAAAAATATATATGTACGGTCGAATTGAGAACCTCCTTTTTTTCGTCGGTTAATAAAATCAAGTCCGTTGCTACATTCCATAACTTCTAAAATGGACAAAGAACACACTAGACAGACGCAAACGTCGATGTACATATTTAGACAGCGATTTCGACGATACCTAGTGTGACAGAAGCATCTAGAATCTATCGAGATCCACTACACACACACAGAAGAAGAAGAACTAGTCCAAATACTGATGAAGACGGGGAGGGGCCCCGTCGAAGCCGAAACAACCACAACTGTACGGTTTTAATAAACAAGAATACTGATAGTGTAGTAGGTAGTGATTTTTAGGTGTTATGTGTAGGTTATTCCTTTTTTTTTTTTTACGTGTTTAAACCCCCACGGGTCATCATCTCACCGGGGCTAACGGTAAGATGGTATGTCGGACTCGAACCGACTAAAACCACACGATGTTCCGTCACGGGGTACTGGTGCCGGGGACTCAGGTGTACCCTAGGAAGGAAGTCCCTGTGAGCCCCGGCAGACTTGGCCGCCTGCTCGACAGCAGGCGACCCCACAATTTGGTGAGGGGGCCTTGCCCCCTCCGATTTAGAGAAGTGCGCGTGGAACACGTCGCGCCACCGTCTCGGGCCTGCTTCTGCTAGGGCGACGGGTAACCCATCCCGTCACCCCCAGGCAAGCGCTCATGGAGGCCGGAGATCGTCTCGCTCTCTCCGGCGCCTGGTGCGTCTTCTTCGGGACGGGAGAGTACTAGTTCTCTCCCGTTCCCTTTCCGCCGCCTCCTTGGGACTCATCACTTCCTCGCAAAACGAGGCGGCGGAAAATTAGGTATTTATCCTTAAGTATGTAATATTTATATTTAGGTGCTCACCACCTGTCACAACGAAGTGTTCTTTTTATAAAAAATAATACCAAATAATCAAAATACCAGCGAAAACTGTCCGACAGTGTCAGACCGAGGAGTAGATGTCAGCATTAATAAGCATTCATACAAGCTTATCTTTGTGCCCTAGGTCGATAATTATATAAAAGTATTAAAGATTTATGTTAATAAGGAAATATCAAAAGATTAATTAAATGAATCATTTCCTATTTATATTTATAGTTCATCGTTTTATGACGCCGTTATGTATTAACCCCCATACTTCTAATAAGTTATTCTTGTAATATGTCTAGTCCATGGTTGGCCATAAGATGTTTTATTAAAATATTCTTGATTCTACAGCGTGTATTTGAAAATAGAACACTTACTCAAATCACTGAAAGGGCGTGACTCTAACATGCAGTTACAATAAGATTTTTTTTTAAAAAGTATCCGTTACAAGTTATGACAGTTTGAATTTCATAAAAGTAGTCCATGTTTTTGGATTTTTTTGTTCCGTTATTGAGAAAATCCATAAAAATGAACTACGAAATTTTTTCAAGTTAGTTTTTATGAATTTTCTCAAAAACTGAGTGAATGAAGTGAAGTTCCAAAAAAAAAAAATCGTACCATTTAAAATCTTTAACTTCACATGTTCCACCTGATTTTATGAGAAACCGAGGTAAAAATACCTGGAAATTCAAACGGTCATAACTTGTAAACGGATAGATTTTTTATAATTTTGTGATTGAAACTGAATGCTAGAGTCATGCCCTTTCAGTGATTTAAGTAAGTGTTCTATTTTCAAGTACATCCTGTATATGACGCAGGTTACAGAAAAATTGCACCGTTTGTCGCTTTGATCAGTCGTCAGACATCAGTGACTCCCAAAGTTTTTTAATAAAAACATGTACAGAAAGGAATAGTCATACTATTTAACATATTATTTTAACATGCTTTAACTAGCTTTACTTATAACGATGTAAACAAATTTTGGAAGTAAATATTAACCTACTTCCTATTGTCGTATCGAAATGAAATTTTGTTTTGGAGCTGATTTGATGATGGAGCCAGGAGGTGGACAGTGGAATTCTTTAGTGGCTACTAGTAATCTCCTCGAGTTTGGGCTCTTATGACTCCTTTTGACGACTCCAAGAGATCGATCTTAGTAACGATGGTCTGACGATGAAGCCAGGTGATTGGTGGAACTCTGATTTACTTTTTAATTCGATTCGCAATTAAATCGTCTTTTTTTAGGTTTAATAAATTATAATTTTATTTTTTCTTATATTACCGTAATACACCCCAGTTTATGATTATCAAGGAGATCAAAAAACTTTACAGGAAGATCAAGACATTACGATATTTATCTCATCAATCTTTTTAATTATAATTAAGATTATAATAACAGTAACTTAGTTTATAATCAGCTCATTAAAATTCCACGAACACCGAACGCCGTAAAAGTCTAGCAGATATGAATGAATGAGATATTCACTGTTGGATGGTATATTTTTTTATGGCAAAATTAGTTATGGAAATTTAATTATATGTTTATTTTTATGCTGTTATCTTGTCACAATTTTTTATTATATTTGCAGGGATGAACGGTTATTGCCGTTGTATATTATATTACCAAGTAGTACTAACTCCAATTTATTCGAAAGCATCCCATTAGTTAACATAGCTCACGAAGAAAGAAGAAGAAAAAGGATATTCAGGAGTTAAGAGTATCATTTCCCACAATCCCAGTCTTGTGACGCCAATACACCAGGATCAACAACTGGAACACTACAACACCGATCATGAGACTTGGCGCGTCCTAGGGCAAGTTAAACAAGTGCCTCGAGACCGTAGAGACCGAGACCGTGAGAGAGTAACTCAGAAGTATATTAGAGGGAGTTAGAAATATTATAAATCCACTTCTATTCGCAACAAAGTGGCATACGAAAAAGAGTAAAAGTAAGTGAAGACCTATGAAAAAAATCCTTTGAGTATTTGCTTATGCTACTGTGAGTTATAATCTAATATTAGCCTATATCCTGCCCGTACAAACTGGCCATACTTATAACGCATGTATACCTATATCTGTATATATTTTTAATAATCACTTAATAACATATACTCATCATCTCTATAATATTTATGCGCTGAGTGAAAAGAAAGAGAGACAAGGGCGTTTACCTCAAAACGAAATGTGATGTGACATTTACATCAATGAATATTTAAAAAAGAAATTTATATTTAAATGATTATAATGAATAATTATCCACTTGTAAAACGCCTCCATAAATTTTATATGCGAATTGCGATAAGTAATATGTATTAGTTATCGTATGACGACAAATTAATTCAATTGACTGACAAATGAGCTGAATTAGTTGATAAGATTATCGTCTTGTAACATCAAAATGCTATAATAATCAGGTTTTATTAAAAACAGAAATAAATTAAAATAAAATGCGTTTTTCCCACGCAAGATGAAGTAGAACATAGACAGATTGATAGAAAAATCAATTAGAAGTAGATTGTCATCTAGGCCATTTTGTACGACCTTCAGAGTTACAGTCACGTTGTTGATTCTAGTTCGGTCCATGGACGGACATCTTTTTAAATCTCTTTATTATACAGCATTTGAGAAAAATATACTACTATGTTTGTACAGGCATGTATTGTTTAAACACGCATGATAATTGGCGGTGATTTCTTCCAGACAACCTTTATAGGGATACTAGCCTTGCCTGCGACTTCGTTCACGTGGAAATTTTACTAACATTTTTCCGGGGTAAAAAGTAGTAATGTCCTTCCCCAGGATATAATCTTTGTCGTTGCCAAATTTCATTACGACCCGTTCAGCCGTTTAGGCGTGAAAAGTTAACAAACAAACAGAGTTACCTTCGCATTTATAATATTAGCATGGATTGGCAAATCTAGTTCCGGGTAGTCTGTTGTGTATAAGGTTAAGGGTAGATGTTGTAAGATCTTTGACATCACAACAACATCTTTGACTTTATCACATATAAGAGGACGGCAGAAGTGTTCGTGCCATGATTCGGCACGCTTGGGTACCGCTTGTGTCAACAGTAAAACAAAACTTTCACCTACTTCTAAAATATGTATGTATTTAGAAATATAAAAGTATGTTTATCAGCAGTCTGGTTACCATAGTACAGGCTGGCAGGCAGGCAGACGGCCGTGTGTGAAGTTTTAAAAAAAAACTTCCCAACATTAAAGGCGTTATCATCTATCCTTCTTCCGTGTCGGAAAGACATCGCACCTGTTCCTCCATAAAATACACCGTCCCAATATCAACAGTTGGCATGATCATCTATTTTTTTCGGGAGATTCACTACAGTAGCAGTTAAGAGTCTCAGGCATTGCAGAACCCTTTAAAATCTATTAATGCCTTGAACATCCTTAGGTACACTGTAGTCCGTTGACGCAACAAACGTGAAGAAGTTTTCAAAGTAGTCAGAATTTAGTTGGAATAATACGGATGAAAATAAAATTATAATAAGGATGTGTTACTACCAATTGTAAGTAGTGTGCTGCTATAAAAGAAATCGTTAACGTATAATCATTTCGTATATATAGTCGGTTTTATCGGAAGCAGCAAAATTATCTCGAAGCTTACGGCTTGAGGAAGTGCGCCTTGCCTTCACACTCACAAAGACCTATCAATGAAAGGATGTATTCATGACTAGGTATTGCGAAAGGAAGAATAAATGTGTTGCGAACAGTTCCCACAGATATAATATTATTTTTATGTATTAAGTTATTGATTAATCTCATGTTTTTTATACAGGATATGGTCAGTGGTAATATATGACATGGGGAAATTAATCACTATAATTGTTTCTTGAAACCTAGTTTATAGTATTTATAGAGGAAAACTAAAGTTTGATGTTGTTAATAAAGCTATCCGTTGCTATTATAAGGACATTTCAATTTTTAACCTGTTACGGGGTCTTTGTGTCTATAAAAGTGGCCATCAAAAGGTTTATTAAACCTTTTGATGGATAGCTAGAGCGTATACTAACAAGGAAAGACATTCTTCCGCTTTGGAATGGCACACTAGAATACACAACAAGCATACCGCATAGTAAGCGGTCAACTACAGCAGTCGCAAAAAAAATTATAAAAGTTCATATCATTCTGTTTTTTTTAATGGCATAGGGGCAAACGAGCAGACGGGTCACATGAAGGTAAGTGACTGTCGTCACCCATGGACCCTTGCAACTTAAGAGTCACATGCGCGTTGCCGGCTTTTAAGGTGGGAGTAGGGCAAGGGTAGGAGTAGAGGAAGGAAGGGGAAAATGGGGGGGTTAGGGCCTTTTTTTTTTGTGCGTGTGGAAACCCCCTCGGGCCGTCACTCCGCCGGGGTTTTCGGCGGGGCGGTGTGTCGGAATCGAACCGACTAAAACCACGCGGTGTGCCGTACTGCGCCTTAAGTAGGAGGGATCCGGGAACAGCTTTATTAAGACATCCGGAACGGGGGGTTAGGGCCTCCGGTAACCTCACTGGCTCGGCGAAACACAACGAAGCATCCGCAAGCACTCCAGTCGAGCCGGCCCATACGTCCCGAAGTATGGCTCTCCCACTAAATTTTGCTTATACACGCGCCATTCTGGTATTAATTAAAAACACGGCGTAGATTAATTACACATCAGCCATAATAAATGACCGATCTCAAAATACGTATATTTAATAACGAACAAGAAATGTTCTCGATGGTTTCGCTCTTAAATATCAATTTCAAAAGCTGATATACATCTCTATCTCTGATCTAAACTGAATAATTATCGTAATTACATAAACCCCAAGAGCCAACTTTACGATATATTTTTTTTCATTTTTACATTTTGCCAACTGTAATTTGGATCCACTCACGTAATAGGGGCAAGCCTATTGCCGACAACCGCGCACTTTGGGAATTACAGAAATTTGAATTGGAATTTGGGAAAATTGGTAGTATTTGCAATAGGCTTGATTATTCTATCGTGGAGGAGCCATGCTTCGGCATTATGGGCCGGCTCGACCGGAGTGATACCACGGCCTCACAGAAAACCGGCAGTGAAGCAATGTTCTTACCCTACTCCCACCTTAAAGGTCGGCAACGCACTTGTGACTCTCGAATTGCAGGTGCCCATGGGCGGCGGTAGTCATTTACCATCAGGTGACCCGTCTGCTCATTTGCCTCTATCCCATTAAAAAAAAACAGGATGAGCTTCTGCACGTATGGGCCAGCTCGACCGGAGTGAAACCACAGTAAACCAGTAGGGAAGTAATGCTTACTTTATTTTTCGCCGAGTGAGTGAGGTTACCGGAGGCCCTAACCCTTCCTTCTTCCCCTCTCCTCCTCTTTCCCCCTTCCCCTACTCCCACTTGTGACTCTCGAATTGCAGGTGCCCATGGGCGGCGATAGTCATTTACCATCAGGTGACCTGTCTGCTCGTTTGCCCTCTATAACATAAAAAAAGTGAAAAGTAGGTAAGGGAATGGAATGAACGGGAGGTAGTAGCTAAGCATAAGCTTGAGCAGGTCAGGTTCGTACCTGTAAATCGAACTGGCTGTAGCCGGAAATCCGAGTCCTCTAAATAAAATAATACGCCTCTGCCTGTCCCAATGGAGATACTGTCGTGAGTGAGTGATTGTATGTATGTATAAGCTAGCCATATCTAGCGACACGATTCCAATGCAATATTTTTAATCTGAGTAAATTGTCTGCAGTAGATGTGGCTTCAAGTTATTGTAGTGTGTTAGAAGTAAATCAGATGAACATTATATTATTAGATAAATCTAGTCTATGAATGGGTCTGGGTCTAGTCTAGGTATGAATTAACTTGTGGGACGTATATTGATATGCGATTTAAGAAGGTCTCTAAAGTGAAGATTCTTAAATGATATGTTTTCCAATAGTAAATTACTCATTTCTTTATTACTTGTGATTACATACATACAGTACCTGGGAGACCGAGCTTTGCTCGGTAGCTTTTTGTAAAATCGTATTTTTTTTTTAATTTTGTTTTTACAGGTAATACAACTATGCAGTTGAACTGAAAATGCAAAAGTGTATCTGTATACAAAATTACATCAAAATCGTTAGAGCCGTTTTCGAGATACCCGACATATAAATACATACACAAATAAATACACACATACAAGAATTGCTCGTTTAAAGTATAGTATAGATATACTTTACATTATTGCAATATTTGGAACAACTTTAGTTGTTAAGTATATGTTGTATGTTAGATATATAATAGTGGGGCGGTTTCTGTTGTGGCTAATAACTGTGTTGGGTTTAGGTAGGGCACACCCTCCACTCCGATTCCATCCTACAGAAGCCCTTACGGAGACAGCACCACTCGTCGTGAGTATATTGTGGGATATGTACTTTTGGGTATTTACTTATAATAATGATATACGGTTTTACTCACGTGTGTATTTCGGAGATGTCCAACTAGTCTACTGACACGGTCGCGGCAGGACGCTTCACTCCTTGATAAAGAGCCCCCGTCGGGTCCGACACGTATAATCGTTTTTAATAAATATAAATACCACCAAAAAAAACTTTTATTCTAAAAAATTCGTTTTCTTCACCTTGTTGGTCTAGAGAATCTAGAGGTTAGTGATCCTGACTGCTGAGCCAGAGGTCATGGGTTTGATTTCCACCCAGGACAAATAATTGTGTAATGAGCATGATCATTTGTTCTGTGTCTGGGTGTAATTTATCTATAATATGTATGTATTTAGTAAATTATAAGTATGTTTATCAGCACCACAGTACAGGCTCTGCACAGCTTGGGATCAGACGTCCGTGTGTGAGATGTGCCATGTTATTATTAATATTTCTGATGTTCTTATTATTTAACAAATATCGCCAAGTCTAAAATGATGGTTTTGATTTTAGGGCAAGTGATATTTAGGATAAGATTGTCAAGGGTAGTGGGGCCTTTAAAGGCTCTCAGCAAAAGCTCATTCGACTCACCATAAGGCTTTATTAAGCCATATTTAGGTTTATAACTTACCGGTTTATCCGGAAGTTAGTTCAACGTGATTAAACAGAGTTCATAAAGTGCTTTACAACTCGTTTAGATGGGGGCCAATATTTTTTTTATAAAAAGTGTTTAACGCCGGATGTGTGTGTAGTATAATTAAGTGAGAATAAATGTGTCTTTCCAAAGGCAGTATCGTTACGGATAAGATTAAGTAACACTGACATTTATAGGTTTTCAAGTACCTAGTACGAATATATCATCAATCGTAGTTAAAATATTCTACAACTAAACGTTCTCCGGTCACTGTTTCGCTCGTAAGGATTGTAGCGTGATGTTACGTAGCATATTACCATCCTCAATGAATCCTCTATCTCAGTGTTTCCCAATTAGTGGTACGTGTACCCCCAGAGGTACGCGAGGTTGGAGCAAGTAGTACGCGCAGGAATCACTTGATTAAGAAAATTAATCAGTAAAAAAAGTAGGCAAACAGGCAATTTTCAAAATATTTTTTTAATCGATCAGTGTCCAACTCATTTGCTCAAATAGTGTGCGCGGTTTTTTAAGCTGACTCCGCCTTATGCCGAGTTCATAAATGCGTATTTAAAGTCTATGGGATTCTACAAAAAGCGCTTACTATCCTCACGCCTGTATCAGACGAGAGAAGAATTGAGAGACACAGTCATTCAATTAGCAGAAGTAACTAAGTTCAGTAGACCGTGCTGACTTCCACGGTGACTCCGAAGAAGTATTGATTTGTTCAAGACATTGAAGGATTTGTTTGATGTTTATAAAATGTGTTAAAAGCTTAATATTTATTATCACGCCATACGTGCTTGTTTAATCTTTTAATTAACCTCCTCTCATCAGTGACTCCCGAACCCAGGAACCGTACTACCCCCCAATCTTCACAATACATAAATGGATTGTTTAGATATCGAGGAATGAAAGAAGAATAGAATATGCTTTATTGTACACCTTATACATAAAACTACAAATGATCTTAATATTAATTAGCTCCATGTTACGATTTCTTACACATAAAACTGATTAAATATGCGGTTTGGGAGCCATTGTTTGGCGAAATTTACTACCTGATCGAGAAATTGTACAAAACTGGAACTGTACTGCACGATTTAGATATTAGTAGAACAGTCACCTTACCGAAAAACCAAAACACCATTAAATATGAAAAAAACAGAACCCTTGGCTTAGTCCCTCAAGTATCTAAAATACTACTAAAAATAGTACAAAAATAGAATAAGACCACATGTAGAGAACTACTTAGGGCCTTATCAATATGGTTTCAGACAAAATAAATGTACAAGAGAAGCTATTTCAGCCCTCTGGCTTATTGAAGACAGGCGCGACGATTATACGACGACTTAGAGAAGGCGTTCGATAAGGTAAACTGGACCCTGGATGGAAAAGGATGAAATTTTTTAAAGGAATTACATTGACAAGAAAAAAAACGTCGGCCAGATCATAAAACTGAACACTTCATGATCAGTTTTATGATCTGGCCACGACATATAAATCATTATTTCAATTTAGAGTACGGCAATTCGCTATTTTTTCCTTCTTGAAAGAGGGGAAGGTTACCTACTACTACTTTCTACGTTCGTCAAGTATATTTTTTCTGTATGTGTTCACTGATTTCTCGGCAGCAGCTTCACCAATGTGAATAGTAGGAAGTATACTAGATAAAGTTAGATTTACTCGAAAGTTATCACACTTGACGTTGGGGGTTCGAACCCCACCTGGTACACTACCGACGTGAACCCATTCTTAACACAAGCATTTACCTTAGCTAGTGGGGTTAACAAGAATAGTAGTTATGTGTAACCCACGTAATTAGTATTCTTTCTTAAATAAGAAAAATAAGTCTGTCTTTTTTGGGACCAATGTCACCAATATTCCAATTGGTGTGACTCCTGTGAGTGGCAACTAAAGCACCAGGATACACGAAAACAATGAAAAAAGCACTCGTGAAGTTCCAGAGAAAATTAATCTGTCTTTGAACTCGGAACGAATTGAATCAGAGAGAAGAGAGAAGTATATCGAAATACTTCCACTACCACCGACATATGCCATAATATAGATTTGTCTTACCAAAGTTAATTTTACTCAGAACATAGATAAGTGCTTTAATCTTTACCCTAACTAAAGGTCAGTTCGCACCGAAGTGGCAGCGATCGAAGCGAATGTTAAGTACATTAAAGTTAGTTAGTTAGGTAAGTTTTAAAGTTTTCAAAAGTTGTCAAAATACCGAAATCATTTTTATAAAAAGAACTGTATAGATTTGAGTTCTGTTTGCATTGCAGGTTTATAAAGCAATTTGAGGCGTATTTTATCCTGTTTTTATATTTACAAAAAATGATAAGACAGTTTTTTTTTACTGAAATCATTTTCTTTTATTTATTTTATACCTCTGTCTGGTACAAATATATACCTTACACTAAGGTTTATAATGGTTTGGCTGATCTGACGATTCTAGAGCGCAATGGAAGAGATAAATCATGGTCTATTTTACGGCAATGCATCTCTCTCCCTCTCTCTGCCTCTACGCCAGAATTTATTTCTAGATTCATCAGCCTGTTCGGATGAAATACCTACTGAAAGCCGCACACAACCTTTCACCGGTCATAATCAAATGTTATGTAATAACTTTAAACTTAACATCTGATTGAAGATTGTATTTTTGAACTCAGTAGGTACATTAAAATCGTTTTCTCAAAACCTTGGCTGTATAAACCTTAGCGTAACGAGCGATATTATGCATTGTCTTAGAGGAATAAAGCTTAAAATAGTATGACAGCGTAACTGCCGGCCGCTGCCACTTCGGTGTGAATTGACCCTAAAGAAGATGAGAGGACCAAAAATAAACGTGTAATGCATTTTGATCTTGTATATAAGGAGCAGACACAGATGCCAAAAGCTTATTTACTTTGTAGGGGCATTGTTTAGATTTGTTAAAGTTAGGATAAGCTTTAAAAAATGGTTATAGTACAAAGAGGCCCGTTAAAATGGTTTGGAAGCAGTTGAAGGTAGATTAGTGCCTGTTAACTTACTATTTATTTAACAAAAAATAGATCGAACATTTAAATTTTTTATGTTAATTATTTTTATAACGAGATCAAAGAGCTATTGAAAATAAGTTAATCTTGTAGCAATTATAAAGTGTTCTGACCCAGAGACGTCTCATCACTCATCAACATTGATTGCAGTTTGTTTTGTTTCTAGGTTGATAAAATTGGTAGAAATGTAACGAATGTTTCAAAATCTTGTTTACATTTTTGACACATTTTCTAATAAATCCCGTCATGCAATCAGTTTTCCACATAGCTAGTTTTGTATCATTATAAATGATCAGGATCAGGAAGTAAATATGTAACCTACTTTTCCATCACTTATCCGCTTTTGATAGGCGTTTGCACACTGGGTACTGAAAAAATGTACCTATCGTGGCGTTTTATTAAATACTACTTGGGTTTTTTATGCAATGAAATAATTTTTGAATTTCGAATGAAATAAAAAGCTTGTAGCTGTACTGCGGTTTTAAGTACGCACTGTTTTGACAGTATTTAAACCACAGACTCCCGAATATCTAGACGAGTACTGGAAATTATAAGGCTGTAATAGATGCCGCTATCAAGCCACACCTTGAAATTGCTTACCTACTGGGTACACAGGACCCCCAAAGCAAATCAATTTCCGTCCTGATTACTCAAAATTATCACAAAGTGGTTCAATAATAAGGGTTTTTTATCAGTTTCATGTTATGTGAATTAGTGTTAATTTTCATTTAAATGTAAAGTAAACATACTATTAGTGTTTCTTAATAAACTATGTTTAAAAAAAAACACTTCATTGATGACGTTTGATGATCAAAATGATTGCACTTAAATTATCAAAAAACTGTATCCCAAAACTCACCCGAATTATGTCCGAACACAATTCCTCATAAACACACACACAAATACACAATATCACGTCGCACACACACTGTCACTCCGGCGCGCGATCAGTTTTCGGATCACGTGGAAGCGCGCGCACTTCGAAGAACGCGTGCGGGTGATGCGCGAGCCCGCTAAGCACTGCTTTGAGTGCTTCCACTTACGCGGTAACGTTCCTAGACATTGATTCCTTTGCTTTTATGACTGTGGATTAAAAAATTATTGTTTAGTCCAAATTAAATAATTCTTGTATTAATATCTTTTCTATTAACAACGTCTAATCGGATCATTTTTCCTTCTAACTTCCGTTATTTGCTTCAGTAATTCTTTATTTATGCATTTATAATCATTATAATTAATCTTTCGAACATCGTCTGTTAATTTATCTACCTTTATACCTTTTTTTTTATTTTGCACTCATCAACTTTCAAAGTACCTAATTAACTAAACCATGAGGTTTAGTTAATTAGGTACTTTGAAAACTTCACAAACTTTTTACTAACTTGAAATTTAAATTTTTTTTACTGTTGACTTTTATATTTTGAAACTTTATAAAACTATTGACTTACTTTATAAATTAATCAATCAATCAATCAAATCAATCAAATTTATTTATTTCCCTTATAACAAGTATAATTCATGTACAATGTTGTCATGACACAATAGTGGGGGACTGGTTTCGAAGCTAGGTAGAATACCTCTGTTATAAATAACTGCGTTTATGGTCACTGCTTCCCTCCTAAGAATCATAGCACGATGTTATATAGTCTATAATCTTCCTCAATGAATATTCTATCCAATCCAAAAATAATGATTTAATTCAATTCAAAGGTTGCCTAGAAGATATTTCTTGTTGTGATACGGCCGCCCGTTGTGCATTTTATGTTTAAGTTGTTTTTTTGAAGTGAAAACTTCTTTACGCACGTTTGTGCACTTTTGCTATGGGGAAAAAGCACTGTACTCGTGACCGCCACGCTAATAATACATATACAGATCCACTAGAGGGCGCTAATCTAAACATTTAGTTCTGTTAGCTCCTTATTAATTAATGTCACCAACCTGCTAATGTGACGTTTTAAGTTCGTCGTTTCGTTTAAGTTCTCACTTCTGTCGGCAGTCCCATCACTGCCTATTTTTTAATGTAAATATGTATCCGGTGTACAATAAAGAGTGCTTACTTACTTACAATTCTGACCGATAGTTTCAATAATGTTAACAGAGATAAGATGAAAATACTTAATTAGTTCCTAAGCTCAAACATACACGATCCTAAATTATTTTATCACGGCATTGGCGCCCACATGTAAACTTTTAATATTAACCAACAATGTTCCCACGCTGTTATCTTTACATTATCTTGTAAAAACTGTAAAATTTGTTCCATCTCTTAACACAAACTCTGTTCTGTAAAGAAGAGCTACAAAACAGATAACTTTGAAAAAGGTTGTAAAAACAGCTTATCGTCTCACTCGAGTTGACACGAGGTTTAAAAGGTTAACCAATGTTAGGGTTGTTCCAGTTTCAAAATAATTGTAGGGGTGTCTCAAAGTAAATACGTATTTATATTAAGATTTTTTGTCTATTATAATTTACATTTTATTTGAGGATACAAGGCTGTAATATTTGCATGGAGAGTTTTAAAGAACGTGTTAAAATATTTCATTAAAAGTTACTTATAACTGATTTTTAAACTCATTTAAAAACAGTGAAATTATTCAAGATATGATTACTGAACGAATATTTGTTGATTTGAATTTGGTCCAGTTCTGACCATGGCATCCATGAGAAAACCATATAAGTCTTTAATGGATTTTTTTTTTTAAGTCGGTATTTTTGAAATAATAATTTGAGTAGTGTGAAAATGTATTTATGCTTTTAGTGAAAAAAAAAACCAGTCAGTCGTAGGACTGCACGTCAGAAGAGAAAACATAACTTCACAATATATTTGCATATACATACACACACACACACACATCTGTATATATATAATTAAGTTAAAAATAAAAAGTAGGTAATAACATATCTAAATGTATACATAGGGTACACTGAAAGTTCTGCGCTCCTGGCCAGTCATAAATGTTTGAATTTCGAATGTTTATGTATTTTTAAATATGAGAAACTCGGCTCCGTCTTACGAATTTTCGATCAGGTCACGTGTCCTGACGCGAGTTTAACATTTTTACCCATCCCAAAAAGTGCATAACGCCGGTAAAGAAGTTTTCACTTCAAAAAAATACAATCGAATTGAGAACCTACTCCTTTTCTGAAGTCGGTTAATAAGAACCGCAGCCGAAATAGCTGTATGTTATATTCATCAAGTCAAGTTCAATATAGCGGCAGTGAAACATAAAAATTAGATTAGGTAATTTCCCATAAAACCACGTGTCTAAACGACATCCTATTTTTAAACACTTATCCACAATTGTTCAATCAGTCATGTCAAGCGTTACCCCGAAAGGATACCTTCCATTTATATCAAACGCGATTGTTGATGCGATTAAAAAATAGAAGCCTAGTTAAACTGTGCAACGCTTTCTGCTCCTAGCATAACATGTTTTTTTCTACACTTTATTATTCCGGACGGACGTCGCCCTGTGAGCGTATCCTGACTGCGCACTGAGCCGATACGCTTTATGTCAAAAAAAGTAACTTTTCTTTTTAATACTTTTTACCGACCTGTGCTTTTTTTTCTCTACAGAAATAGCCACGGCGTTTGGCAAAACCGCAGGCCTAAACAAGTGGCTCTTTATTTTCTATAACGACAGTAGAATAGAAAAGTAAATGTATGAGATTGACATAAGCCAAAGAAATATCACATGACTAAGAGTAAAGAACTTTATTTGTCTAATAATCTATTATCGTTTTCGTTTCAACGTTTTTTAGATATGGAAACACTAAGAAACATTTGACACTTGTGTAAGTCAGCAGTACTTGTTTAGATTGTAAGTTGGTTTTTTAAATATAATTTAAATGTTTTGAATTTTCTGAAAGAGTTTCTACTACAAATAAGAATTTTTAAATTAAGTTGAGTCTACCAGGCTAATGATATCACGGACTTCTATTTTTTAACTATTGGCTAGTGTTACCAAAGCTCCACTACAAACAAGTGACACCATTGGCGTTAAAGTATTTATGTGAACCCGTAACTGCTTATCATCAGTTAAACCCTTTGATTATTAACTCTTTGATGATTAACGTGCGTATCCCTTAGCGTCGCACTGAAAACTGAGCGGCGGGAAGCGACTTAGAGGTTAACAGTAAGCTGATATTTTTTTGGACTCATTTGCGCTGACGCGCTCTATCTAGAGAGTTAATAATCAAAGGTTAAACCATAAGCAGTGGCCGTTTCAAAATAATTAATAAATACTTTTTTCATTTCGTCCTCTTGCAGGAGAGCAAAATTGTCCACTTAAGAAATCGCTGGGGCTAGTCACCCACTCCAAACAGCTACGGTTCACGTCCTTTACCTGTTATGGTAACGGGTTCACAAGGCAGAACTTTGTACCGCCTTTAACCTATGTTGGAATCGTCAGCCACGTACGTCGGCAGAACTCCTTAAGAAGGAGGACAGAGTCGACATCGTCGTCATAGTTCTGATACACTACAAACATTTATAGGCTCGATAAGAATTACTTACTTTCAGACCAGAAGAAGGCTTACAATCTCAGTACTGTAACTTTTTTAACTTGGCTCCAAGAAACACAAAATATTAGAGCAAAACAATTTAAAGACAGTCACTATCCTTTCTAATTCCCGAATATATCCGTAAAATTGGTCTGAATAAAACAGCATCCCATTATATACCGTGGGATTTTTATTTTTAGCAGAGACACGTCGATGGGAGATTAAATTTATCTCAGAATACTTTCCTTTGAAATTTCGTTTCAGTTAGTTGTACAAAATGAAAGCAAAAATGGAAAAGATATTGCAAGGATAATGAATTGTACAGAATGTGGTTGAGAATTTGGTTATACTTGTATCTGAGATAATGTTAAATGAGAGCAATAAATTATTAAGTATGTTGGCAACATCGAATGCTCTTCAAAATCAAAATCGAAATTATTTATTTCAAGTAAACCCATTGTAGGTATTTTTGAATTGTCAGGAGGAGTCAGTCAGTATAAGTCGGTCGTAAAGCTAGTTGCCTGTTCCAAAACGTAGATCCTATGGACAAGAACAGGCAAGAAACTCCAAGGACGAATGTGGGTACACACCTCTGTCGACCCTACCCTAGTACATAAATATCATTTTCATTGTTACAAAGTGCAATACTCTGTGGTACTTAATGTGTAACAATGTCGATCTGCAGTCCCTCTGGTTTAAACAATAGCGCACATAATGCCATACACAGACACTGTGCTATTACTAATACATTTCTAATAACTGTACAACGATGCTACAATTTCTAAAGACGTGTGATACTGCCGCAAACATTTCTCGGAAAATCATAAGTGCAACAATGAACAACTGTTCTTGTAATAAAATATACTGATTGTATTAAGTAACATTTCATTGTCATTCGGTATTCTAAGATTAGTGATGAATGGGGGCGTTCTAAAAAAACTGTGCTCGGATCCCTTCTATTTTAGGCGCAGTATGGCACACCGTGTGGTTTTAGTCGGTTCGATTCCGACACACCGCCCCTCTGACAGCCCCTATGAATTGATGGCCCGAGGAGATTTCCAGACGAACAAAAAAAATGATCAGGTCGCCATGTTCGGCTATTTTTTTTTATTTATGTTCACCGATATTTCCGTCTATGTTTAAAATATTTTTTTTTGTTTGAAAGGGTATGGCTTCCAAGGTGGTCCTATTGTCACCAAGACCGGATCTGATGCTGGTATCTGATGGAAAACGAAGTGAATCCTCAGCAGTTAAAGGCACATGTAGAGTGTTCGTTGATTTTTCTTAAAATGAATTAACTTCTTCAACAAATTCTTGAAAGTTTGTAATCAGTTATTTACCACTTTTCAGTGCCCTTTGTTAGTGCTTGTTAATTACGGTTTTACTATGTAGTCATTCTTGCAGTTTCACCCGAGATTATGGTCACTGCTGCGCTCCTAAGGGTCGTAGCGTGATTTTACATAGCCCATTCCCTTTCTCAATGAATAATCTATCTAATACAAAAATGTTTTTTCGATTCCAACTGGTAGTTAAAGAGATTAGCACGTTGAACTAAACAAAAACCTCTTTAGATTACGTCATCGAAGTACTTCCAACTAATAAGTATTTTTGTTTAAATGCTGTTGTCCCCGTTTCCATAAAACTATTGCGCAGATAGCTAACGTATACCAAACAAAAAAGAAAATAAACCAATTTGTATGAGCGGTGCATGAGATAGGCGCCCGCGCATCAATGACTCATTTAACTGCTAAAGTGCTCACTATAACGTCACTAACGTTATGAACTCACTAAAAATAGTCCCAGGTTCGTTTACATGGTTCAGTAGTACATTAAAATTTACTTTTAAACTAACTAAATTAAAACCCACAGAATTTTTGAAATTTTTAGGACGTTATACTTAGGTACATACAGTTTTATTTATGCTGTTTATGTATAAGCTTTGTGAGTATATAAAAGGCAAAATAGTAAATTGTTTATTATTTTAGAAAGGCTTATATAAGTACGTTTAAATGTCATGAAAGATCCGTTGGTGTAAGTTTAAATATATTTATCTATAAATAAAAATTTCACTGACGGATAACTGATGTTAAAAGGGTAACTTAGGGCTACTTTTATTTTGAAAAAAGAAATAGGGTTCCAAGCGAAAAACATAATAATCGAGGCCGTGGCGGTCAGCTTGTAATTTATACAGCAAAAGTTTATTCAGTGTCCGATATAAACAGCAATTTACGTAAAAGCCAGTGACACTGTGATCATTGTCATAAGGTCATCTCCTGCCGATGAGATGAGCTTATGACATTGAACATTTTTAACACAAAAGACGTAGAAGCTGTCCACCCAAATAACAAAAAAAAAGTTTTTGGTATTTTTACATCAGAAAAGTAAAGTTAACATTAAAGTACCTGTTCATAATATACACATAAGTAATATGTGTTAAAAGGATGTTGGAAGCGGTTTAGTAAAAAGTGTTGTATAAATGAGTTGTATAAGTGAGTTGTATAAGTGAGTTGTACAAGTGAGTTGTATAAGTGAGTTGTATAAGTGAGTTGTACAAGTGAGTTGTATAAGTGAGTTGTATAAGTGAGTTGTATTAGTGCGTTGTAAAAGTGAGTTGTATGAGTGAGTTGTATAAGTGAGTTGTATAAGTGAGTTATAGGACTCTGACTTACCGGGAAAAGCCCGTCCGAATTACAGGTATGTGACTGACTGGCTCGAACTATTGCTTACACCCCCCAAACCATAAAAACAATATCCCTTTCCTTCTATTGCCTTCAATTCTTACCTTCCTTTCCCATTTAATACACTCCCAATTTTCCTATCTTTGGTTGCCAAGGTACCAGGTTCATGGCAATAATAGGCCTTGGCCTATATTATGTGAGTAGGTCGAAATTAACACACCTTTACCTACCCCCTCGGGGATACAGACATGAGTGTAGGTCTTTATGTATGTGAATTAAGTGTGTGATTGATATGAGTTTGTGTGTAGGTGTGCGTGCGCGCGTGTGTGTGTGTGTGTGTAATGTGAATAACACTCGATAACATTGAGTGAATTACGTTAACTAAACAAATAAACGAATGTTGTTCAAACTTCCTATAACAACCAATGATTCATAAAACCCAATCAAATTTCAAATTGAATTGTCAAAGTTCCCAAGTTCTTTTATGTCCAATAAACTTACGGCGAACTTTTCGTTGAAGGCAGAAATGTGTTATTCCTACAAATATAATAGCATCGATTTCCATAAAAAAAGTTTGAAATTGAATTTTAGTAACATGTTTATATAGCAGTCCTTTCCATTTAATATATGAAGATTCGAATAAGACATACCTATAAATTTTTATATATTATGAATTGTGCCTGTTCACTCAGCGGCCGAAACTTATTTACAAGTTTGTAGTTATATCAGAGCACTTATTTACAAGGAACAAACACGTTTGATCATGTCCGTTTGTATGTTTCGTACATTTCTTACCATGATGTATTGGCTAACAATTTGGATCAGCTGAGCATGATTGGGACAATCTGTTACATGAAACTGATGCAAGGGAGAACTATTAGTATTTGCATGCGTACTTTTTAAATCAAGTCTCAAATAATCACAGTCACCGGTTTAGGGCAAAAAGCTACTGGTCAAAACATGCAACATACAATAGACTATCATAATTTGCAACATTCTCGGATATAAGAGCTGTATCCTCTCCACATCGACCTCTGTGAGTTCTGTGACCCTCCCAGCAGATCTTTATATTATGCAGTAAAATTATTTACTCGCTTGCATTGAATAGGTCCAGACTTTCCTTCATAGCTTTATTTTTAACCCCCGGCGCAAAAACGACGGGGTGTTTTAAGTTCATACCAAACGGATGAACTGATTTTGATTTTGTTTTTTTTTGTTTGAAAGGTGAATTAGTCGGGAGTGTTCTTAGCTATGTTTGATAAAAAATCGGTCCAAGATGGCCGCCGCCACAAAATGGCGGATTACATATTTTTTCACAACTCCCTCAATATGGGTGTCAAATGAAAGGGTTTGACTAGTAGAATACTATACTCTATGATAAATTTCAAATCCAAGATGGCCGTTTGTACTATTATTATTATTTTGTGTCGGGGGTTTTTTAAATTGTTAAATATTAATAATCATTTTAAAAATACCTATTATTGGTTTAATTGGAATGATTGGAATAAATGATTTTAAAACCATTATGGAGGTTTACTTTTTAGCCGACTTCAAAAAGGAAAAGGTGCTCAATTCGACTGAATATTGTTTTTTTTGTGTATGTTACGGGATTTGTGAACTCAATTGAATTAGTTGTACTCAAGGTTGGACCCATTTAAACTTGAAGAAAATATTCTAACGATGGAAAACTAAAGGACAAAGAACACGCAAGCTTATTACAATTTATCATGATTAAGACGCATATTTTTTCTAAAGTTTATTGACATAACAACTCTAATAACATTGTAATTAAACGTATTTCAGTCTTATTTTCACCACTTTTTGATCATCATTAATAATAACAATGTTTAAGTTAAAATGTTAGTTTCAATGAAATGGTTTAAAGAGAGCAATTAAATACTTGTTAAGTAAAATAATAATATTTTTACAGATTAAAATATACCTCATCGTCCACCTCCGCACCTTTCCCAACTAAGTTAGGGTCGGCTTTCAGTCTAATTACGATACGGCCGAACTTCGATATTTTACGTGAAGCGACTGCCTCCACAACCCAAGTACCAGGCGATATCGAAGTTCTGTAGTTTGACCGGATTGTCGGACTTTTTAGGGTTCCAACTACCCGTAGTAACAAATGCCACAGATGTTCATATGATAACCGCGACCGACGGCTTAACATGCTCTTCGAGGCACGGCGGGGTCTCAATATGTTAAAAATGGTCACCCATCCTAAGACTGACCTGGCTAGTATTACTTAACTTTGTAATGTGCTAACCTACTCGGTTACCACTTAGCTAAGAGCCCCTCAGATTAAAATAAATCTATAAGTACCATAACCACAAAGGCAACGAAAAAAAGCTGTACGAATCAGTAAGCAGGTTTTATTGTATGACCTACATAAATATTACGTCTTGTAGACCACAAATAAGTTACCAAGATTATATACTTACAAGGAAAGGGAATAAGAAATGACAGTACTTTCTTTGAGGCATAGAAGGGATTTCTGTTATCAATGTTCAATGGCGGTCTTATGAGATTAGCTTTGTAAATATACGATTACATCACGAAGGATTGGATGAACAGCTGAATACTCAAAGGCAACTCAATTATGAGACGTAGTTAAGTATTTGAACTGTATTCAAGTTTGGCTCCTAAGTGGAACCATAAATTTTCCTTTGACATGCCATTTCATAGAAAATTCGAAATATATTTGAAAATTATGGTGATTAATTTTATTAGTATTTGGTCAATGACAAGAAAATTGAGAGCATTATCTATGACTTGAAAGTACAGGACATGGCCGTCTCAAGCCGCTCATTTTATTCGTTATATGAGAACATTGTTACTTCTCCTGTTCTATAGGACGCGAGAGACATCTTGTACAAATTCTTATGAATTAGAATCACTGTAATACCTAAACGATAGGTTATTCGTAAATCACCGTCTGCATTGTAGTAAAATTGACAGCAAAACCTACCGTGCAATGGACATCTTAGAGTTGGACGTCCAAACTTGAATCGTCGCTGACGTGAAACGGAAACGATTACATAAGTGGAAAAAAATCAAGAGGAAGTACCACGTGTTGCGTGCTATGACCACCAACGTCATTACTTTTTTGTATGCACAATATACTAATTTATTTGTAGTGTGAGTTTGGCTACACTGGTCCTCGCTCAAATTCTTTAATTCATTTTTTATTGAGGAGCTACAACGTTATACATATTTATGTAGATAAAAGATCTTAAAATTGATCACATCATGAAATTGTGAGCATATCGTAAAATAGTTACATTATCCATAGTTAGAGGTGCTGATATCGTTTTTTATTGTGATGCATCATGGCGGCGCTAAGTAGGGAAGTAGATTTATGATAATTGTAACTCGTCCAAATATTCTCCTTCTTAAATTCGTAGTGTATTCGGATTACAAGACAATTCAACTTTCCCTGGGACTCGCCTAGTGTCTTTCGTTATTGATCCTGTTAAGTACTGGAATACAGGAATAACAGGCAGTGAAAATGTGGCAGGCATTGGTACCATAAAAGAACGAAGGGTTGCTTTAATTCAAACCTTAGAAAATTTTATCATCCAGCTGTGCTCATCATAATTTTTACTATTTAAATTTTCCCACGAGATTTGACTTCTCACTTATTCATTCTGACATTTATTCAGATTAGCATGAAGACAAACGCCCGATAGTTTTTATTACATTTCTATGAAACTGAATAGTTCGGAAACTGGTTGCTTATTGAATACCAAATATGACAAGTTGAAAGAATCCAAATAAACGTAGCTTTGTAATTAAAAATCGACTTTATCATGTTGAGAATAACTTCGAAAGCCCTTTCGAGTGAAGTCTGTATCATTCACATATGGTATGCTGTCGAGGAGGGATTCACGCCCGACAAGGTCAAAGCTTCCGCCGCTTCCGGCGTATATTGTTTTTTCTTTTGCGGTGCATGTGCGAACTGATTGAGGTCTTGTCTTGACGATATTGTTCTAAGAAGCCAGCAGCAGGTCAAGTTCGATATTTTATTTTTAAACAACTCAGTACAATTTAACAATTCTTCTTTCGAAATGTTTACTCTAACTCTACAGCCAATTTCGTTACTTTAAATATTACGTTAAAAGTTATAATTTTTTTACTTGGTACAACAAAATGCGTGCACAACTGCATACCTACATTGAATAAACTCTCTTTTGCTTAAAACCCGAAGTAAGAAGTTGAAAACAAGATAATGCAGGAACATCAAAAACACCAGTTTCATGTATACCTCGCTGGCTACATCTTTTTAATTCAGTTTTTAGGTAGACAGGTATTTGGTTTTAAAAATTTACTTTTTTTATTGATGACTTTTAGTGTTATTCGACCTTCAGTTTTTACAATAATTCTTAAAAAGAGCTGATGACTTAAAAAACTTGACAATGCGTCTTTCCAAACTTTGAATTGCGTACCTCATTAAGTGTCACAACATAATGAGGTACCTACGTAATAAGGTTTTATGTCTTTACCGCCATTTTTAGGGTTCCGTTCCTCAAAAGGGAGAAAAAGAACCCTTATAGGATCACTTTGTTGTCCGTCTGTCTGTCTGTCTCTCTGTCAACACTCTTTTTCTCAGTAACCCGCGGACGCATCAAGTTGAAATTAATACCAAATACTTATGTCTATGGTTCCTAGAAGCTATATAAAAAAAACAAGTTTCTAAGTCAACGCAATCAAAAGATACGGCCATTTAAGCCTTAGATTTGACCAAATTTTAACATTTGGCATGTAGATTAAAACCTATAGGGTACTTCCTATTGACCTAGAATCATGAAACTTGGTAAGAAGCAAGGTCTGACAGCAAAAGTTAAGGGGAAAATCCAAAAGTCGTTAATTTGTTGTTATATCACACAGCGAATTAGTTTTTATGATTACAAACTTATATTTTGCGATTGGAAAGTTGACTTTGTCGTACATCGATGAACGGAAGAGTATTTCTAAAAGCGGAAAAATTTAAGTTTATCTTTCGGAGGAGACGGGCAAAAATCTTCGAGAATTGATTCCCGAGATGAACGCACTATATACATACAACCCTCGGTGCGCAAGTCAGATTCGCATTTGACCGGGTTTTTTATAAGAAAACCTATAAATAGAGCGCGGTTTAGACGTATCGATTGACAAAAATTTCGACAGTCACACTTAACAGATTGATTTAAACCAATTCAGTCTTTTTTAAGTTTTAAGGGTTTAAATAATACAAAATACAGCAGCAAGAATCATTCAAGTTAAACCAGCTGTCTAATGAAAGATAGATATATAAATCAAAATTATTATAACCCTCTTTTTGCGTTAGGGGTTTAAACCCATGACGATGAACCGAACGTAAGCGCTATTCACGGACCTCAAACACACTCGAAGTTAAAACGGATCATGAACATTTCTGACTGTCAACTGAAGACTGTTTGATGTGTATATTTTGTTCTGAGACTTTTATAGTGACCATATACATTACCTGTACAATAAATCTCTTCTATGACCACCAAAAAATTTGTATTTAAAGCCGTTTCACACAAAATATTCTCCTAGTAGCCTTGGTATCGCGTGAGTGGCTCAACTAAAAAGGCTCATACACGGCTATTGGCCAGTAAATAAGCTTTTTATTACCTTTATAAATCAGTAAACCCGCATCTAGACACGAGCGGTACGAATGAACTTGAAAATCCTTTTTTTGTTCGTAAAGTAATTTGTACATTGATGTGTAACAACTACTTATGAGGTCGAATCCATGTAACGGCGTAACCTTTCTTTGTTTATAAAATAGTCTGTAGAGTAATATGTATCAGCTTTTGAGGAACTGCTTTTTGATGTGAATAACATATCGTTATATAGTACAATATTTTTTATGGCTTCCAAAGGTACGATGATGTTTAAAATCTTAATGTGGCTGGAAGATTATTGAAACCTTCGTCATTTAAAAAACAAACAAATAGCATTTTGTAAATATGAGATAAGTATGAATTGGATAATGGGTGATGCTGCACTGCCGCAATTTCCTTCATAAAGCCTTGGAGCCATAATACGAACCAAGTAAAATTTATGTATAGTTATCATTTACGGGCTACGGCATTGTTTACATCGATGTTTTCAGTTCAGTTCAAATTCATATTTTACAAATCATTTCGCAAAATAACCTTTTTTCGCTATTATATATCTCCTTAATCAAATTGATGCCATACAGATCATTAACCAATTACAATAATGTTTTAAGAACTTAATCCCCAAGAATACACTGATTTCTTTAATCCATTTTGGATTCTAAACAGATTAGACCAGGTATACCGCGATAGTAATACAACATTCACGATTGGTTTGTGTGAGGCCAGGTGAATTTACCAAAACCAATTGAGTAATTGTACAGTGATGATATTTTGTTGTTACGGTCTAGTGCGTAACAACCCTCCAAATTCTATAATAAAGCTACGGTCAAGGACAATGTAATAGCATATTACCAATTTAGATATTTTATTGTGGCAATGTACTAAAATGACCTACTATTATTGTTCCTTGTTGATCTGAAAATATGGAGAACCGTGGCGCGAGTCCAACTTTCTTTTACACATCCAGTTCAGGGCCCGATGTCAAGTACAAAAAACACAATCCTAGTAATTTAACTATTTCTCTGTCTGTCCATGTACTACATTTATCATAATATAATAATTATATAATAATAACATGACACATCTCACACACGGCCGTCTGATCCGAAACTAGGCAGAACCTGTACTATGGTAACCAGACTGATGATAAACATACATATTATAGATAAATAACACCCAGACATAGAACAAATGATCATGCTCATCACACAATTATTTGTCCTGGGTGGGAATCGAACCCACGACCTCTGGCTAGACCAACTGGCCAGTCATACATATATAATACTTGTTGTTGTAGTTTACTACCTTTACCATGAAAAGTGTATTAAATACACTTTTATTATAAGCACACTGACTATGTAAAGAAACCTTGGTAATTAATTTTAATTTACTTTTTTTATGGTATATGGGGCAAACGAGCAGACGGGTCACCTGATGGTAAATGACTACCGCCGCCCACGGGCACCTGCAACTCGAGAGCCACAAGTGCGGTCCCGCGGAGAGGGGAGGTTAAAGGGGAGAAGAGGGGGGATAGGGGAGAACGGGAATAGGGGAGAGGGAGGAGAGGGAAGGGTTAGGGCCTCTGGTAACCTCACTCACAAGACGAAAAGCAATGCAAGTATTGCTTCACTGCCGGTTTTCTGTGGGGCCGTGGTATCACTCCGGTCGAGCCGGCCCATACGTGCCGAAGCATGGGCCTCCTACGAACAGTATAGTACGAACTTATAGTAGTCGTATCAAAATGAAACTTTGTATGCATATGTAGTTTGGATGACTATACTATAATTTGGCATCTCGGAGCTGATCTGATGACGGAGCCAGGAGGTGGATAGTGGAACTCTTCAGAGGCTACTAGTTAGGGGTTAGTAACGATTTTAGTTTCAGTGCAAGAAGCATTAATGAAAAAATAAAAAAGAAACTGTCAGTCGTAGTACTGTGCGTCAGAAGTGCGAACATAACTTACATAAAATATACACACACACAGATTTATAAATATATAACTGTGCGTGACTTTCACCCGAGTTCAGTGCTTTTTTCCAACACCAGAAATGCCCAACTTGCCTAAAGAAGTTTACACACAGATCGGTATACGTATCTGAGTGTGACGGTCACACGAGTTCAGTGCTTTTTCCCCATACGAAACGTATCTAAACAAGTTTTCACGTCAAAGATAATCGGATATATCACATAATATACGACACACACCATAACGAAACATAAATACATAAACAAATTAATAGCTGTTCTAATCTTAGTAAGGTAGGTTACATATCTACTACAAAATATACCTTGATTTAATTTTATACATTTTAATTTGTTTCTTCGTTACGTTAGATAGATAGATGTACTCTTTATAGTACACAAACAAATAGGTTGAAACTGTTACTTATATCTACTTACTAGCTAATGTTATGTACAATTGGCGACCTTATCGCAATTTGCGATTTCTTCCAGGCAACCATTGGATCGATAGAGAAAACATAGGTGAAAAGAGGGGCTGCAGTGTACAATATATTTAAGAAGCCTATGGAAAAAGAAAATAATTATACATAAGTGCTATTTAGAGATACTTAGCATACGTTTTGCAAATAAATATTAGGATGATAGGCATATAGTTTTTACGCCTTAACTACTCATCCTTCCTCCTCAACATGAAATTCTGCACACATTGCCAAGGGTACAGACAGACTGTTCCCGAAGGATATCTGAACTCTTGAGTAAATCCACATTAACGCAAGCAAAACCGCGACCAAATCAAGCTTTTATATAATATTGAATCAGGTAAAAAATTACTCTCAGTGAAATCTATAGTGAATATTCAAGTATAAAAGGCACAGCAGCTCGGTCTGGCCAGCACGGTCCATCAATCATCCGCAGCCGATCGACTGGAAACACCTGGCGGGGTCACTGAACTCGCTTCATTTGCTTTGTAGAAATAGCATATTGTTCGTCTGTTTTTATTTATTCTAACTAATATTACGTCTTAATTAGTCAACCGATCATGATGATCTTTTGCATGATCGTTTGAGTTACTACAGGGGTACATATAAAGATAGGGTTACAGTTCCCAAACATATAGAAAATTAACTTTTACGCGAAAGAAGCCGCGGGCAATAGATAGTATTCTATAAATCTTAATATGAATAAAATTGTTTAAAAAAAAAGTGTGTGTGTACTTATGTACGCACGCAAGAAGTTATACTTTTATCTAGTTAAATAAAGTTTATTTATATATCATAATAAATAATACATTCCGTCAACTAACCTCAAATTCTACAAACGTACTCAAAGTAATATGTAAAAACCATTTTTATCAGTTATCATCGCAGTAAATTATCATAAATAATACATACCGTCAACTAACCTCAAATTCTACAAACATACTCAAAGTAATATGTAAAATCCGTTTTTATCACTGTCGTGAAGGTAACTGTTTTGTTTTGGTTGGTAACTGTTTTTGAAAAACTAAAATGTTGACTAGCTAACTTCAGGGTGGTTTATTGTGACGGTGTGCGTGCGCATCGTAAAAATTTATTCTCGTCATTTTTCCCTAACGCGCCAAAAGAAGTATAACTTCAAAAAGTATCGACGTGAAAAGCATATTAAAAATATAAAGACAAGATGGCGTCACAACAAAACATATTTAAAGAAACATGATGAAGACCTGCAGGTTCCTCCTCATGCCTCCTACCGAAATTAAATAGCATTTTTGTAACAACACGAGTTTGTCAATTTTAATGTTATGGAAACATTATTTTATGCGTTGCGTTGATCTGTTAATTTTTTTTCAAGTTTATCTATAACCGTTTAAGAATAACATAATCTTTTTCTTCGTGTAGGGTTCCTACGGGTCATCGCCTCAACGGGGCTCTTCATTACCCGAAGTTTCAACTAAAAAGTTACCCACAAAATAAACTGTTTAAATAGTAATCTACGATACATGTTGCGCGTTTTTTTTTGTCTTTACCGCCATTTTGTATTTTGCGAACGCCATTGCGTTTAAGTTGTAACTGGTTTAGACAAATTGGTAGCCATCTCTTCGATTAAAATCCATTCAGTTGCTGGGATGGTTCAATCTTTGTATAAATATATGTACCTACCTACATAAGACAAAAAACCCTTAAAAGTGAACCTTCTTTGCAGTTGCGTAAAACATTTCTGTCTGTGTGTACGTCTGCGTGGCATCATAGTTTTAAAAGAGACCAATGGACTTCGATCGATGCTGATAAGATCAGAAAAGCGATCAGTTCTAATAACCCTTCAACCAATTTTTATGAATTTTCGTAAGTACAGAGATAGACCGGAACACGGATAAGGAAATAAGCCACATTTTGTCACGAAAATAAAACTTGAAGGTGGTGAAGAAGGGGATGAAGGTATCTTTGGGAGACAAAGTTAAGTGAGTCTTAAGTTTAGGGATATAATTTTAATTTAATTGGATTTATCATTACTGCTGGTGTTCCTGTTCTAGTGGCGTGTCTAGTCACAGTAAATACGAGTACATTCAGGTACGCGATCCCGGCCTCTGCGAGCTACTGCAATCTCAGTTCCGTTCCCCATCCGAGACTTGCGGTATTCCTTACCCTAGGTTCCCCTCCCTACCCTTTTTCCCTTAAACAAATTACCTTCTTCCATCTTTCCCGTCTTAAAACGACTATATTCCCAAGGAGGGTTGGCGTTAGGCAGGCGGCTGGCCATAAAAGAAAGCAGCCAAACCCTTGGCGATGTTACTCATTGCCCGCGCAATGAAAATTGATAAAAATTACAGGAAGATGATGAGATGATTATAGTAAAAAATGATGAAAGCTTATGTGTTTTTGAACTATGAACTGCTGATTTAACTTTAAAATAGGGATTACTACTCGAAGTACTAATTCTACGCAGACGAAGTTGCGGGCACCTGCTAGTGTTGTATATAGAGTTGGAGAGGTTTACCTTAAAAATATGTGAATATGTAAATAGATGTTGTAGCTGAAGGAACTGAAACCGCATCCGAAAATAGTTTTTTATGTTATACTCTGATCGTTTATTAAGTATTCTGAGTACGTACTAATACAGATGCATATTAAATAGATGATACTATGGGAAAATAACAAAAGAACAGTTTGTTCCCACATAAGCGGATCTGATTAGGTGACCTTGGAGTCATCCAATTATTATTGTAATTGAAAATTCTCTTTAACAAAGAGCTGTTCAACAATATACATAATTTAGATATAAATTTAATGTTAAGGATGCGATTAATATTTACTAAAAAAATATGTACCTAATTAATTTTGTAATGATATTCTCGAAAGTTTACGCGAATGTTACACATTGAAATAAAACTATTTTTCACGGATTCTATCGCGATTTATTTGGTGTTCTCTCAAAGTACCCAATCAACAAACTCCGGGTACTTTGAGAAAACTTTGAACTTCGATACATGAGACAACCACCATCTTAGTCTACCCGTGACCATGGCTGCTGAAAAGCAACTGAAACGTCGGGATCAGTATAGATAGTAAAATAACACCAAATAAATCGCGATAGAATCCGTGAAAAATAGTTTTATTTCAATAATTTTGTAATGATAAAAACTTAACCACTTTTAATGAATAGGGTTTTAGGAATTAGGAATTAGAATCTGCCTAAAAGATCTTTCACCAACATAAAATGAATTGTCTTAAATTAAACGCACAACTTAATAAACATCATCTCTATAGACACCCTTACCTGTGGTTCGATAACTTTCAGTTTCATTTAGGTGCATTAGTAACAGCATTCCATCATCAATTCTTACATTATTATATTCTCCTATGGTTATTCTTATTAACTCTGTAAATCCTTTAGCCCTTATATAATCATTTTGATAGTCACTAACAAAAAAGAAAATAAAGTCGGTTTACGGACGATAATTTATTTTACGTGATAACGTCATAAAGAGATAGATGCGTCACAAGCCGAACGCTTAAGCCGATCGTGCCTCTCTATCGCTTGTTCCGCGCTCTCGCTTGCACGCTCGGCTCAGGCAGAACTGACAATGAGTCATGCTTTTTCGTGCATGCAGCTGGATTCATCGATTTATAAGACTTTATCACGTCAAAAAGGATTTTTACTAGCCAGGAACGGAACTCTAAAAATGATCAGTCGAATCCAAAACAAAACCTGATAAACAAAATACTGATTTAGATTCAACAAGCTTGCCATAACTGTCGTAGTAATAATAAAATTCCTGATGCATGTACCCCAATTCGTTTGTTGACATCGTAATTGCCGATAATCGGGACATTTGGAGACGAAAACACCCTTTATTTTGCTAATGACCTGCAAAGGCTTCATACGAAATTGTTTTGATGTAACGTGTTTCGTGTGAAATGTTTATGGTTTTGTATTCAGTCTACGTAGGTGTCATTTTTTGAAATGACAACTTCTTTAGCGGCGTTGTGCACTTTTTGGGATGGGTAAAAAATGTTAAACTCGCGTCAGGACACGTGACCTGATCGAAAATTCGTAAGTTTAAAAAAAATATTACATTCGAAATTCAAACATTTATGAGCGGCCAGGAGCGCAGAACTTCCAGTGTACCCTATGTATACATTTAGATATGTTATTACCTACTTTTAATTTTTAACCTAATTATATATATACAGATATGTGTGTGTGTGTTTGTATGTATATGCAAATATATTGTGAATTTTTTTTCCTTTTTTTACTGAGTTATGGAATAGGCGTTTGTCTTCCAATTCAGCTCATGGAAAGTAATGATGAAGACGAAGATGGAACATGCCTATCCAAGAGAAACCTATTCACTCTACTCTGGAACGTTTCAGGAGCATAATTGTCTGCAAAAATATACGCTGGCATTTCATTCCAGACGTTGGCGACTCGAACCAAAAAGGAGCTGTCAACGAGATCAAGGGGTTCGAACCCCTCCCAGACTACGGACGTAAACCTGGAAGGATCTATATTATATTCTGTGCCATTTTATTATTTATGATAGTAACAGAGCTCTAACGTGTTTATTCCAAAATGTAGGTTATGTAAAATGAAAATAAGTATCCACTATTGCTACATTACTGGACTAGCAACCCGCCCCGGCTTCGCACGGGTACAAATTATACACTTAAACCTTTCTCATGAATCACTCTGTCTATTAGTGAAAACCGCATGAAAATCCGTTCAGCAGTTTTTCAGTTTATCGCGAACAGATAGACAGACAGACGCGGCGGGGGACTGTTTAATAATATGTAGTGATGTACATGGAAACATTTATAAATGGATAGTGCAAAACCCACATTTACAGAAACTACAACCCCATTTTATGAATTAGTTTAATTTTGATGTTAATTTCAACTTAATGCCTCCCCGAGTTCCTGAGAAAAATAGTCTTGACAGACAGACAGACGGACAATACAGTGATCCTAAAAGGGTTCCTTTTTTTCCTTTTGAGGAAAAGAACCCTAAAAACAACATAAACTGGATGTCGTATAATGACAAGGGTCCGATTCACACAGAGTTTTGAGATAATTAAGTTTAAAGTTTAGGTATTTTGTCTTTGTTTCCCTAATATAATTTTTTTTGTGATTTATTTTGTTGGCATTTTTCTTTATAATAGAATTTTCTTAAAAATCTACGTAACTTGAAGTGATATCGATGCAAAAAATTGTGTCCTTTAAAACATGTGGGTTGGTACGGTATATCGAAATTACGTTTTCGTGGTGTGATAGTTGTCGACTACAAAGAAGTAGTTCGGTATACATAACTCATTTATAACAATATTGTTGGTTGGATCCTTTTCGTTAAATGATATCCAATTCTTATTAGTATTAATAGGATTAGACAGATGTTGTGAGAGATTTGCTTCAGAAAATATATATGGAATAATAGATACTAGAGATCGCGTGGTGGTCGAATTTCGACCATGGTTTATTTCATTGGCCAATATTACTTGACCTGTCATTGTATAGACTTTTGTACCATGACAGGTCAAAATATATACTGGACACTCATAGCTGTATGTACCCGTTTTTGCATTTTTTTAAACTTTGTAGTAAATATTGTTCAAAAATTTTAGCATTCGTCCCTTCTCTGTATAAACTATAAGTGTGCGAAATTTCATACTCCCCCGTCCGCCCAATTTTCGTAAAAAGGGATGCAAAGTTTTCGCTTCACGTATTAATATATAGAAGATAATATGGAAGGAAACTAGAGAAGATTAACACTTGTGTCAGTCGTTTGTGTATGTCATATCTATCTAAAGTTACTCTGTTTGTCTGTTTGCAACCAGAAACGAAAGCCTATAAAAATATCAAATTATAGACTTCTGTTTCTACTTATGAGAGCAATGGATTAGAATATGGAGCGCAATGTCCTCTCAATTAGGCTTTAATTCTATAAGCGCACAGGAGTCTATTCAATAAATATGCCATACAGATACTATGCAAAGTGACCGTCAAGCAAAACAATAGACAAGGACAAATCATTAGAACATTAGCCTTGCCTTTGTCTTCTAAGTCGTGTTTGCTACTGTAAAGCCAGACTTAACAGAGCAGGCACTTTCTCGCGTCTGCCTTGTTGAGGAACAGCCAGAATGTTATGCTAAGGGGGCAGAGTTCTAAGAAAGAACTCGCTCACGAAGTAGACTCGAACAGTCACTGGGAGGAATGTAGCTTTATTAGTAATTCTATATTCTCCTCCATTAAATATAATTAAGATTTTTTTTATACTGTGGTAACCCCCACGGGTCATCACCTCACCGAGAGTGAAGTGGTATGTCGGACTCGAACCGACTAAAACCACACGGTGTTCCGTCACAAGTGAGTCTATGGCAGCGGACCCGGGGTACCCTAGGAAGGAAGCTTCCGAGAATCCCTGCAGACTTTGGCCTTCTGATCACCAGGCGACCACACCGTGCAATAGGGGGGGGCTTACCCGCCATCCAGATGAGAGAGGCGCGCGCGGAATCCGTCGCGCCACCGTCTCAGGCCTGCTTCTGCTGGGGTAACGGACAGCGCAACCCGCTACCCCCAGGCCAGCGATAATAATTAAGCTGAAGAATATTTTGTTTGGTTGTTTTTGTTTGTTTAAACGCGTTTATCTCTAGAACTGTCAGTCAAATTTGAATAATTATTTTTCTGTATAATAGAGTATTCATTCAGGAAGGATATCGACTATGTAACAACACGCTACGACCTGTAGGAGCGGAGCACTGACCATAACTACAGGCGAAACTTGCTTCTATTTTTAATAGCCACCCACATATGCGTATACGTTAATTCAAATGCCTTGACTAGTGGCGGTTACACCACGGCGTCAACACGTGTGTCGTACGATTTATATTCACGTGACGTAGCCGCGTTAAATCACTAGCTATCAAACATTTAGTTCGTGCACTGTCCAACGAATTTTGAGTAGTTAAGCGTAGTACATAACAGCGGTTAACTATGTTAACAATGCTTCACTTAGATTTATAATCTATAGAAGAATCAAAGCATTCATCCAAAATATACTTCAGCGTCATCTAGTGTAGACATGCCGAACTGTGTAGTAACTACTAATCCTGGATCGCGCAATGAAAGTTACTCGACCTATCTCGTTTATTATATGTAAATACAACTCCCCTATTTTAACTGTTGGGCTGGAGCTGGTCAAGACTGATAACAACAAAACAAATGGGAGGCTTTTACCTTTAATTTTTAAGGGTCCTGCAGACCCTGACTGCAGACAGAGGTAATTTTACCGAGGTAAGTCAGAAAGGTTTACTAGCATTTAGAATAAGAAGACTGATTGAAATTGGGAACATAATCTAACAATATTTATTTATAAATGTATGCATGAAAGTTAGCATGTATCTATGTTTATATATATTTGTGTGTATGTATGTATAGGTATATATCCCATTAATAGTATAAATGTGAAAGTTTGGATGAATGGATGGATGTTTGTTACTATTTCACGCAAAAACCACTGAACTGATTGCGATGTAACTTGGTATGTAGATAGCTGGAGACCTGGATTAACGCATAGGCTAGGCTTTTTATCCCGATATTCGCACGGGATCGGGACTTACGGGGGTGAAACTGCGTACTACTTTTCTACTTAAATCTAGTGCACCTATTCACTCATTTCTGCACCACCCTAAGGTAGACTGGTAGAAAATGCCTACGGCATTAAGTCCGCCATTGTACATTTTTTTTTTGTACATAAAGTGTCAAATAAAATAATCGACTCGTTTCTTACAAAAAAAAAAACCGCACATTCAATAAGATAACAATCCGTAATATTTCTTTCAGTTTCTCTTTATTGTTCTCGATACTGACAGATTTATGGACAGCCCCTAAATCTCGGAGTGACCCATTTCCCTCAATTGACTTTTATTACATTGGGTATATGATTATTTTGACGGGTTTTTGGTTTTTGCTGTAAATCGACCATGGAATGTATTTCGAGACGCTTTCAACACACTTTGGCGACTAAGTCAGCCTCATTCATCGCATCATTATCATCGGTCATTAGTAATGACTCATTACCTAGATAAATAATTTAAAAAAAATTTAGAACTGCGAAGTTAAGTTCGTCTTTCGGAAAAACGGACAAAAATCTTCGAGAATTGATTGCCGAGTTGGATGTACTATGTACATATTCTACATACAAGTTTGTTTGGTTACGGGACCCTCGATGCATAATTCGGGATCCCACTTGTCCGTTTTTTTTTATAAACTACACATCGTCGTCGGCTTTAGCAAAACGCGTAAGTAACTCAAATATGGAAAATTTTAGTAGAGCGAGAAAAATATCCTTTCATTTGTAAATAAATGCCTGATTTAATTATTAATGTTAAAAAAGATTATTTTCTGGAACAAATTACAGAGGCTATTTTTCTTTGAAGTCACGAATGTTGATTAAAAGGCCGACTATAAACAAATATACAACCTCCATCTTAAACCTGTAATGAAATCTTAAACCTATTTAATATATTTAAATAAGAAATACATCCATTAAATAATGTTACAAAGTTAACCAGCAACAAACATGAGAAGGAAGGAGGCGGACCGTCTCAGATTGTTGCCGAGATAGTGTTTTCCAATATACAAATAGACTCTGTAGCTTCATTATACCAAGATTTTCATTAAGAGCTCGAGCTTTGAAAATAAATAAAACAAGTGTCTAAGTAATATTGGCACGTTTTTCCGTTTCCTGACATTATGTACGGAATATAATTTCGGCATAGATGAAGTAGTCCCGATCCCGTGGTAATATCGGGATAAAAAGTAGCCTATGCGTTAATTCAGGTCTCCAGCTACCTATATACCAAGTTACATCGCAATCGGTTCAGTGGTTTTGTGTGAAAGAGTAACAAACATCCATCTATCCATCCATCTAAACTTTCACATTTATAATATTAGTGGGATTATGGTTGTATTATTCCAACAAATTGCATTATTATCACGTTACTCCCGAAATCGAACGGTTACCTAAGTATAGGCACAACGATCAATATTTGATACAATGTCAAGATACCAATGCGGAATAATTCATGTGCGGAATACATTCAGGTGATATTACGGATATTATAGAAAGTAGCGCAAAGGTTTTCACAGAAAAAAACTGTGATAAAATGCACATGTTATCACAGTTTTTTCTGTATTTAGATAAATATATGTTCACTTGCCTTCAGGATATTTAAACTTCAACGCGATCCGTATCTTTAAGCAGTAGTCGTTTTCGACCTGTATTAATAAACCCCTAAAACCATTCTACTCGTGTGTACACATGTTTATTTCTTTAAATTATAATAAAACTATACAAAACACTATTGTGTCAAGAAACTTGTAGTACATGTACACATGCGATTGTATTTGTAGTTTTAAATGTTGATGAATTTTTACGGAAAGAATTTAGATTGTAAAGTAACGAAAGTATATAAGTTACGAAGGCAAAGTAAAGAAGTATGAAAAAGAGTCTTACATCTTAAGACTGATCCACTACTTCTAACTGAAAATTAACAAGGAGTTAAAACTTAAGAACCTTGAACTTGTTTTGAAACCTTGAGGAGGTTGACGAGCAATAAAGTAAAATAATTGACTCGCTGCATGCAGCGTCAACGGTACGAGTTAGGGCTTTAGGCCGAGAGAAGGAAGAACAACTGAAGTTATTATGCTAACAGAGGAAGTTCTAGCTAATTTTTGTTTTTTTTTTTTATGTTATTGGGGGCAAACGAGCAGACTTCACTCATGTCATGTCATGGTCACTTGATGGTAAATGACTACCGCCGCCCATGGGCACCTGTAACTCGAGAGTCACAAGTGCGTTGCCACCCTTTAAGGTGGGAGTAGGAAAATAGAGGGAGAGGGGGAAGAGTGGGAAGAGGGGAGAGGGGGGAGAGGGGAAGGACGGGAATAAGGGAGAGGGAAACATTAGGGCCTCCGGTAACCTCACTCACGCGGCGAAATGCAATGCAATCATTGCTTCACTGCCGGTTTTCTGTGGGGCCGTGGTATCGAGTGGAATCGAGCTGGCCCATACGTGCTGAAGCATGGCTCTCCCAATAATTTGAGTTCAACTGTTGCTAATCTTCCAGTTATACAAATATTATAATTCGGCTTTTATCAACACGCGTATGACTCTGGTTTTCAGAGCCTTAAGAGACTACTACTACACTTTAGAAATATGTGTTTTAACTCCCGAAGAAAAGGTGGGTTTATAACTTTAAGGTGTGTATCTGTGTCTGTGGCATGATATCTCCTTAACGGAGGAATTTTGGCTTCTTTACTCAATAACAGAAAAACCTGGTTCACTGCGATTTCCAGCACTACTGCACCCAATATTCTTGTATCACCGAACGCAGTTTAAAACCTATTTTGCTATTCGTAATTCAAAACAACGCTACATTAATCCGGTAGTGAAGTCGAATAGCCGAGGCTGCCAGTGATTAAGATTGATTCGTAAAGATAATTGAATTTCTTCGCTAATCCATTTCCTTAAGCCGCTGGCTTAGCTTTGTTCCACGGCTGTTAATTGGAGTCCGTATAACTGTATTTGTATCTAATGTTTGGTAAAATAAGTTCTATTGTTAAATAAAACTTGCCAGTGGCCTTTTTGCGTTTTAACGTAGTCTCCATAAAAAAGCCTAAACATTTTCCGTTGAGAGTAAAACCAAGTGCCCGAAAGTTTTGAAACAGATTCGATACGTAATATTGTAACCATAGCCTGGAAAATCTGTCTTCATGTCCGTAACTGCATCAGAACTACTTATCGTCTTCATGTAGATATTTAAGACTGCAGTCAGGACGGGCCAGCGTAGCCAGGGCCTGAAAGTACGTTTGAACGACATTGGAATCAGATGTCGCTCCAGGTATAAATTGCAAAGAATCTTGATTGATGTCTTTGGTATCAGGCCCAGAACGGGTGGTATGTTACAGAAAGGTATGGTCATATTGGGGTCGTATACGACGTATATATATATGTTCATATATATATCTACTATAGTAGACCTCGTGACAAACGTAAAGCGATAGCCATTTTTGAAAAAGCTATTATTTCGAAAGAGAGAGGGCTGATATTAATTCAATTATGGATGTTTAATACCAAGGATGTTGATGGAATGTTTGAATAATAAAATATAAAATAAAATCATTGCAATTGGCTTGCAAATTCAAAATATATTGTTAAGAATTGTGCATCTTCACCAGGCATTTTTTTCATGATAAATCAAAAGTGAGCCTGCGTCATATGCGTCAATCAATAACTTTTTAATTTCCTTTCATAAATCGAGTGCGTCTGGATTACAAGCGGCAAAAAATTTAGGTCTTGTGAGTGATCACAAATAGGTCACACACAATGATAATACTAAGCCGTCAAACAGGCTAGCATTACTTGACATCGTTGTTGCTTTCATTGCAGGGAGATTATCATCACTCAACATTTATTGTCATTCGACAATATGCAGTTACTATTAACGCTAGTAAAACGGCGGGGAAGTCTAGTAATTTAATAAAGTACCTAATAAAACTTCGAAAAATGACCACCTACCCATATCGGAAAGTCGAAGAAAATCTATTTTTACCAAACCTTGTGGGCTCAGTATAATGCAAGGAAACTTTAGAAATTGGTCGAGTCCCTCGCAAAGACGACTGAACTCGTTCATAACAAAATCCTTATTCCTCTTAAGCCATTTTCGATATTAGGATGAAACACCCACATGTTTGCTGAAAGGAGGATTCTTGGAAAGCCAACTTTCTTTTAAACTGACGGAGATGCGAGTGATTTACTTTCATACTGTAAGTCCTTGTTTGTGTTTGTTCGATAACCGTGAAACAGCCAAGTCATACTTGTTGACTAAGATGTTTGATTTTAGATGTGTAAGTCGGTACTGAATATCTAAGTACAGTATTTTTGTATACCCGATATTTGACCGAACTACACATATCCATTAGGTTCCGGTTTTTCACATTTACATGGGAGAACCATGCTTCGGCACGTATGGGCCGGCTCGACCGGAGTGATACCACGATCTCACAGAAACCCAGCAGTGAACCAATGATTACATTGCTTTTCGCCGAGTGAGTGAGGTTACTGGAGGCCCTAACCATTCCCCCTTCCTCTCTCCCTTCCTCGCCCCTTATTCCCACCTTCCCCTACTTCCACCTTAAAGGCCGGCAACGCACTTGTGACTCTTGAGTTGCGGGTGCCCATCGGCGGCGGTAGTCATTTACCACCAGGTGACGCGTCTGCACGTTTGCCCCCCATATGATAAAAAAAAATGCAAGTTTGCAATGCAAGCAAAAGTTTGAAAACCACTTAAAATAATTATTCTTATTAAGTAATGGTGGCAGTGACTTACATTCTGCTACCTATATTTTATTTGCACAAAAATTGTAAGTAATGGATTTTGAAAACCTTTCTCTTCTTATTTCTCTTTCCTCACTAGCTATAACCTGGCAGTGAATGTAGCATCAGGCATTGTAACGTTCATAAGTGTTACTTTGTAACGTATATGAATAAAGATAGTTTACTTTTTCTTTTTGTTTCGGATTCCTATGTTTGAATAATAAGCAGCATCATTTTTTTTAATTAAATGTAACTTTAGTCAAAATCACAGGGTCGTAAAGAAACTTTATACATGTTAGTTCTTAATGAAAATAGGAGAGCTTGAGCTCATGATTTGGTGAAAATATCAACGTAACAGTCTCCCCTAGAAGAAAAATATGAAAAAGTGTTTAAAAAACTTTGTAATCTCATTTCGTAGGAAACTGATCTAGGTAAGCGAGTAACGTTATAAGTTTTTAGATTACGAGCTCAGTGTATTTCAACTTTGTTACGTAACAGTTATGAAGTATATTTTATTTTATACACCATTTTATATTATGTGACACAATATCATATTCTCTTGTCTGAAGTTGTCTGTTTAAAAGTTAGAGCTAGCGTATGATGTCATTTAATAACCTGACATTTACAGTAACAAGAGTTCAACACTGGCACAGAATACATAATAGTATGGCACTGGGCGAAACCTTTAGTAGTAACATATAATAACTACAGTTCGCCTGGTGGTCGACTTTCAACCATAATTCGTTAATGACATTGTTGAACTTTGAATGTATTGTTTTATTTGCCATAAGTTAAACTGAGCTGTAACTGGCGACTTTTGTAGCTATTTTCACATATTTTTTAAATTTATAACACAGTTGTTTTAAACATTTTATATTAAGTGTAGATATAGTATGTATATAAAATTTAACTATTCCAAAATATCACATTCCTTGGTTCGCGAACTTTGCTAAAAGGTACCTACCCCTTTTTTAAGCAAAGGATTATCTTAACGTGTTAATATAAGGCTTCACGCCTTTTTCTCTTATGGGATTGGCAGAGTATATGCCGTTGGAGTAGAGGATAAGGAATATACTGTTTTTTTTTTCGTTTACCAACAGTTGTTTACATCGAAACTAACTTGCTATTTTAACATAAACACCGTTTATGTTAAAATATATATATATATATATTAAGAATTATAAACTTAAACTGCGACCTTAAATTACTTGCAGTTTACATTAAATTAAATTTATTGTGTATGTATATTATCCGGAAATTGATCCGGAGTGTATGTCTATAACATCGCTGAAACTAACTTTTAAACTTTCGCGTTCCATGATATATCTACTTAATTATGTATTTAACATCAGGCAATTCAGAGGTATGGAATACCTATTTCGTGATCACGTTAATTCCTGGATAAATACATAATTAAGTATTTCGCTGAAACTATTTATATCTAAGACATTCTTGCATACGGAGCATTGGCGCCAAGAACTGTTCTTCTAAGGGGCGGATAAAGTGGTGCGATAGACATACGCGGAAGCCTAGCTGGTATGCGAAACTTAAAAAGGGCTAATAACTGGGGACTGTCAATTTTCTGGTTAAGAATTTTAAAGGCAAACAATGCGTCATTTAGGTTTCTACGTTTTGCAAGCGAAATCATGGCAATGTGAGTTAGTCTACTATCGTAGGAGCGCTTTGTTTTTGATATCCCATTTGAGAAAGTAAGAAGCTACAGATAGCCTTCTTGGATACGTTCAAGGTGGAAGAAGTGGGCTGCATAATGGGTCTCCAGACTCCGCTACAGTACTCTAATATGTTACGAATCAAACTGTTGTAAAGTAGAATTTTAGATTTTTTATACTAGCAGCTTCACTCGGGTATCAGAGACATCTTCAACAATCATCAACATATTTCAATCAATTTTTACAAAATCTTAACAAATTATACACCTAAACCTTCCTCTTGAATCACTCTGTCTATTAGTGAAAACTACTTGAAAATCTGTTTAGTAGTTTTTCATTTTATCGCGAACAGACAGACAGACAAACAGACAGACGCGGCGGACGACTTTGTTTTATAATACGTAGTGATTTTAGACTTATATGTAGAAGAGAGGGGCTAAATATTGTTATTTTATCACCATCATAATCATCATTTATCTTGTACGTCAACTTCCATACAAACATCGATGAACATCACAATTAATTTCCTAACTTAGTGATCCTACAAGGGTTCCTTTTTTCCCTTTTGGGGAACGGAACCCTAAAAGCTATATAATGGGTTTTGCTTTTTATTCCAGACTATAATCTATATCTGTGCCAAATTCTATCCAGATTCCATTCTGACGTCATTGAGTTAAAAAAAAAACAGTCAGTTGTAGGACTGCACGTCAGAAGTGAAAACATAACTTCACAATGTATTTGCATATACATACACTACATACACACACATACACATACATCTGTATATATATATATATATATATATTTATAATTAGGTTAAAAATAAAAAGTAGGTAATAACATATCTAAATGTATACATAGGGTACACTGGAAGTTCTACGCTCCTGGCCGCTCATAAATGTTTGAATTTCGAATGTTATATTTTTTTTAAATATAAGAAACTCGGCTTCGTCTTACGAATTTTCGATTTTTTACCCATCCCAAAAAGTGCACAACGCCGCTAAAGAAGTTTTCACTACAAAAACAATCAATACTTTCGCATTTTATATAATATTAGTAACATAATTAAATCCTTATCGATTACACAACAAACACAGTCATGCTCATAATAATCAAATCATTTAACTACAAATAAGATTTCCATTAGCACTCTCGAACTGTAATAATAAGTGAGTGAAGTATTGGGGAGTGGTTCGATCCGGGAGGTCTGTTCGAATGTTACGTAATGAATGCGATTGTTTTACGCGAACATAGTTTTTTATTAAATATTGTTGGTAAGTCATACTTTTGTTTTTGATTCTAAAACACTACTAAATACACGTAGAATATTTTTGAATTGAAACTTCTTTAGAATCGTTGTGATTTGAAATTCGATGAAACGGAAGCATCACGATAAAGTTCCTATAATCTTTGTCTTTGCGCCTGCGTACTATATGTCAATGTCAACGTGGTGTAATTTTTGTGCAATTTTTCTCCATATTTCATATTTATTTAATTGATTCTTTCCAAATTTAAGTTTAAATCCAACTTTAACCTATATTGAAAAGGAAGTATTGTTTGTTTTGAAAGTTGTGTACAGTTGTAACTGGACTTCAGGTTTGCTTACTGTTTATTATTAAAGCTATTATTTGTATATCTTGATCTGTTTTTCTGATGTTTCATTTCTGCCGTGTGTGAATTGCACGCATACACTTTTTTTTTGTAAACTCGGCCCCGCAGTTTCGCTCCTAAAAGTCGTAGCGTGATGTTACATAACTTTCCACAATCAATACTCTATCCAATACAGAAATAATTATTCCAATCTGACTGATAGTTCGAGAGATTAGCGCGTTTAAACAAACAAGCAAACAAAAAAACGAACACCAAGACAGCAAGTAGACATATTCAAGCTGTCACGCGTCATGCTGCGCCCTCCTACCGAACTCCCCACTAAGTCCTAGAACGCTCTCTGCCCCGCGCCGCGCCGCACCCCTGGAGCCTATATAAACCACGGCGCGAGGACTAGCCCTCTTGCTCCAGCCTGCCTTCACGACGAAGCTAAGTACCACTGCACCATGTCACCAGCGTCGGACAACGACCAAGACCTCTCTCCTCTTCTGGACCTTACGTCCCTGAGTTTAATGTAATTGTAAAGTAACTTTTCATATCTGTACTTCGTACCTTTAGCATCAATATAGATTGTAAAAGTGTTCTACGTGTGTAATTTCTTTCTCTACTTAACTCCGACCCCACGTGCACACCACGAGGTCCCCCCACAACGTTACAGCTGGCGCCCAACGTGGGGGAGGGAGAGAATTTGGTCTTTGCGCTGAGTGGGAGTCCAACCAGAAACGTTGCAGTTGAATGCTCTACCAGTCGTCAAATAATTTGTAATGTCCACTGTTGATCATTGGCTCCACCCGGAGACTTGTATAATATGAACGCTGGAAAGACAAAACTTTCTTGCTGAATTTCTCTAGTTCTACCAAAGATTCCTTCCAGTTAGTATATGAATCGAGAGGTACCTTAGAACAAGTTAGTTAGACTGGCCTGTTGTTCTAGTGGTTGGCGACCTTGACTGCTGCTGAGCTAGAGGTCGTGGGTTTGATTCCCACTCAGGACAAATAATTGTGTGATGAGCACGATCATTTGTTCTGTGTCTGGGTGTAATTTGTCTATAATATGTATGTATTTAGCAATAAGTAAGTATGTTTTCAGCAGTCTGGTTACCATAGTACAGGCTCTGCCTAGTTTGGGATCAGACGGCGGTGTGTGAGATGTGTCAAGTTATTATTATTAGTATTATTTTTATGCGTTCCGAGCCTAATACAACCGAGAATCCTGCTGCTGCGCTGGATGGATGAGCGATTTATTGTAATTTCTATCAAAATGGTTGAGGTACATTGGACTTTGTTAATAAAGGTGTCGAGGTGCATTGAACAAGCAAAACATTGCCACTAGTTTTTTCAGTCTAGCTTGAGTGGCCCCGTTAAATATCAACACGTATCAGTGGTTTCTTAAAAAAAATAAGTGGGTGAAACCGCGGGGCACATATAAAATATACAGGAAATAATAGCACTTCATTTTTAACCAACGAAAAAACGGGTGAGGTTTATAAATCAACCCGTACATAATATATATATATATTTTTTTAATGATATAGGGGGCAAACGAGCAGACGGGTCACCTGATGGTAAATGACTACCGCCTGTAACTCAAGAGTCACAAGAGCGTTGTCGCCCTTTAAGGTGGGAATAGGGGTAGAGGGGGGAAGAGCGGGAAGACGGGAGAGGGTTATTAGAGGGGAAGAGAGGGGGAGAGGGGAGGTACGGGGATAGGGGAGAGGGAAGGGTTAGGGCCTCCGGTAACCTCACTCACGCGGCGAAAAGCAATGCAAGCATTGTTTCACTGCCGGTTTTCTGTGAGGCCGTGGTATCGAGCGGAGTCGAGCCGGCCCATACGCGCCGAAGCATGGCTCTCCCACGTAAGACCACGCTGTTATGTATGACCACGCATAACTTTTTACAGGATAGTCCGATTTCCATAATGTTTAATGCTCTCCAAAGTTGCAAATTATTTTCTTTCAATAAGTACTCACTTCTACTTGAAAACATTTAATTGCTTATTTTAAATGTATCTTCCTTGACGGACACTTTAATTTCTATTGACGTAAATGAAACATCATCCTAACGACACCATAAACCGACGCGACGTCATAAAGACATCTACTTGTGTACATATTGTATAATATATAACTACACTACTCAACGCTGTAGCCTAATTACGGATTATGATGCCCATATCACGGTAATATTATCTATACAGTCTTGTGACTCGGCGCTGTGCTTGAAATAATTATCCACAGTCGCATTGTACGTAAACATGCGAAAGGGCTGCCTGCCTACAGTATTTTAATTTAATCTACCTACTTGAGTTTCTTTCTAGTTTTGTGATTGTTAATATTATAATAAGTAGATATATGTTGTATTAAAAAAAATTGTTTTGAATGAAATAGTAAGCGTTCAATAAAAATACATGTTGTGTTTTTTGATTAGCAGATTTAATAAAAACCACCCTTAACTTATACTGAAAAATGTTTGCTCCTCGACTGAGACGTACGAAAAACTATATTGTTAAATTTAATAGTATAAAAAATCCTTTATCATATTAAGTAAGTGCTTGTATTTATTTCAATTAAATACACAAATCGCAAGCTTACTGCTTACAAAAACGTCACACCGTTCGTTTATCAGTGGTTCATCACTGCGGCGCATTTGCGACTGGTTGTGTACCGAGTGTATATCGAACTTGAGACGCGTAGGTATGACTCGCTTTCGGACCGTTTGTATGAAGATAGAATACTGTATAGATAACATTACCGTGCCCATATTGGATCATAATAACAGACTTTATCAAGACCAGTATTATATTTATCTATATACCTATATTTGACTGTCGTTGCTTAACGCCTGCTGGATGCTGGTTATCTTACTCATAATGCAATGTTTCGTAGAGGTACTTTCGTTGTCCTTTCGTTGTCCAAGTATAGAGTAGAGAAGATCTTCATATGCTATTGCAATTATGTATATCTTTTCAGTGTTATAATAATAATCTACTGTGTAGCTGTCCCAGCATGTCGAGGTAGCTGGAGTACCTACATTTTGTGGCGGCAGTTCACTGAGAACAGACTGTATTTTTGTACTTCACTGAAATTCTTTAGAAAAACTTCACTAAGTTCACTGAAATCTTTGTACCACGGTTCCACGTGATTAAATCATTTAGTTTAATTCATCACTCAGAAAATGACATTCATTATATTTTAGGTACAAGACGCGGTCAGAACAATAGGAAAACACATAGGTACACACGTACCTATGAAAGCTAAGAATTTGATAAATATTTTTGGAAAACGGATTGTTTAAGGCAATTAAGCGTCTCGGCTTTATATATAGTATAACAGATATCTAAATTGTTAGAATGGTTTGTTCGTAATTATCAAAGGTAGACGTATGAAACAAAAAGTCACTTGTTACTAATAACAAAAAGTTTCCTACGTGTATGTACGGCATAAGAGTACTGTGTGTCATTAAAAAGGAATTTTTAGAGCTCTTTCGGAATAGGTATACGAGGTGTTTCTGATGACACTAGAGTCTTGCGATTGGGGAACCACCAAAAAAACACGATTCAGAAGACTATAACTATAATAACTCCACCTCACACACTGCCGTCTGATCCCAAACTAGGCAGAGCCATTACCATGGTAACCAGACTCCTGATAAAAATACTTACATATTGTATATTACTAAATACATACATATTATAGATAAATTACATCCAGACACAGAACAAATGATTGTGCTCATCACTTAATAATTTGTCCTTGGTGTGAATCGAAACCACGACCTCTGGTTAAGCAGTCAGTTCAGTTCAGTACTAACCACTACACAAACAGGCAAGACAGGATGGAAATGGTTTTTATAATTGTGGGAAGGGGCAAAGGAGCTCCAGGAAGGAGACAGGGTTGACAATCCGTGGTAGACGAATTTTTTTTTTATTTCTTTGATCAGTATTTATATACTGATGGTACTGGACTGATGGACTGAGGTACGTAAGTCTAAGACAGTTCAACTTAACGTACCGTGATAGGTCAACATACTGTACTGGACGGTGATGTGACAGTTTCCACATTTTTTTTTTAAATTTGTGTTATACATTTTGTTTAAAATATTTTTAGCTTTCTGAACTTATTCCATACCACAGAACTTTCTTACTTCTGTGTTCTATACATAAACTTTAGGAATTCTAAATTTCACGTTTCTCAGTTCACAAAATTTTCTTGAAAATGCGTATATAAGTGCATGTAGCTGAAATGCGAATGTTGAGATGGATATGTGGTATGACTAGGATGGACAAGGTGAGGAATGAACACATTAGAGAGAGCCTGAAAGTAGTGCCAGTGAATAACAAGTTGAGGAGCAACAAATATTCGTGGTATGGATATGCGATGCGGAGGGGTGAGGAAAATGTTGTGGAGAGAGTTTCATGTATGGAAGTGGACGGAACAAGAGTAGAGGATGACCAAACTAAGGATGGTTAGACTGCATGAAAGAGAGAACTGATGAACGATAGAGGAGAATGGAAGAAGAAAACACAAAATAAAAGTGAGAAAAGGGCAAGAAGAAAATGATCATGATGATGAATATTAAAAACAAATAATAATTTAAATATGTTCTTTCGATTCGATTGCGACAGGAACTATTTAGGTACTTGTACGACGAAGAAAGCTTGTGACAGACATATTTTCATTAAATCATACACTTCAATCAATATCGATATCAGGGCGTCATAATCTTTCCACTACTGCGCCTATTTCTCCTCTACCAGTAGTAGAGGAGCCACTTGCCATAGTCCGTCACGATGATCTAAAGCGTGTTGGCAGTTTTCAAAAACCTTCCAGAACTTGAAAAAATATTTTTTCTTTTATTGTAGAATCAGTGAAAATAAAAGCTTAGTAAATTTGGTAGTCGTGTTATGTACGAACACTGGGGACCATTAACAGAAAGAGGACAATCAGAAAGCATAATGTTGCCACCTCCACACTTTCCTTAATGACACCGACACTTACAAAAAATGTGACCAAACTTAATATGAGTTGTTTTAATTATGTATTTATACGGGAATTAACTACTTCTAATTTACTACTTCTAAACCAATTGAAATTTGTAAAATGTTATATTACTTAAAGACTATCAAAAAATTAAAATCCTAAAGTATCGATTACAATACAAAAAAGAAAATGAAAATTATTATGATACAAATATAATAATACAAATACAATATAATTACAAATTTCCACTTTATTTTTAATCAAACAAAAGCTTCTACTTAAACAGACTGAAGACATCTAATGGTTTTTTAAGTAAATAAAGGCTTAACGTGCTTTGACATAAATATCAAAATAGCTTACATTTGAACAATTCCTCATATAACCTTCAGCCACAATGATATTACAAATATGGAAGCATTGTCTCCACGCGTCACTGAGACCCAATTACATGAAGGGCTAAGCAGATTAGCGCGTATAAGGGCGCGCCAAACTCTGTCTTTACTCTATAATGATGTTTGGGGTGTGGCCATTAAAACTAAGCATTTTTATAAGTACCACTATAATAATAATTCTTTAAAAATAACCGACTTAAAAAAAAATATATTTCATAAAAGACTTATATGGTTATCTCATGGATGCCATTGCCAGAACTGGATAAAATGGGACCACACGGGAAGCACCAGCTTTCAAATAAAAAAGAATCATTAAAAACGGTTCATTATTATTATGACTAGTTATATCGGTAAAGCAACGCTATTGGTCGGTTGATGAACATTGATGAGTAGTGAGGTTATAAAAAGCTAGGCGGTTACTGACTTCACAGACCCATTAGTACTGAACTACTAATGATTAATGAATATTTTAGCGACAATCTTTCACCAGTTGTTGGAAGTAAAACTTCTTTACGCACGCTTGACTTGAGGAGTAAGCTGGTGAATGCGTGACGAGAGCGTTACAAAAAGTGTGATCAGGGGAGGCGAACGGAAGTTGAGAGGGAGATATAAGTTAGTGAAGATAGAAAGAGAGTTACGTTTCGGATATACTGTAGGGGCAAGAGAGAGAGAGGTGCGAGCACACATTTTCTTTCTCTCTTTCTCTCATATGAAGTTTTACTTCAGTCCTGTGGTCTAAAGCACACTCGTTTTTCTTATGCGTTTTGGAATAGGCGTTTGTCTTCCAATTCACTTGATGGAAAGCAGTGGCGGCCCTAGCTACATTTTTACGTAGTGCGAGATTTCAAATTGGCGCCCCTATAAATTCAAAACCTTAGTATTCCTATACTATGCAGCAGTGATTATAAATAATATTTGATTCACCTAACAAATAAATATGTATGCGGGGCAGCAGTCTTTCACGGTTGTTCTGCTCATCCGCGGAATTTTTTTTTATCTATCCCGCTTGCAGTGATTTTGTTAACAATATTTATTTACACTTTTATGCTGCACTTAACCCCGATAAATTTTTATTATTTACTTACTTCTGTTAAATTCATCAATAAATTAAATGAAAGCGTCGCAGCGATTCTTCGTGGCGCAATAAAGCGTCGCGCGGACATTCAATGACATTCAATGTCGCAGCGACCATAAAGCGTCGCGCCGCCAATTTGGAGTCACGGCGGCCTTTCAGCGTCGCAGCCCTTATACAGGGTCACGTCGGTCGCCGCCAGATCAACGTCGCGGCGGCATTTCAGCCTCGCCTCGCCAAAAAGCGTCGGGGCGGCAATTCAGCATAGCAGCGCCAATACCGAGTCGCGTATCCAGTACACCGTCGCGTCGGCCTTTCTGCATCGCAGCGCCAAAAAGGGCACCGTCCCAAAATACCGTCGCGGTGAAACTTCAGCGTAGCAGCGCCTGTGTAGCGTCGCAGCGCCTATACAAGGTCGCTAGAGCCTTTCAGCGTCGCAGCGCCAAAAAGCGTCGCGTCGCAAATACAGCTTCCCAGCGGCAGAGCGGGGAGAATAGAGATAGGCCGATAATTTTCCACATTAGACTTATCACCTCCCTTGAAAACTGGTATGATACGAGCAGCTTTCCAAATATTTGGGAAGGTGCCAGAGAGCAAGCATAAGTTAAACAGTTTATGCAAGGGTCGGCACATTACCTTAGCGGTCGATTTAAGAAAAAAGGGAGTAATGTTGTCTAAGCCGGACGACTTTGTTATATCCAAATTCAGTAGTTCCCTATAAACAGCTTCTTCAGATATTGTTATGTCACTAATAATTAGATCGGACTTATGATTGGTATCGGGTATATTATTGTCGTCATAGTTATGTGGCACACAAGAGGGTTCAAATACAGATCTACAGAAAGTGGAAAAGAGTTCACATATTTCCTATGGATTATTGGATGTAGTGTTTTGATATGTTATATAATTCGGTGTATGTTAAATAATGTTTTATTAAAAACATAGTAAGCATCGTACTTTCTTGCAACTATGTATATTAATCAAATTTTCAAGTCACAGCATAACTATTTTGGTGAAAAATGTCACTAAAGTTCAAATAAGTAAAAAAAAACAATACTCAAGCCATTAATCGCGGTTTTAAAGACTCCACAATAAACAAACAGTTCAAAGAACAAGACATATGACTAATGCTTTATTAATATAAAGCATTAGTCATATGTCTTCAAACAAAGCCTTAGGGCTTTATCTAATGATAAAGCCCTAAGGCTTTGTTTTGTGACACATAACCAGCACTTGAGTTTCTTTGATGACTGTGAGGAAATGGTCCTATTGTTGCATACCAAGTGCTTGCCAAGCACTTTTGAATTGTACAGATAAATAATTGGATAAAATAACACCACACACGTACTTGTAAAACACACTCAATACATTTTCGCGCACGAAGTCAGTCACATCACATCTCTGACATGTACCTGCATGCACATAATCTTTTTCTTTTTAATTTCTTAACTTAAACCCAATATATTTTGCTTCTAATAATAATATCTATTACATGTGGCGAACATAACATACATCCTAAAAATTGTGCCATCTGACGAAGATAGGCCGAACTACGCAGTAACTACCGATTCTGCATCCCGCAATGATTCGCGCGGATTATTACGTGTCTCACTAGATACGATCTCCTAGCCGTGTCGGATACACGCCCTGTGTGTCAAAGCGATACTTTTACCTTTCACCCACATAATATTTATAACTTGACTTGAACATATTAATTCTAATCTTTACTTAGTTATTTTTAAAGCTTAATCTTCTGTGTCCTTTGCGATGTTAAGCCACGTGTAACTTTGATGTCTAAGTTGTAATTGTTAAGGATGTAGGTAACCACCAGTATCTTACTTATATTAAGAAAAAAGTTTAGGAGGATGGATGCATGGATAGTTGTTACTCTTTCACGTAAAAACAGCTGAACTAGTATAAGGGAATGATTTCGTCAAAATTTTCAAACGAACGAAGTTGCGGGCAGTAGCTAGTATTTTAATATCTTTCTTAATTGTTATTGTTTCTCACAAAACCTTTCATCAACTTACACAATTACAAAAAGTAATAAGACAAGACATTATATTTTAAACAACAAAAACTTTTTTTTAGTATAGGGGCAAACAAGCAGACGGGTCACCTGATAGTAAATGACTTCCGCCGCCCATGGGCACCTGCAACTCACAAGTGCATTGCTGGCCTTTAAAGTGGGAATAGAGGAAGGGGGAGGGAAGAATGGGAAAGGGGGAGAGGGGGATAGGGAAGGGGTAGAGCCTCCGGTAACCTCACTCACTCGGCGAAACACAACAACAACAAAAGCATTGCTTCACTGCCGGTTTTCTGTGAGGCTATCACTCCGGTCGAACCGACCTAACGTGCCGAAGCATGGCTCTCCCACTTGATCATATTCTTCCTCGCCTATCTTTGCCTACCTTCCTACATATTTCTTGGCCTGATTATTCCCACGTATTGATCCAGTCTTATATAAATATAAATTTTTCAAAGACAACCGTCGCCTGACTTTCACGAACAAAAGTTATAAAGACGTAGAAAAGATATCGTGTGGGTAGAATAATTTATTCGTGAATACAGACTACACAACAAATTAAATGTCACTGACATCTTGACAACCGGGACCAAAAGTAATCGGAATTATCGTTATCACATCCTACTTGCTGGACAGAAAGTAATATCTTACAAGAATTGTACAATCAAAATGATCGTTATATCTCGGAAATACGTAACTTTAATGAATAATACATACAGAAATGTAATTAGGTTTATAAAGGATTTTAAAAGAATAACCATTTATATTTTGTATACCTATTTTCGTTAAGCTCGGCGTGGGAACAACTTTTTTTTATTGCCTACTTGAAGGCATCTTCTATCGTCATCATCATCTATATAATTAAAGAAATAAGGTTTTACTCACGTTGTACTCCAGGTTAGTCAGGTCACTTTTAACCACTAAATGTGTTACAGATAAAAAATATATAATAAATAATATCATTTAGTATTCCAAGTAGATTTAGGCGGAGGACCGGGTAGGTAATATGGCGCACATTGAGAGAGGCTTATGTCCAGCAGTGGACTAGAATAGGCTAATTGATGATTACAAGAGCTAGCTAGCTATCATGACTCGTCTAATTCAATAAATAATGGTCCTATCCAGACGAGTCTCACATATGACCCGTTTAGCTGCTTCAAGTTTAGCCTCGTTTCAGCATCAACCACTAAGCCTTTGTAATAATATTGGAAGTCTAATAACGTAACATGATCATATTTTATCCTTTTCAGCGAAATTAAACCGCTTGAGCGTTGTACCCTTTTCAACTTAAACCCTCAATTACTTGAAAGAACTAAAATTACATTTAATACAACAATTTAATGTATTAGAGGCGATTGAAGCTGAAGTGATGTTTTAAACACTATGTCACTAATTAGTCAGAAACAGGATGTTTAACACACAGTTCATATGCTACTAGGCTTATCATCTATAGGTCAAAATGCTTGAATATAACATCAGCAACTCTAGATAATAATTTTATCGTGGAAACTACACGCCACCACACACCATTCCTAATGGTGCTCTTGTCGATTCCTCTCAGTACCATTATATAATATAGGCTATACGAGGCTAATAATAATAATAACTTGACACATTTCAAACACGGCCGTCTGATCCCGAAGTAGGCAGAACCTGTACTACGGTTATAGATAGGTAATCACCCAGGTTTTTACCCAGTCGTGGGTTTTAACCTGGGTGATTTTACCCATCTCTAACTATGGTTAAACCAGACTGCTGATAAACATACTTATATATTTCTAAATACTTACATGTTATAGATGAATTACACACCCAGACACAGAACAAATGATCATGCTAATCACACAATTATTTGTCAAGACAAATAATAACACCCAAGGGTGGGAATCGAACCCACGACATCTGGCTCAGCAGTCATGGTCACCAACCACTAGACCAACAGGCCAGTCGATAATGTTGGTTAATCGTGCTTTCTCACTCGGTCAGGGGTGCTTAGAGGGCTCGGACTTTCCAGCAGCAGCCAGTTTGAGTTACAGGCGACCTTCACCTGTTCAAGGTATTGCTATCACTTCCCAATCCATCTATTTAAGCAATATCCCTTACCATGCATTACCTTCCATTGTTACCTATTCCCCCCCCCCTCTTATATAAGTGGGACTAAATTATAGTCGGCAAAATAAGGGCGCTTAATACGCCTCTGTATCTGTCTATCTGTATGTAATTATGTATGAATGGCTCCCTCGGGTGGCTAACTATCTGTATGTCAAAAAAGTACTTAAATGGAAACATTTAAAGAGAAGACGAGAAGAGATATACTAAATTGCATGCTATATGTAGCGACAGTACGTCGTACATAATTGCACGTACGTATAAATCACTTTTATAGATTACCTTTAGAGATTAAATAAAACAATTATACACACGCACTACATTAGTATATAAGCTCTGTCTGTATCTAAAATAAAATAGATTAAAAATCATTTCGAGTCTCATCACACTACTTGCCAAACACTGGCAAACTATACAAATACAAGACATTTTACAAGCGCTTCTATACGCCGCATGTGCTTTACTATAGGCACTCCGCTGTGTATAGCGGCACGTTATACAGGGGTTCTATTGTTTGGCCGAGAGCTATTAGGCTTTATGCGTTGTCAGTGTAGTTTCCTGCGATGCCTCCTCAGATACCCTTTTGTGTTCCCCCTTCAAATAAAATACTGCTGTCGATGTCCAGTTGCTTTTAAGTGTTTTAAGAAGTTAGTAGTTTGTATCAGCTCAGTTATTTAAATTGATGAAGATTACATTTTAATAACGTATCACTTTTTAAAAATACCGATGTAATCAAATGCTCTACGGCGCGTCACTTAGATAGCCTGTGTTTTCGTTCTGAAGAGGTTGAAGACAATAAAATTATTGCGCTATCTATTCTTACTATCTTATCAGGGTGTGAAGGCAAAAAGTAAACGACAATACGACCGACTTCCCGTAGAACCGGTTGGATTCCGGCTAGGGAGTGATTTTACTGCCAGTAAGTACGCTATTGGGTCAATTTATTCGTTTTGCAATCACACATTTACACTAGATGGCGATTTACACACACAAATTGTTTCCAATTTTTTTATTGACAACTCTTGCTTGACCCTCTACATAAACGAAGGAAAAGTCACTGAACTTTTTGCCCTACTTTTAAAAAGATTTTAATGTAACATTACTTCTGTAATGCTTGAGAGTAATGGGAAATGAATACACACGCTGACACAATTAGGGAAACATTAAAAATATATATATATTTTTAAACATTGTGATATCGACTTATTTAGAATTTTGAAAAGTGTTATTAACGTCTTGATCTTCTGACCATATTGGACATAGACTTATGAGTTGACATATTGGCGCGTTTCAACATTATCTATACCCTTCTAGTGCCTGTTGACGATTTGTGTTTTAGCTGTGTCTCAAAAGAATAGAGTTTTATGCTGTGTAAGCTGGTTTTACCTTATTTGCGTGTTGGTTCTGGAAAGTGCCAGTCGGTTTGAAACAAAAATTTGTGATTTACCAGCTACTGCAGATGACGCAGCTGTAACGATGTTTAATTTAATTAAAAGGCCCCCGTACTCCACGGTGTGGCCGCCTACTGACCAAGGGCGGCCGAGGTCTGTAGGGGTTAAGCCACACATTCATATTTTGTGAACTTAGTAAAATAATCCTTTGTGACTAAATTTTGTCGACGTGGAAGTTTGCTACTACTGATTTTACACGACACCTTGTTTTATAAAAATGTGTTTATGATTTCACATGTAATGAAATAACGTTTCTTACTGCTTTATTTAAAATCAACATTAGCGCTATGACAAAATCTCACGAGGTTGATTAGGTCGTATTTAGGTATAGAAAGAAATTAACAAGGATGCAAACTTATATTTATTTATTTTCAAATAGTTTAAGTAGTTAGTTAGTTAGTCGCTTCTAAAATAGCCCTTATTTTACATTCTAGCTTAATTAAAGACCACACAGAAAATAGAAAATAAATAACAACAATAAAAAAATTTGAATCTATTATTTTTAGTGTACCTACCTATATAAGTTTTAGTGTAATAAAGAGTTTATATATCTATCTAGCGGATAGTAATGCGTTTTACGCCCATTTTGATGTAAGTAGCAAGCATACTAAAACCGTACGGGAAGTTTTTTATTGAGATATAAAAAATATTCAGGAACATTTCGCAGACCTACGTCACCGTACGGTGCCTGATGAAATAACTTTAGCAGTAACTCACAGAAAGAATTTGTTGCTGTAACAAGTTCCGCAGGCGTAATGGTACGTGAGTGTATTCCAAGCACTTAAACTTATTTAAGGGTGCAATGAATTTTGAAAGTTTTACTGCTGATGGCACAATAATGGTGTAGTCATCTTGTCTAAAATGTACGTCACCAAGGAGAAATGAACAAGCTTTTGTAGTGTAGCTGATCTTATAGTAAGTATTAATTATTTGTTGTTGTTAATTATTTGTTTTAAATACAAATTTTATTCATATCTGTTATTATCAACATTATACAAAGTCAAACGATTCCTCTTATCTAGTAAACAAGGTTGCTAATTAACTACAAAAGTATGTTATTGTAATTTTTAATATACCTAGTGAACGCTCAATAATCTAAATAATATTATAAAGCTGAAGAGTTTGTTTGTTTGGTTGAACGCGCTAATCTCAGGAACTACTGATTCGAATTGAAAAATTATTTTATTGTTGGATAGCCCATTTATCGAGGAAGGCTACAGTCACGACCAATAGGAGCAGAAGCGGAGCATCAATGAAAAATGTTGCAAATGTTGCAAAAACGTGGAAAATCTCTCTTATGTGACGCAGACGAAGTTGCGCGGAGCAGCTAGTTTATAATAAAAATAACACTGACTTCTCTGTATTTCTAACGAATACATATACCAGAAAATGAGCCAGGATATGAATTATAATCAAAGCAGCAGAGGCAAATATATACAGCCTTAATATCAATTACTAATTTGTAACTAGTAATTTTATTCAACTTAATATTATAACAGCTATCAGTAAGGTTCCTTATGTTTTAAGATAAGTTTTGAATAAATTCTGCCCCTAACCTTAGACTCCTTATCGGAAGGAAGGTAGAAACTAATTCAAATAAATATCAGTCGAAGCGATCTTCAGCTTCGATGCCTTGCTGTCACGTTTATTGAAACTGTCGTCCTTTTTCTCTGCTGGAATTTTTTACTGAAGACTCAGTTTCGGTTCATTTAGCTTTTAGAATAAAACTAACTTTTAAGTGTCATAGTAAAAGGAAACTTGTACTTTTTAAGATTGAATTTATATTTACACTAGCAGCGCCTTGCGGTTTCACCCGCGTAAGTCCCTATCCCATGGGAATATCGGGATAAAAAGTAGCCTATGCGTTAATCCAGGTCTCCAGCTACATACCAAGTTTCATCGCAATCGGTTCAGTGGTTTTTGCGTGAAAGAGTAACAAACATCATCCATCCAAACTTTCACATTTATAATTGATTTTTTATTTTTTTTATAAAAAGACAACTCCCGCATTAGGAATTACTCCTGTGTCGCGGGGGACTTTACAAACATACAAACAACGGACACAAACACCCAGACTCAGGTGGGAATCGAACCCACGACCTATGGCATAGCAGTCAGAGTCACTAACCACTAGGCCAACAGGCCAGGATTACTAACCTAAAAAAATAATAAAGTTCAAAAAGTGTAAAGTTTAGGAATCTTGCAAAAGATTTTCCATCCCCGTCCAGACGTCTCTAAATTAATTTTTTTTTCTTTTAATTGCAAAGAATACCGATGACATTGCAATCACTATCACTATATATTATAAAACAATGTCCCCCATCGCGTATGTCTGTCTACCTGTTCGCTATAAACTGCAAAAGTACAGAATGGATTTTCATAAGGTTTCCATGCACGGATAGAGTGATTCATGAGGAAGATTTAGCTGTAAAATTTATTAGGGTTTTGTATAAATTTGCTGAAATATGACGACGATTGTTGAAAATGTCGGAAAAATTCATGCCCACTGGAAGCTTTACTGGCGTGCGTAAACCAATAGGGTTGTATGAAAACAATGTATTACGGAGTTATTCCTCATATTAATATCTATTACAATATAGCAAAGCCATATGTATATCTTTTAAGATCAACACACAATACCGTAAAAATTTAGACATATTATATGCTCTGCTACCCGTACGAGGCCGGGGCGGGTTGCTAGTATTAAAATAACTTTAAAATAAAACCCTAAAAACACAATTTTTTGGACAGTGTTTGAATTAGATAAAACCTAAGACTAGTAAAAATCCAGAAAATTTACAAAAAAATTATTCAATCGATAATTGGCATTAAACTGCATTTCCATTTAATATTTCCTCGTGGAAATTGATGAAAACGCTGGATGCCAATTCGAAGTGAGTCTATGGTTAGGCACAAGTACACACCTTTCCCAATGGAGTGTATTAAAAAAAAACAAAAACGATGAACGATGACGACGCATCATTATCATCACCGAAACCATAAGATGTTGTTTTTACTCTGTCGAGTCTTGGCTCTTGCAGTCATTGGGTGATGTCTATACCTATGTCTAACCTAAAGACTGCACATGAACAGTTATGAGCTGCTTTCATTAAGCCCGCCCTAGTCGTAGATCCATCTAGTGGAGAGACAATTCGCTACTTGAGAATGGTCGATACTCGTAACGCAAATGAGGTCAATAAAATTCATTTAAATCTCACTTTAAGGTTCAATTTTGAGTAAACATTCTCAAAAGTAAATCTTTCATGGTTTCTGTAATCACCGTATATTTGAACAAAAGGCAATTTTGTTCCAAAGAGAATGTCTTCATTGAACCAACTTTTAGCAAATACAGATTAAAAATTAATTAAAACTCCTCAAATATCGCTTGGTGAATATCCGAAACACAACTGAATTACCCTATAAACAATTAAAAAATATATCCTGTGTTTTTGAAAATAAGGCTCACTTTAGAAAATCAGATACCTGTTCAAATCAATTTAATAAAAAAATCGTAATTCCTAATTGTATATTTTTTTATACAATAATGATAACATAAAAAGTAAGTATTAGTAAAAAATATTATTTATGCTGCTATAAATAAATGTTTTCTTCTGGTTAGTGTGTTGTTGTCGAAACAGATGTTCAAGAAATATACCCATTTAAAAAATAAACTTCTTACTTCTACCTTACATACAAAATACTTTTTACAGGTACCTACATTTTATGAATGTTTTTAATGTTGTAAGAAATTGGATTTTAGGCCATCTATTTTATACAAAAAACTGAGGTTCTTAATTCGGTCTGAGAATAGAAATTAATAAGTCTTTTTAATCATGCGATATTTTTAAGTTTTTTTACTTTTATTAAGTCATAACTTTGTTGATTGAAATTGAAAGCAAAGGCTTACTATGACTGGTGAGATTATTTTTATATCGACGATTTATAACAGGTTTCCTTTTATTAAAACGAGAAATAATTTAGCTTCTTTTATACGTCAGGCCCCAAATTAAGTATAGACTGTATAACATTTTCGGTCGGTCGGTCGTTAGGTCGCTTCACCGTTGATAAAGGGCCCCCGTCGGGTCCGAAACTAGTCAGGCATTCCTGAAATATACACGTGAGTAAAACAGCATTTCCTTAATTAATATGAATACGACTCAAGAAAGTTTTTATTTGAATATAAAGTTAGTGTCATTATATTAATACGTGAAGAGAATTCTTTGTACCCATTTTAAGAAAATTTCGCCAACGTAGTAACGTGAATTTTGGAATATTTACAGTTTATATATAGAAGAAGTGCAGAAAGCTAAAATTTTTAAACAATATGTCTTACAACTACGTGAAAACCGCTTAATGAAATTACACGCATCCAGTATATGTGATTACCTGTCATGGTAAGTAATTCTATACAATGACAGCTCAAGTTATACTGGCCAATGAAAATACCACGGTCGAATTTCGACCACCACGCGATCTCTAGTTTAGTATAATTCTAGAGTCTTACTCTAGTGAGTACTTACAGCTACGTGCCGAGAAGCTGTAAGTTCTCAGTTGTCTAATTTTTTGGATTGTTTTTTTTTTATAATAATAACTTTACACACCTCACACACGGCCGTCTGATCCCGAAGTAGGCAGAACCTGCACTATGGTAACCAGACTACTGATAAACATACTTATATATTTCTAAATACATACATATTTTAGATAAATTACATCCATACACAGAACAAGTGATCATGCTGATCACACAATTATTTGTCCTCGGTGGGAATCGAACTCACGATCTCTGGCTCAGCAGTTAGGGTCACTAACCACTAGACCACCAGGCCAGTCCTCCTTTTCATACTATTAATGAAAGTATCTATAAATAGGCACACCCAAACCCTTTAGTACCGTGGGTAACTGTAAAACGGATCGACCGATTTTAATTTATTTATTTTTGTTTGAGGGTTGACTTTATTAAGAATGTTTTTAACTGTATTTCAAAAAAATCTGTTCAGTCGTTCGAAGATCATTAGCTCTTTTCTATTTTTTTTTACATATACCTACTTCTTTTTGTCAACCGATCTTTTTTTCGTTTTGTTTAATTATTTTTGATTCTTAACACAAAAAAAAAAAACTGACATACTACGCATAAAACCAAACTCTTAAAAACTTTGAATCCATTGGTATCGGATATTCTGATATGATGCTCAATGAAAGTCACATCAGTCACGCGATAATTATTCTTTCAAACATTCTTTCATTCACTGAGAGCACTGTGCCGTCACTGACATTGACAGGTGTGGATGCGTTCGTAGAGAATGTATGAAATAATAATTACTACGGTGGCGGTACTGTGCCGGTACTGTGCCGGAACTATGACTTCACTGATATGTGTGAATGGGCCTTAAATCGTTTACTGTAGAACAACTTTTATATGAGTTGAGCCTTCGAAAACTATTCGTAAGCATTACCTATATTTAAAATAAATATGTATTCCTAACCTATACCCAGAATTTTTATATAAATCTAAAAAACTAAATATAAAGGTGCCGCACAAAGTACCTACTGCTACCATATTACTCAAGGATATTGCAATGTTTAATCCGTGTAAACTGATATATGTATCATGGACAATGGCGTCTCGGGGATAGTACAGGTTTCGCTATTTCCTCTACCGTTCCCAACAATAAAATGGGACCACTTTGTAGGTTTTCTAAGCCTAGGGATAAATTGTTGTAATTCAATCTAGCCGGTGTGTTCCTATCTAAAACTTTACACAAATTCTTGCTAAGGAATTTATTTATACAGCTTTTGTCAAGTTAGGCAGAATAATACATTGCAAGAATAATAATACAATTAATAATTGCAAATTATGCAAAAAAACTTTTAAAATTGATTATCCACGCCTTTCACCAACACATAAAATTTACGAAGAAACCAAAATTATGAACCTTAAACAATTATTTACGTACAATACATGCATTTTTATCCGAAAAAATCTACTATATCATTCGCCAAGGTGAAACACACAACACAACGTAGTACTCGCCGAGCTAGTTTCTTAGTTTTACCTAAAACTAGAACAAATTATGGTAAAAAATGCTGACATATATAATAAACTGCCATTGCACATTAAAAATGTACACTCATTTAATGTATTTAAAACTCGATTAGCTCAATATGTACGTACATCAGTCAGATAACTTGTCCTCGGGAAAATAAATACATTAGATTAGTACCTACCTACAATTATATATTTATCGAGTGAAATGACGAACTTGTAACTATATTTTAAGTTATTATTGTTCTCAAGTAAGTGACTTTGTATTTATTGAGAATAAAGATTCTTTAACCATAATACTAACACTAGTTTGTAAAGTCTAGATTTGTACTAACATTATTATGGAAGAAATTCTCAATTAAATTTATTTATTATTATGATAAACAATGATGTACTTACTACGTAAAAGACAACAGTCCCTTAGAATTTCAACTAGTAGTCCTTTATCTGATCAATAAAATTCTGCGTGAAATGACTCATTCAAAATTAAACTTTGTTGCGAAGATGTTACTGTCTAAAATTGTTATTAAAACAAAATTGTAAGTTTAGCGAACTTATCGTAATCGAAAGGGTGCGGGTCGAAGGTAGTTGTGGAGGTCTAAGTCTTGTTTTGTTTTTATTTTCAGATTGCTCTAATAAATCTGTAACCAACAATCGAATCTCACCTTTAAGGGTCCACTCTTAAATGTGAGTTTCGATTGTTGGTCCTAGATGAACAATTACAAATCTAGTAAAAATGTTGACTAGTATTAGATAATTATCTATCAAAAGTTTAAAGTACCACAGTTTACAATGTCCAGAAAAAAGATTAATACCAATATTTGTTTCTTTTTCCTTGTTTAAGAAGACAACTCCCGCATCAGGAATTACTCCTGTGTCGCGGGGTACTTTACAAATTACGTGAAAACGGCTTAATGAAATTACACGCGTCCAGTATATGTGATTACCTGTCAAGGTAAATAAGTTTTTTTTCCTTGTTTAAGAAGACAACTCCCGTATTAGGAATTACTCCTGTGTCGCGGGGGACTTTACAAACATACAAATGACAGACACAAAAAATACCCAGACTCTGGTGGGAATCGAACCCACGACCTTTGGCATAGCAATAAGGGTCACTAACCATTAGGCCAGTCAAACTTTTCATTTGTGTTCGGTAAGAAACGGTGTATAAGCCTCCTAGGTCATTCGAGGTAGCTTTGACTCCCTTATTTCTCTTAGTTGCTATTTCAGGCTAATATTGTGCCATAGTATGACTGGACCACTTCTGGATATACTCTCTTCACGTATTTTTTGATTAGCTTATAACATAGGAAAGAAACTGCAACATAGATTACGGCTTCTACGTGTATATACGCTTAACCTCTAAGTTTCATAACATTCAAAGACGAGGCACTTTAGAGCTGCGAGCAAAACACAAACTCTTTATTCAGAATTATTGAAGTTCATTCAGTCTTAATTAATCTCCAGGCGAAGAATATGGTCTTGAATAAATCTCTGCTCACCTTAACCCTGACCTATATAGACTACGTATTTGATTTGATATAAACCTCCGTAAGGTATATCGAAAGCCCTCAACAATAAAAGATATGAACGCGAACGACAATGAGAAAAATTTGGGGCTGAAAGAGAGAATACCCCAAAAAATACAGTATATAGATGAGATGACATTGACATTTCAACTTATACAATAGTATTTTAGTAGCATGGGAAGGAGAAGATATTAAGGCCGGTGCCTCATTCGTCAAATAGTTTTGTGTGGTGTGTAGAAGGATTATCAGGGTGGCGGCGACAATTAAGACACTTTATATCCACACGAAATAATATACTCTCTTTAATACACGTTAGGACGGGTAGAATACGAATGCCTCGAAATATGCTAACCGCCGGTATTTATACAATCATCTTGACCTATTTTAATACAATCTTAATAGGTAATATAATATTAAACATTGTTTATCTTAATTATTCTGTTATTATTTACGTACAATTATTATTTAATAATATCGAATTTGTCCTGAACTAGTTTGTAAATAACGGCTCACATATTATGTGAGGCCGGAAGTGTTACTCGATAACAGGTGTTATAATGCTAGGTATACTTTGTGCATTTGCAGAAGGAGTTACAGCCATTTATGTTTAGGAACAAATTATTTTTGGCATAAATATTTTAATCTCCTCACGTCGATGTTTTTCATGATGCGGTAGGTAATATGTGGGTATATTAATATGTTCTACATCTAGTAATTAACAGTTAGTTGCTATGCCTCTTGATATCAATTAGTGTTTCTTTGTTATTACTTAGCGTTATCACTTTAGAATTTATTTAAACATAAGTGCCACATACATTTGTGAAAAAACTTTTGTAAATACAGCACTTATAATCTAGCATAAATCATATAGCATAATTAGTAGCCATGACGTAGATGTAGTGTTTTAACACATATACACGCATTTGGTAATTCATTACGTATGTATATCATGATTATTAAATCTGCTATCAGCTACAAACGATGTCATTATACACAGATTTAATTAGCATTATTTCCACAGTATAATCAATCAGTGTATTGAGAACAATTAAGTTGCAAACACGTTATTGTAAATTTTCAATAACTATGGAAGACCTGAATTATTGGATATCAGATAAAGTAATATCTGTTCTTGGAGTTGTGATAACAGCAATATGTGTCATATGTTTATGGACATCATGGTGTCTGATACAACCATGGAGGACACTCCATAACTACATCGGTGTCAATCAGATCACATTTGGATTAATACATTTGATATTTACACATTTTCTCTTTCATAGTGACACTATTTTAGTACTCGCGGGTTTCCTGTTCCTTACAAGTATAACTTGGTCTCTTGCTTCTTCGTTGCTGGCGTATTTGAAGCTAGTGCTACTACACAAAGGGACTATAAGCTTTGAAAAAACAATTGTGACGGTTTTCGTATGTGGATCCTCCTTTATGGCAAAGTTTATTTCTTTGGTGATAGTCAAGAAGATTTTTTCAATGCATTTTAATAAAGCATTGGAGTTAAGCTTGTATCCTTTATTCATAATCGTAGCACTAATGTTGGTAATTTTTATCCGAGTGGTTTTGTCTGTGATGTCATGTTTTAGGAAGAGCATGTCAAAGAGAAACGTGAGACACATCCTTTCTCTTATTGGAGTGGCTATTGTATGTGATACGGGGACTGTGCTATGGTTATACATGATATTAATTTTTGAGGATCCCTTTTTTATTGTGTGGTTATATTATAGACTAATACCACATGCGTTGTTTATGTTGTTGAATCCAATGACTAGAGCGCATGTTAAATGGTATTTTAAAAGGAGAAGGCGAATGAGGGCTTTTGTGTAATTAGTCCCAAGGCCTCGTTGAGGGAGACGCGGGGCGTTGTGCAGGGCGTCTGGATTTGAGTCGCCCGGTCAAATCAAACATTACTTATTATATGAGAGCGTTCAATTAGAAGCGATTTCACGCGCGTTTTCTTTGATACCTACAACTACACGCGGTGGAGCCTGTGGCGGCTACAGCGGCGTGCGTTGCAGCTACTGCTGCCGCGTTGCCCATATTGCATTTTTTTCAATAATAATCAAAGGCTTTAATAGACATTTGGGTATTTCCGTGAAATACTTCATAATCCTGTTCTTTTTGATGGGTAAAGAGTTCCATTTTCATTAAACTGTCACCGTCATAAAATGTCCGAAGAAGGCTGCCTAAAGTTATCATTGATCCCCACGCTCCGCAGAACGCACCGCGCAACGCCCCACGTTTCCATAAGCGGAATCATGTTTGTTATTTTAAAATTTAAACGTGTAATAACAACTTGTGACATCATTCTTTGCTATCATCAAATCATTTACAATTTTATGTTACGTTTTACAAATAAAAAATGATTACAGACTTGAATATAGTAATTAATGTAACTTTTCATTCTTATTTAACCTGATTAAACTAGCATATTGTTAATTTGAACAAACAATATTAAATGTATAAATTAAAAAAAAATTGTTATAAGCATTATGTTTTTCTTACGAACTACGAACAAAGCAACTGTCTGCCTTTTTACTGTCGTATGTGATATGAGCAGTGAAACTGAAATTAAAAATTATAGAATTTGTAACTGCAGTGCTGAGTAATTGTGAATCTACTTTTAGTAGAATTCACTTCTTCTTCATTCACAATTAGAGTAGATTTTGCAATTATTTCAAGTACCAGTTTGGAATTATGCTTTCTTATGGCAATAGACTCGACACATACTACGAGGGACATAGAAATGTATTAAGCTAGTCAATCTCTGTCTATCCCTTCGGAATTAAATGGCGTGATACTTATGTTTATTTACCTATTCACTAAATGAAATGTTGGTGTGGGTTCAACTCGGAGTCTGATTTATGTTTGAAGTGTTATAATTTCAGTAATATACTTTAGTTGTAGCATAAATAAAATAGTTTAATGACAATACTGTTAGATTACAGTACTAAAAAAAACTAGTGATGTCACACATCATCCAATATAGAGTCTATAAATAATAGTACTGAGGTTCAGCTGGCCCACTTTTTGCTTTTAAAGCGCGTAGAACGAAGATGTTATCTGTCTATTACCGTGTTGGTTGTTACAAGTTTCATTTTTTTATTTTCTTTTGGGTTTGTGTAATTTCTACTTAGATTAATTATTATTTTCTTTACTGTTCTTATAATTATTACGAATTAGTTTTAAGACATAAACGATTGTTCATTACTATTTTAAGTTGTTTCACATCCGATTTCTAAAAATTTTCAAAGCTTTCAAAGCTCCTTTCAAGACAAGTAAGGTGCAAGCGTTTGTCTCGGGTACGTCCAAGAATGAAGGTGGCCGTAAGCTTTTGTCGCCGGATTTTTTTACCCGTGCGGTATTAATTGTGAAACAGGTGAAAAATGTAAATGTGAGTGTTAACCTCATCACAGTAAAGAACACGATTAAATGTAACCAACGTAAACACATGTAATATACAAGAACTATAAACGTTGTGTCGTTCTATTGAAAACATAAACTCTTAAAAACTCGTGTTGCAACCTTATGGAGTTTTTATAAGTGATGAAAGCTCTGATAAAAATAGATCACTCGAAGTAAGACTTGCCTGTTGGTCTAGTAGTAAGTGACCCTGACCGCTATGCTTATAGGTCGTGGGTTCGATTCCCACCTGAGTCTGGGTGTTCTTTGTGTCCGTTGTTTCTATGTTTGTAAAGTCCCCCGCAGTAAAGTCGCGACACAGGAGTAATTCCTAATGCGGGAGTTGTTTTTTAAAAAAAAAAAAAAAGAAGTACTTATTCCACGTACTAAGTCGCGGATACAAGTTAGTTACCAATACATAAAAGAAACTAAATAAATAAATAAAATAGCTTATTTTGAAATAAACTTGTAACATTTGTACTTTGTAATTTTTAAGGCTTAAATTCACAAATTACTTTCAGTATTTTACTCTGAAACCAACTAAATAAAAGATATATCAAATTAAGAATGGTCCATAGCATCCATTATGGCGAAAGTGGTAGCTGTTCATTTAATTATTGATATGAATTAATTCCATTATGTACAGTGTTGAAATTTTGATTCAGGCTAGCGCGAATTGAAATCCATTGAAAGCCAGACGTACGGCGTGGATATTGGCCACGGTCATTCAGTTTATCCATTGTCTAAATCATGCGCAGACAAGCGTTGTAGAATTTGATTTTTAAAATCGAAAGTCATTGGGTAATCATCAAAATAACAAATAAAAATCAAAACGTCAAGGAGTGAACATCAAATTGTAATCGTCTCAATGCATAACTTCATTTTGGAGAAACACACAATGTCACCGCAACATTAGATAGCTTTGTCAAAGGTAAAATTATTAAAACAGTGAAAAAAAAAAGAGAGAGGTCAACTCGCATTAGGCCGACTTTCGAGAGAGTTAGATTTCTTCTTCTTTGTCCTTGCCATTTTCCCGTTATGCGGGGTCGACTTTTTTTAATCATGCGGCGCCACTTTGTGCGGTTGTTAGTATCATCCATTGTGAAGGACATGTTTTTCATGTCCATTTGGACAGTCGTTAACCACGTCGCTAATTGTCTTCCTCTTGGTCGTATTCGTGTTGCGCTTTCGAGAGTAAGATAAATTGCAAATGTAAGTCTGTATGCACAACATTGATAGATTTACTGTGTTATTTTAAGAAATCTAATCTAATCTTTAAGTAAAAAACTATTTTCTATATTTTTTTTTTTAATATTGTTTTCAAAACCTTAGGCTCTGTAGTTCAAGTACGGCGCCGGCGTCCTAAAAATAATACCGTTTCTACCTGTGTCGATCTGTAACCACCCGTTATTAAATGGTTGAGCCTTGTGAAAAGAAATCCGGTAAACGGTTTTCAAATCACTCCCCCTCTTTCCAAAGTCTAGTAATTCCATTCCCAGCAAAAAAATATCATTACACAAGCAGCACTGCCTAACCGCGATCTTCTGTAGGCTAGAAATAAAGGAGTCAGGCCGCGCCTTATTGCCATAAGAATTATCTCTATATATGGGCGATAGCCAAGTTTTTATATTTATTAAAGAAACAAAGATGTCTAACATTGACACGGTCACTATAAAATCTTGTTGGTGAACAAATAAAGTAACAATTAAATCTCACAAGTTATTGTGGTAAAAGAACTGCGTTGCGATTTGCGAAACTTGGGTTTTTTATGTTATGTTTTTACTCAGATATGTATCTATCTTCCTCTTGAATGTGTGGTATTCCCGGCTGCTTGAATTTTGCGGCACCTGTGTGATATTCATTCTAAAAAAAACTCTCTTCTATTTTTAGTTAGTAGAAGTTCTGTTTTTTATTCGTTTTTTAAAACTATAACTTATTAATACTTCTTTATAATTATTTATTTTCAGGTTTCGCAACACATTTCTTGATTCAGTTTATTCCGCCCACACAAAGCTGAAATCAATACTCCTAAGTGCTTGAACAATTTAACCTATTTTTACATCTAATTAATCCCTGATCTGTTAAGGCAGTTAACACTGTCTTTTCTTTTTGAGATTAGATTAGATAACAAATGGATATAAATGATGAGATGCTCCACAGATTCGAGCGTCTGTGTCAGTCTCACACCGCCGCGGTAGGTCCCTTCTTCCATTGAAGAAGGAGCGCTTGTCGGGTCCGAAATGATATGAAAGCTTTCACGTTTTCACTATTTAACCGATATTTTGCCTAGAATAGGGTACCTTTAATCCAGAAAAAAGTACCAACTGTTCAAGGGGAATAGACAAAATAACTTTTACGCAAACGAGTGACTAGGATGAACAATTGGACAAGGGGAGGAATAAATATATTAGAGAGAGAGAGTGAATGAAAAGTCGAGGAGCAATAGGTTATCGTGGTTAAGACATGTAAAGCGAAGGGTGAGCAAAAAATAGTGAAGGTACAAGAGACGAAGACGACCAAAGAAGAGATGGATGGACTGTGTGAAAGAAGATATAGTTAGAACTCTCTGTAAGTAGTAAAATGACGAATGATAGACAAGAATAGAAGAAGAAATAATATTGCGCCGACCCCAAATAAAATTGGGGCAAGGGTAGGCAGATAATGACAGATTAAATGCACTGTTTGCCCGTTTAATAGTGAGGACTGCTGGCTTAAAAAACCTCATTGAAATGAGTCTTCGGCAATGACTGCGGTAACGATACATTTCTTTCTTATGTTTAAAAACTCTTTCAAGATCTTTGTAAGTTAGAAAAATTATTTTACGGTACAGCAAATCCATTGTTGTATATTTATTTGCTATCTTAGTTGTACAAAAAGCAACTTCGCTGACAAAAGAGGTTACGGGCAGAAAAGGCGGATATGGTGGGGTGTTCACTGTACAGTTTTGAGAGAACAGAATTTAGAACAATAGCGATAGGGTGACAATGCTATACTTTTAGAAATTTAGACTCTTAATAAAATAATAACATATAAATACGGCGAGATTCCAGTTAGGTTGGGCGGCATTTGGCAAACTATGTCGAGTCTTCTCATCACCCTTACCGCAATGCTTCAAAACGAAGGTCTTCGACCAGAGTGCATCCTACTTGCTCGTGCATGGTGCCAAGACGTGGAAACTAACGGTGGGGCTAGTCCAAAAACTAAAAGTCACGCAGCGGGCTATGGAGCGAGCTATGCTTGGACTTTCTTTAGAGGATAAAATTTGTAATGGGGTCATCCGGTCAAGAACTAAAGTTACCCACATAGCTCACAGAATAAGCACGCTGAAGTGGCAATGAGTTGGCCACGTATGACGAAAGACCGATAGCCGTTGGAGCAAACGGGTCCTAGAGTGGAGACTGCAAATCAGTTAACAGAAGGTCGGACACCCACCAACCAGATGGACCGACGACCTGAAGAAGCTGGAAGGTAGCTGGGATAGACTGAATGCGGATGGCGGAGGACCGAGTACTATGGATAACATTAAAAGTTGCCTATGCCTAGCAGTGGACTGCAATAGGCTAATTGATTAAATAGGATATAATAAAAGCAACTTTAGCCCATTATATTTATATGCTCCTTCACTTACATGTTTTTTTTTATAATCCGTAGTATCTAATTTAAAATAATTATAGTTTAGTATAACTGACTGGCCTGTTGGTCTAGTGGTTAGTGACCCTGACTGCTGAGCCAGAGGTCGTGGGTTAGATTCCCACCCAGGACAAATAATTGTGTGATGAGCATGATCATTTGTTCTGTGTCTGGGTGTAATTCATCTATACTTATAATAAAAATGTAACAGGTCCAATTCTGTACATTGAAGATATTTTGAAAAATTTTTTGGGGGGCTCTATGATCGATACTGAAGCCAAAACTATAATTATTTATATTATAATATATAATTATAATTTCAGCACGTATGGGCCGGCTCGACTCCGCTCGTTACCACGGCCTCACAGAAAACCGGCCGTAAAGCAATGCTTGCATTGCATTTCGCCGCGTGAGTGAGGTTACCGGAGGTCCTAACCCTTCCCTGTCCCTTCCTCTAACCCTCTTTCCCCCGTCCTACCTTAAAGGCTGGCAACGCACTTGTGATTCTTGAGTTGCAGGTGCCCAATGGCGGTGGTAGTCATTTACCAGCAGGTGACCCGTCTGTCGAACATAAAAAAAAAGAAAAAAATTGTTTCATTTTTGTCTGTCTCTCTATCTGTCTGTCTTTCTGTCTGTCTGTATCATGGCTGAGCATCGCGCTGAAATTACTGAACGGATTCAAATGAAACTTGGCATCGTTTGAGTTCATACTACGAGGTAGGACATAGGATACTTTTTATCCTGAAATTTAGGACGGTTTCCTTGAGAGGGGGATGAAAGTCAAAATTTGTACTTCGTTGTAATTCGTTATCGCGTAGTCCGATTGCAATCATTATTTTTTTGTTGGAAAGGAGGCACTTTGTAGATTGTTACGTAATCTTCTTTCTTCTATATCTATATGTATAATAAACCTATAAACGTGGAGTTTGTCTGTTTGGTGACTTCACGTAAAAAGTAAAAAGTAATCCCAGAAACGTATTATGCACAAGTATTGTGTGTAATTCGGTGTAACATTTAGTATTTGATTGATCACAATTGGTTCTATCTATCTATGGAAAAAATAATTTAAAGTTTTCAAAAAAATTGTAAACATCACGTAGCGACATCTGTTGGTGCCACGTAATACTAACTATACAATACATATAACGTTAAAATAAATGGTTATTTCTTTTTTTAGATATTTATTATTAGCATAGAACACACGCATCTATACCTACTAGAGATCGCGTGGTGGTCGAATTTCAACCATGGTTTTTTTATTGGCCAGTATAACTTGAGCTGTCATTGTATATAGCCTTACCATGGCAGATAATCACATGTACTGGACGCGTGTAATTTCATTAAGCCGTTTTCACATAATTTTTAAAGTTGTAAGACATTGTTTAAAAATGTTAGCTTTCTGCACTTTTTCTATATATAAACTGTAAATATTCCAAAATTCACGTTACTACGTTTGCGAAATTTTCTTAAAAAGAATTACAAGGGGTACAAAGAATTCTCTACACTTATTAATATGATGATAATAAAACTGTTACAGGTCCAATTCTGTACATTGAAGATATTTTGAAATAAATTTGGGGGACACTATAATCGATACTGAAACCAAAACTATTTGTTTTTTTCATTTTTGTCTGTCTGTCTGTATCATTTGGAACGGATTCAAATGAAACTTGGTATGATTTGAGTTCATACTACGGGGTCAGACATAGAATACTTTTTATCCTGAAATTTATGACGGTTTCCTGGAGAAGGGGGGAAAAGGTCAAAATGTGTACTTCGTTGTATTTCATTAATGCGTAGTCCGATTGCAATCATTCTTTTTTTTTTGGAAAGGAGGCACCAATGGACACACGGAACACCCAGACTCGGGACACCTATAAGTGGATTACACATTTTTTTTTGTCCCGTGTGGGATTTGAACCCACAACATTCGGCCAGGCGACCACTTAAACCATTGTGCCATCTGTGTATAATATAAACATATATACAGTACCCATACCTTTAAGTAAATATTTGTAGTGCAATATCTACACAAATATTATAAAGAGGAATGATTTGATTTTCTGTTTGTTTGTTTGTGATATAATGGATAGGCTCCGAAACTACTGAACCGATTTTAAAAATTCTTTCGCTATATTATCAGCGAGTTAGATTTATAAGTTTTCAGCCTGAAATAATGGTGTTCGTGATGCAAGCCAGAAGATAAAGCACTTCCGAGCTGCACTAATTAATTTACTGTATACCAGAAAAAAGGCTACTCAGCAAATAATCTTTTTGAGTATCGGAATATATTGGAATTTCTAAAAATGATTTCTAACTTCCTTCCAATAACATATGTATCCACAACCAAATTTCATTCCACAGAGCCTACATATATACTAGGTTTAGGTTAGGTTAGAACTGCGACCACAACGCACGAGCCGAGTGAGCAAAGCGAGGGTGCCGCGGTAGCGGCCGGCGAGTGCCAGCCAGAACCGAATTCATTCACATCCTAAAGTGTTCATTTAATAGACAAACAAAATAACTTTTGTAAACCTACTATATTATAATAAAATATACATACCTATATGCTTCAACGTAACTCAATTTTAATAGTTGAAGCCTTCTTACTAAAATTCTGTCATATCGATATATTTTAATTATAAATTGCGATTATGCTCCTTATGTTTAATAAAATCAAATCAAATCAATTTATTGACTATTTGTTACATGTAGAAATATAATAGTTGTTATAGTTTAGCATTAGTACATCCGTAACACAGTTAACACAGTTTAAACAGGCAGAGTTCAATGTTGCAAGAATTTATTCCAACACTTAATATTACTTTATTATTGGAATTTTTTTCTGAGACTGTACTGTTTTGTACTTATATCATTTTTAACATTCTCCACATTATCAAATTTACTTTATTGCGCAATAACTATATATCTATCCAAATTAGGTACAGTTTTTAAAATAAATAATATTCCAAAATTATAGGACCTTTGTATTAAAATAAACGTGCGTCATTATTACACTGAACCTACGTCTACGTCTAGAGAACACGAGCTAATGAGACGTGTGTTATAAACACACATGAGTATATGTGTATCTGAGCGGGACGGTCATGCGAGTCTAATACTTTTTCCCCATCCCGCATTTGCACAACGACGTGTTATAAACATATATTTATAAATATGTATCTGAGCGTGACGGACAAGCGAGTTCAGTGCTTTTTCCATAACCCAAAAGTGCTTAAAGAGTGCTTTTCACTTCAAAAAGTTATTTTATCATCAATATTATCTTATGTAGATAAACTTTGTCACTTACAGCAACTTATTTGGACCCATTGTTGAGGAAATAATAAAAAATATATATAATCGTTGATACGTATAAAATCAGAGTGGCGCTTGATCGCGCGTTCTGCTGACGGGTCGACGATTGCAGAGCAAAAAGTTGAAGGTAGTTGTGGAGGTCTAAGTCTTATTTTGTTTTTATTTTCAGATTGCTATAATAAATCTCTAACCAACAATCGAATCTCACCTTTAAGGGTCCACCCTTTAATGTGAGATTCGATTCTTGGTCCTAGATGAACAATTACAAATCTAGTAAAAATTATGTACTTATACGGGAATTAACGCGATCACGAAAAGGTATTACATACCTCTGAATTGCCTGACGTTTCGACCAGATTGCACTGGCCGTGGTCACAGGCTGACTCAGTCAGCCTGTGACCACGTAATTCCCGTATAAGTACATAATTATATCATGGAACGCGAAAGTTTAAAAGTTAGTCTAGTAAAAATGTTGACTAGTATTAGATAATTATCTATCAAAAGTTTAAAGTACCACAGTTTACAATGTACAGAAAAAAGATTAATACCAATTTACACTTGTTTTTTTTTTCCTTTTTTAAGAAGACAACTCCCGCATTAGGAGTTACTCCTGTGTCGCGGGGAACTTTACAAACATACAAAGAACACCCAGACTCGGGTGGGAATCGAATCCACGACTTTTGGCATAGCAGTCAGGGTCACTAACCACTAGGCCAACAGGTCAGTCAAATTTTACATTTGTGTTCGGTAATAAACGGTCTATAAGTCTCCTAGGACATTTAAGGTAGCTTTGACTCCCCTATTTCTCTTAGTTGCTATTTCAGGCTAATATTGTGCCATAGTATGACTGGACTACTTCTGGATATACTCTCTTCACGTATTTTTTGATTAGCTTATAACATAGGAAAGAAACTGCAACATAGATTACGGCTTCTACGTGTATATACGCTTAACCTCTAAGTTTCATAACATTCAAAGACGAGGCACTTTAGAGCTGCGAGCAAAACACAAACTCTTTATTCAGAATTATTGAAGTTCATTCAGTCTTAATTAATCTCGAGGCGAAGAATATGGTCTTGAATAAATCTCTGCTCACCTTAACCTTGACCTATATAGAGAGTAAAACTACGTATTTGATTTGATATAAACCTCCGTAAGGTATATCGAAAGCCCTCAACAATAAAAGATATGAACGCGAACGACAATGAGAAAACTTTGGGGCTGAAAGAGAGAATACCCCAAAAAATACAGTATATAGATGAGATGACATTGACATTTCAACTTATACAATAGTATTTTAGTAGCATGGGAAGGAGAAGATATTAAGGCCGGTGCCTCATTCGTCAAATAGTTTTGTGTGGTGTTATAATGCTAGATATACTTTGTGCATTTGCAGAAGGAGTTACAGCCATTTATGTTTAGGAACAAATTATTTTTGGCATAAATATTTTAATCTCCTCACGTCGATGTTTTTCATGATGCGGTAGGTAATATGTGGGTATATTAATATGTTCTACATCTAGTAATTAACAGTTAGTTGCTATGCCTCTTGATATCAATTAGTGTTTCTTTGTTATTACTTAGCGTTATCACTTTAGAATTTATTTAAACATAAGTGCCACATACATTTGTGAAAAAACTTTTGTAAATACAGCACTTATAATCTAGCATAAATCATATAGCATAATTAGTAGCCATGACGTAGATGTAGTGTTTTAACACATATACACGCATTTGGTAATTAATTACGTCTGTATATCATGATTATTAAATCTGCTATCAGCTACAAACGATGTCATTATACACAGATTTAATTAGCATTATTTCCACAGTATAATCAATCAGTGTATTGAGAACAATTAAGTTGCAAACACGTTATTGTAAATTTTCAATAACTATGGAAGGCCTGAATTATTGGATATCAGATGAAGTAATATCTGTTCTTGGAGTTGTGATAACAACAATATGTGTCATATGTTTATGGACATCATGGTGTCTGATACTACCATGGAGGACACTCCATAACTACATCGGTGTCAATCAGATCACATTTGGATTAATACATTTGATAATTACACCTATTATCCTTAATAGTGACACTATTTTAGTACTCGCGGGTTTCCTGTTCCTTACAAGTATAACTTGGTCTCTTGCTTCTTCGTTGCTGGCGTATTTGAAGCTAGTGCTACTACACAAAGGGACTATAAGCTTTGAAAAAACAATTGTGACGGTTTTCGTATGTGGATCCTCCTTTAATGCAAAGTTTATTTCTTTGGTGATTGTCAAGAAGATTTTTTCAATGCATTTTAATAAAGCATTGGAGATAAGCTTGTATCCTTTATTCATAATCGTAGCACTAATGTTGGTAATTTTTATCCGAGTGGTTTTGTCTGTGATGTCATGTTTTAGGAAGAGCATGTCAAAGAGAAACGTGAGACACATCCTTTCTCTTATTGGAGTGGCTATCGTATGTGATACGGGGACTGTGCTATGGTTATACCTGATATTAATTTTTGAGGATCCCTTTTTTAATGTGTGGTTATATTATAGACTAATACCACATGCGTTGTTTATGTTGTTGAATCCAATGACTAGAGCGCATGTTAAATGGTATTTTAAAAGGAGAAGGCGAATGAGGGCTTTTGTGTAATTAGTTCCAAGGCCTCGTTGAGGGAGACGCGGGGCGTTGTGCAGGGCGTCTGGATTTGAGTCGCCCGGTCAAATCAAACATTGCTTATTATATGAGAGCGTTCAATTAGAAGCGATTTCACGCGCGTTTTCTTTGATACCTACAACTACACGCGGTGGAGCCTGTGGCGGCTACAGCGGCGTGCGTTGCAGCTACTGCTGCCGCGTTGCCCATATTGCATTTTTTTCAATAATAATCAAAGGCTTTAATAGACATTTGGGTATTTCCGTGAAATACTTCATAATCCTGTTCTTTTTGATGGGTAAAGAGTTCCATTTTCATTAAACTGTCACCGTCATAAAATGTCCGAAGAAGGCTGCCTAAAGTTACCATTGATCCCCACGCTCCGCAGAACGCACCGCGCAACGCCCCACGTTTCCATAAGCGGAATCATGTTTGTTATTTTAAAATTTAAACGTGTAATAACAACTAGTGACATCATTCTTTGCTATCATCAAATCATTTACAATTTTATGTTACGTTTTACAAATAAATAATGATTACAGACTTGAATATAGTAATTAATGTAACTTTTCATTCTTATTTAACCTGATTAAACTAGCATATTGTTAATTTAAACAAACAATATTAAATGTACAAATTAAAAAAAAATTGTTATAAGCATTATGTTTTTCTTACAAACTACGAACAAAGCAACTGTCTGCCTTTTTACTGTCGTATGTGATATGAGCAGTGAAACTGAAATTAAAAATTATAGAATTTGTAACTGCAGTGATAAGTAATTGTGAGTCTACTCTTAGTAGAAAAAAGTTGATTCCCGGGACAATCGGTAATAGATTTTGCAATTATTTCAAGTACCAGTTGAGAATTATGCTTTCTTATGGCAATAGACTCGACACATACTACGAGGGACATAGAAATGTATTAAGCTAGTCAATCTCTGTCTATCCCTTCGGAATTAAATGGCGTGATACTTATGTTTATTTACCTATTCACTAAATGAAATGTTGGTGTGGGTTCAACTCGGAGTCTGATTTATGTTTGAAGTGTTATAATTTCAGTAATATACTTTAGTTGTAGCATAAATAAAATAGTTTAATGACAATACTGTTAGATTACAGTACTAAAAAAAAACTAGTGATGTCACACATCATCCGATATAGAGTCCATAAATAATCGTACTGAGGTTCAGCTGGCCCACTTTTTGCTTGGAAAGCGCGTAGAACGAAGATGTTATCTGTCTATTACCGTGTTGGTTGTTACAGGTTTCATTTTTTTATTTTCTTTTGGGTTTGTGTAATTTCTACTTAAATTAATTATTATTTTCTTTACTGTTCTTATAATTATTACGAATTAGTTTTAAGACAGAAACGATTGTTCATTACCTATTTTAAGTTGTTACACTTCCGATTTCTAAAAATTTTCAAAAGCTTTCAAAGCTCCTTTCAAGACAAGTAAGGTGCAAGCGTTTGTCTCGGGTACGTCCAAGAATGAAGGTGGCCGTAAGCTTTTGTCGCCGGATTTTTTCACACGTGCGGTATTAATTGTGAAACAGGTGAAAAATGTAAATGTGAGTGTTAACCTCATCACAGTAAAGAACACGATTAAATGTAACCAACGTAAACACATGTAATATACAAGAACTATAAACGTTGTGTCGTTCTATTGAAACCATAAACTCCTAAAAACTCGTGTTGCAACCTTATGGAGTTTTTATAAGTGATGAAAGCTCTGATAAAAATAGACCACTCCAAGTATGACTTGCCTGTTGGTCTAGTGGTAAGTGACCCTGACCACTATGCTTATAGGTTGTGGGTTCGATTCCCACCTGAGTCTGGGTGTTCTTTGTGTCCGTTGTTTCTATGTTTGTAAAGTCCACCACAGTAAAGTCGCGACACAGGAGTAATTCCTAATGCAGGAGTTATCTTTTTTTTTAAAAAAAAAGAAGTACTTATTCCACGTACTAAGTCGCGGATACCAGTTAGTTACCAATACATAAAAGAAACTAAATAAATAAATAAAATAGTAATATAATTTGTACTTTGTAATTTTTAAGGCTTAAATTCACAAATTACTTTCAGTATTTTACTCTGAAACCAACTAAATAAAAGATAAATCAAATAAAGAATGGTCCATAGCATCCATTATGGCGAAAGTGGTAGCTGTTAATTTAATTATTGATATGAATTAATTCCATTATGTACAGTGTTGAAATTTTGATTCAGGCTAGCGCGAATTGAAGTCCATTGAAAGCCAGACGTACGGCGTGGATATTGGCCACGGTCATTCAGTTTGTCCATTGTCTAAATCACGCGCAGACAAGCGTTGTAGAATTCGATTTTTAAAATCGAAAGTCATTGGGTAATCATCAAAATAACAAATAAAAATCTAAACGTCAAGGAGTGAACATCAAATTGCAATCGTCTCAATGCATAACTTCATTTTGGAGAAACACACAATGTCACCGCAACATTAGATAGCTTTGTCAAATTATTAAAACAGTGAAAAAAAAAAAGAGAGAGGTCAACTCGCATTAGGCCGACGCGACTTTCGAGAGAGTTCCTTCTTCTTCTTTGTCCTTGCCATTTTCCCGTTATGCGGGGTCGACTTTTTTTTAATAATGCGGCGCCACTTTGTGCGGTTGTTAGTATCATCCATTGTGAAGGACATGTTTTTCATGTCCTTTTGGACAGTCGTTAACCACGTCGCTAATTGTCTTCCTCTTGGTCGTATTCGTGTTGCGCTTTCGAGAGTAAGATAAATTGCAAATGTAAGTCTGTATGCACAACATTGATAGATTTACTGTGTTATTTTAAGAAATCTAATCTAATCTTTAAGTAAAAAACTATTTTCTATATTTTTTTTTTTTAAATATTGTTTTCAAAACCTTAGGCTCTGTAGTTCAACTACGGCGCCGGCGTCCTAAAAATGATACCGTATCTACCTGTATCGATCTATAACCACCCGTTATTAAATGGTTGAGCCTTGTGAAAAGAAATCCGGTAAACGGTTTTCAAATCACTCCCCCTCTTTCCAAAGTCTAGTAATTCCATTCCCAGCAAAAAAAACCGCGATCTTCTGTAGGCTAGAAATAAAGGAGTCAGGCCGCGCCTTATTGCCATAAGAATTATCTCTATATATGGGCGATAGCCAAGTTTTTATATTTATTAAAGAAACAAAGATGTCTAACATTGACACGGTCACTATAAAATCTTGTTGGTGAACAAATAAAGTAACAATTAAATCTCACAAGTTATTGTGGTAAAAGAACTGCATTGCGATTTTTGAAACTTGGGTTTTTTATGTTATGTTTTTACTCAGATATGTATCTATCTTCCTCTTGAATGTGTGGTATTCCCGGCTGCTTGAATTTTGCGGCACCTGTGTGATATTCATTCTAAAAAAAAGTAATTGTCTCCAATATAATATAATACTTTCCTATACCCTTTTATAATCAAAGCCTATATCACAGACATACATATACTGTGTAGTTTGGATGACAATATTATTATTTGGCAACTTGAAGCTGAACTGATGGTGGAGCAAGAAGGTGGATAGTGGAACTCTTCAGTGGCTACTAGTAAATTCATCAAATATGGATATTTGGACATATGATTCGTTTTAATGAGTTCAACAGATTTGGCTTGGCAACTCGGGTCTAATGATGGAGCCAGGAGATGAATAGTGGAACTCTTCAGTGTCTGCTAGTAAAGCAAGTTTTCGCTCATATGATTTCGGTTCGAAGAAAGCGGTAGATGGAGTCAGGACGTGGATAGTGAAACTCTCTTCTATTTTTCGTTAGTAGTAGTTCTGTTTTTTATTCGTTTTTTAAAACTTTATAATTATTTGTTTTCAGGTTTCGCAACACATTTCTTGATTCAGTTTATTCCGCCTACACAAAACTGAAATCAATACTCCTAAGTGCTTGAACAATTTAACCTATTGTTACATCTAATTAATCCCTAATCTGTTAAGGCAGTTAACACTGTCTTTTCTTTTGAGATTAGATTAGATAACAAATGGATATAAATGATGAGATGCTCCACAGATTCGAGCGTCTGCGTCAGTCTCACACCGCCGCGGTAGGTCCCTTCTTCCATTGAAAAAGGAGCGCTTGTCGGGTCCGAAATGATATAAAAGCTTACACGTTTTCACTATTTAACCGATCATCGTGATATTTTGCCTAGGATAGGGTACCTTTAATCCAGAAAAAAGTACCAACTGTTCAAGGGGAATAGACGAAATAACTTTTACGCAAACGAGTGACTAGGATGAACAATTGGACAAGGGGAGGAATAAATATATTAGAGAGAGAGAGTGAATGAAAAGTCGAGGAGCAATAGGTTATCGTGGTTAAGACATGTAAAGCGAAGGGTGAGCAAAAAATAGTGAAGGTACAAGAGACGAAGACGACCAAAGAAGATATGGATGGACTGTGTGAAAGAAGATATAGTTAGAACTCCCTGTAAGTAGTAAAATGACGAATGCTAGACAAGAATAGAAGAAGAAATAATATTGCGCCGACCCCAAATAAAATTGGGGCAAGGGTAGGCAGATAATGACAGATTAAATGCACTGTTTGCCCGTTTAATAGTGAGGACTGCTGGCTTAAAAAACCTCATTGAAATGAGTCTTCGGCAATGACTGCGGTAACGATACATTTCTTTCTTATGTTTAAAAACTCTTTCAAGATCTTTGTAAGTTAGAAAAATTATTTTACGGTACAGCAAATCCATTGTTGTATATTTATTTGCTATCTTAGTTGTATAAAAAGCAACTTCGCTGACAAAAGAGGTTACGGGCAGAAAAGGCGGATATGGTGGGGTGTTCACTGTACAGTTTTGAGAGAACAGAATTTAGAACAATAGCGATAGGGTGACAATGCTATACTTTTAGAAATTTAGACTCTTAATAAAATAATAACATATAAATACGGCGAGATTCCAGTTAGGTTGGGCGGCATTTGGCAAACTATGTCGAGTCTTCTCATCACTCTTACCGCAATGCCTCAAAACGAAGGTCTTCGACCAGAGTGCATCCTACTTGCTCGTGCATGGTGCCAAGACGTGGAAACTAACGGTGGGGCTAGTTCAAAAACTAAAAGTCACGCAGCGGGCTATGGAGCGAGCTATGCTTGGACTTTCTTTAGAGGATAAAATTTGTAATGGGGTCATCCGGTCAAGAACTAAAGTTACCCACATAGCTCACAGAATAAGCACGCTGAAGTGGCAATGAGTTGGCCACGTATGACGAAAGACCGATAGCCGTTGGAGCAAACGGGTCCTAGAGTGGAGACTGCAAATCGGTTAACGGAAGGTCGGACACCCACCAACCAGATGGACCGACAACCTGAAGAAGGTAGCTGGGATAGACTGGATGCGGATGGCGGAGGACCGAGTACTATGGAAAACATTAAAAGTTGCCCATGCCTAGCAGTGAACTGCAATAGGCTAATTGATTAAATAGGATATAATAAAAGCAACTTTAGCCCATTATATTTATATGCTCCTTCACTTACATGTTTTTTTTTATAATCCGTAGTATCTAATTTAAAATAATTATAGTTTAGTATAACTGACTGGCCTGTTGGTCTAGTGGTTAGTGACCCTGACTGCTGAGCCAGAGGTCGTGGGTTCGATTCCCACCCAGGACAAATAATTGTGTGATGAGCATGATCATTTGTTCTGTGTCTGGGTGTAATTTATCTATACTTATAATAAAAATGTAACAGGTCCAATTCTGTACATTGAAGATATTTTGAAATTTTTTTTGGGGCCCCCCAAAAAAATATATCTATTATCTATGATCGATACTGAAGCCAAAACTATAATTATTTATATTATAATATATAATTATAATTTCAGCACGTATGGGCCGGCTCGACTCCGCTCGTTACCACGGCCTCACAGAAAACCGGCCGTGAAGCAATGCTTGCATTGCATTTCGCCGCGTGAGTGAGGTTACCGGAGGCCCTAACCCTTCCCTGTCCCTTCCTCTATCCCTCTTTCCCCCGTCCCACCTTAAAGGCTGGCAACGCACTTGTGATTCTTGAGTTGCAGGTGCCCATGGGCGGTGGTAGTCATTTACCAGCAGGTGACCCGTCTGTCGAACATAAAAAAAAAGAAAAAAATTGTTTCATTTTTGTCTGTCTCTCTATCTGTCTGTCTGTCTGTCTGTCTTTCTGTCTGTCCGTATCATGGCTGAGCATCGCGCTGAAATTACTGAACGGATTCAAATGAAACTTGGCATCGTTTGAGTTCATACTACGAGGTAGGACATAGGATACTTTTTATCCTGAAATTTAGGACGGTTTCCTTGAGAGGGGGATGAAAGTCAAAATTTGTACTTCGTTGTATTTCATTAATGCGTAGTCCGATTGCAATCATTCTTTTTTTTTTGGAAAGGAGGCACCAATGGACACACGGAACACCCAAACTCGGGACACCTATAAGTGGATTACACATTTTTTTTGTCCCGTGTGGGATTTGAACCCACAACATTCGGCGTGGCGTAGTGGCGAGGCGACCACTTAAACCATTGTGCCATCTGTGTATAATATAAACATATATACAGTACCTATACCTTTAAGTAAATATTTGTAGTGCAATATCTACACAAATATTATAAAGAGGAATGATTTGATTTTCTGTTTGTTTGTTTGTGATATAATGGATAGGCTCCGAAACTACTGAACTGATTTTAAAAATTCTTTCACTATATTATCAGCGAGTTAGATAGGTTATATTTTATACCAGTAATTATAAGTTTTCAGCCTGAAATAATAGTATTCGTGATGCAAGCCAGAAGATGAAGCATTTCCGAGCTGCGCTAATTAATTTACTGTATACCAGAAAAAAGGCTACTCAGCAAATAATCTTTTTAAGTATCGGAATATATTGGAATTTCTAAAAATGATTTCTAACTTCCTTCCAATAACATGTATCCACCACCAAATTTCATTCCACAGAGCCTACATATATGCTAGGTTTAGGTTAGGTTAGAATTGCGACCACAACACGCACGAGCCGAGTGAGCGAAGCGAGGGTGCCGCGGTAGCGGCCGGCGAGTGCCAGCCAGAACCGAATTCATTCACATCCTAAAGTGTTCATTTAATAGACAAACAAAATAACTTTTGTAAACCTACTATATTTTAATAAAATATACATACCTGTAGGCTTCAACATAACTCAATTTTAATAGTTGAGCCTTCTTACTAAAATTCTGTCATATCGATATATTTTAATTATAAATTGCGATTATGCTCCTTATGATTAATAAAATCAAATCAAATCAATTTATTGACTGTTTGTTACAGGTAGAAATATAATAGTTGTTATAGTTTAGCATTAGTACATCCGTAACACAGTTAACACAGTTTAAACAGGCAGAGTTCAATGTTGCAAGAATTTATTCCAACACTTAATATTACTTTATTATTGGTATTTTTTTCTGAGACTGTACTGTTTTGTACTTATATCATTTTTAACACTCTCCACATTATCAAATTTACTTTATTGCGCAATAACTATATATCTATCCAAATTAGGTACAGTTTTTAAAATAAATAATATTCCAAAATTATAGGACCTTTGTATTAAAATAAACGTGCGTCATTATTACACTGAACCTACGTCTACGTCTAGAGAACACGAGCTAATGAGACGTGTGTTATAAACACACATCAGTATATGTGTATCTGAGCGGGACGGTCATGCGAGTCTAATACTTTTTCCCCATCCCGCAATTGCACAACGACGTGTTATAAACATATATTTATAAATATGTATCTGAGCGTGACGGACAAGCGAGTTCAGTGCTTTTTCCATAACCCAAAAGTGCTTAAAGAGTGCTTTTCACTTCAAAAAGTTATTTTATCATCAATATTATCTTATGTAGATAAACTTTGTCACTTACAGCAACTTATTTGGACCCATTGTTGAGGAAATAATAAAAAAAATATATAATCGTTGATACGTATAAAATCAGAGTGGCGCTTGATCGCGCGTTCTGCTGACGGGTCGACGATTGCAGAGCAAAATAGTGCTTTTTCGTAAGAAAAATTGAACATTCGATTGAAAGGGAGGAGGAGAGTCTAGCGTCGAACGGTCGCAGGGAATAAGTGCACAAAATGTTAGAACGTCACAGGTTCGCGTGAGGGAATCGAGCATTGAGCGCCCGCAACGCCTCCCTGCACAAAATATTAGGACCTCGCAAACATGCGTGAGGAATCGAGCATTGAGCGGTCACAACGTTTCGCTGCACAAAATTTTAGGATGTTGCGAATCGAGCACCGGCCGCCCGTTCAAAGCGGTACAAAGAGAAAGAAAACAAGTGATGACATCTTAGAACGCGCAGTAGAATTTTAGCACACAGTAATAGGTCGGCTTTCAGTTACGATCCAAGCTACTGTAAATTTGGAGGAATGAGTAAGATTTGCCTTAATTGCCATACAAAAATGGATAGATGAAGTGAGCGGTGTGTATTGTTCCCAATATTTAGGAACTACCCAACAAACATTTTAGTCGCATAAGTGAAACTAACGCTACTCGAAGTGCTATAAACGTCGTAATTAAGTAATTTTATTATGGAATACGGCTTAGTGTCTCATAACTTTATACGACTTTATGGTCGTATTAGACATCTTATTCGACTTCTATACAACCTGTCGTATATGACTTTATACAACTTTTAGCGATATAACCAGTGCTGTCGTCTTAGTAACGCCTATACAACTTTTACACCGTTATTAATCGTATTAGAGTCGCGGGAACTATTTTTACGCGATGGTCGTGTAAGAGTGACAAAATCCACTCTTAAATGATTTTCAGTCAATTTGATCACTTTTATATAACTTTAAAGTGACTGGATGTCGTATTAGTGTGTAAAAATTCAGTAACCAGACATTCTTTTATGACTCTTAAAAATAACTGTATGACGTTAAAATGAATAAAAAAAGCTGAGCAATTGATTTTTTACACGAAATCTCTAAATGAACCCTAATTATGCTGACATATACTAAGTGCACAGAATGAATAAGTTGCTTAGACGTTGTATTATGATCGTGTCTTGAACTCTAAGTCGTAAAAAGGTAACTGCTAGCACGTTCGTTAAAAATATTTGTTAAAATATTGCTTAATTTAAAGAATATATAAGGCGCGTTCCTTTTATAGATAAAACTTGCTCATATTACTCGATAAAATTAATTTCCCAACAGATTATTGTACAGGACACTTTAATTTTGAAGATGCAAATAGATATACGTAAATATACAAAATGGATACTGACAATGAAAATAATTTATTAAAATATAAAATTGATCAATCAAAATCCCTCATAAAAGTCGCGATAGCATATATGTCATTCGATAAAATGCCGTGAAGCGGTTATAGTAAACACCATTACTCGATGAGAAGACTTTTATTTGGTTTCACGACATCTACGCGATCACTACATGACTATTTAGTGATTATTGCAACCACTTCGCGACTCTATTACGACACTGATCCGTATAAAATGGGCCTTTTCTCGGTCGTGTCGACGTGATAGCAACGTATTTGCGACCAGCTTATGGAACCAAAAGTTAGATTTGGCACGTCGTGGCAACCTATAAAATGTTTGTTGGGTACCACATACTACCAATACAAAATATTTTGATGGACATTCGTCCATTTTCAGCACATTTTTTGAAAAACTTTCGTAGGTGCAAGAGTCTCTTTCAGATGACTGCGTTTGAGAATGAAATAAGTTAAGAAATTAAGGGAGGAAACTTCATGCCCACTTTTAAGGTCGGAAGGGCAGGTTTACCGCTTCATAGGCAGTATTTTATTGCAATAAAACTTATAGTCACAAACTGATTTCCACGCGGGCGAAGCCGCGGGCACAGCTAGTCTATAATATGTATGTATTTAGAAATATATAAGTATGTTTATCAGCACTCTGGTTACCATAGTACAGGCTCTGCCTAGTTTGGGATCAGACGGCCATGTTTGAGATGTGTGAAGTTATTATTATAACTAAAGAAACACGATGTCATGGCAAACTGAATTAAAAAGTAAAAATGGCATTATCATCAGATCGTATCGTTACCAAGCCCGATTTGTTGGAATCGTTAAAACGAATCATATGAGCCCAAACTCCGGGGTTTACTAGTAGCCAATGAAAAGTTCAACTACCAACCTATATACCATATACCGACCTCCTGGCTTCATCATCAAACATATACACCACACATACGTACACGCACAAACACACCCAAACACACATACAATCATACATACACAAACGCATTACAAACAAAACCGCGCGGGTGTGAATCCTGGAGTCCTGAATAGAGGTCTTGACCTAGTTTAGGCTCCAGTCCACCCCAAACTACAACTTTTATCTTTGTACCAATACTTATTAATCACTAGCGACCCGCCCCGGCTTCGCACATGTAGCAAAGCATATATTGATTTTTCCGACGTCTTCAACAATCATCGTCAAATTTCAGCCATTTTACACAAAAACTTGATAAATTATACACCTAAACCTTTCTCATGAATCACTCCGTCTATAGGTGAAAACCGTATGAAGATCCGTTCGCTAGCTATTGAGTTTATCGCGAACAGACAGACCGAGATAAAGCTGTGTTAAAAAGACATGATTGTATTTTGTAATGTGAGGGTGATGGCCAATAAACGACATACGTACATACATGAAGAAACTTTAAACGTATGTATCACGTATATGTTTTAACTAGACCACGGGGAATAAACCGTTTTAACTCCTTAAAGAACATCCCTATTAAAAAACCACCTATGCAAGAGGATATATCCGGATATGTCCGGACGGATGGTAAACCTTTCAAGGTGAGGGCAGGTCCTTGTCCTCGAGTGCGTTGAGAGTGCTCGACTGTACCGTGGAAGGTAAGGCTCGGGAATTGTTTGGACGTAAATATATGGAAGTAGGTTTCGTGGTAGAGCCTTAGACAAGAATCTTGAAGAGGCTGATTTACAATAAAGCATTTCTTTGAAAAGTGCCTGTTTTAAAAAAAAAAGCTTTTAATAAGCTAGCTTTTGCCCACGGCTTCACTTGCCTGAATGTAGTTTTTGTCAATCAATTCAGGTATCCCTCGGGGACAGTCTTTTTTTGTGGTCTTATGTCTTTTTCTGTACCTCTAACAATGAATATGCAAAATTTCATGATGATAGTTTCAGGGATAAAAATTAGCCTTTGTGATATTTCAGAGTTGAACCTATCTATGTGCTAAATTTTATCCAGATCTATTTAGCTTGTTTTTATGTGAAAGAGTAACAAACGCCCATCCATCCATTCTCAGAAACTTTCACCTTTATAAAATAACTAGCTGACCCGCGCAACTTCGTCCGCGTTTGTAAATTTTCAACGTTTTTGCAAAAATTTTCATTGATACTCCGTTCCTATTGGTTTTAGCGTGATGTTATATAGCCTTCTTCAATAAATGGGCTATCCAACACTAAAAGAATATTTCAAGCAAACAAACTCTTCAGCTTTATAATATTAATATAGATTAAGAAGTAATATTAGTTAGGGTTTGATCGGTTTTTGAGTTTGGATTTTTTTCTTTTGGCTTTGAGGTTCCACTCTTAGGTGACGTCAACTTATCAACTTGTAGTATGTTATGCGTACGAAGACGTACACAGAGGACGCTGCATGTGTACGTACGCGGAGGACGCTGCATGTGTACGTACGCAAAGGACGCTGCATGTATACGTACGCAGAGGACACTGCATGTACACGTACGCTGAGTACGCTGGTGTGCGCTTTTTAACACGCTTTTATCAGCTTCACTTCTATTGTACACCTATGTAAATAGATCTTAGAATTCAATTTTAATTGTCGTATTTGAATCAAACTTAGACAATACTATAATTTGGCATCTTGGAACTGATCTGATGACAGGGCTAGGAGGTGGATAGTAGAACTCTTCAGTGGCTACTAGCAAACTCGTCGAGTTTGGGCTCCTAAGTTGTTTTGACGAGTCCAACAAACTGTTACAGTAGTCTGACGATGAAACCAAGAAGTGAATATTAAATATATTATTTTTCCTTTGATTTCAGTTTGCTATCAAAGAGTGTTTTTTTTTTGTTTTTCTGAACTATAATTATTGGTAATATATTCCAGAAAGCGCACAATTGCCATAGTATTATATTTATTTGGTAGGATACCTTTTTTATTTACCCGATGTAAATAATAATATATAATACATAAAATTGGTTAAGGTTTATATGTTTCCCTATAACTTTTTTCTTTACTACAATAGACTAGACACCGCTTGAACTAAACACCTTTAACAAATACTTCCTCTAAGCTCTCGCAGACATTGACGGATCGTCGTTGTCACCTGCAGCACTCGATTTTGTGATAGAACGCGATATTGAACAGGTATCTAATACGAACAATTTATTGCGTGAAATATGGCCGTTATTACGTTTAATACTTCGTTGTTTGAATTGTTTTCTTTATTTAAATCTTTGATGCATAGAAAAACATTTCTCGTGTTTTGAGCAAGTATACTACGTCGGTGACAAACAAGCATCCGGTCCGCCTGAAAGCGGTTACCGTAGCCTATGAACGCTTGAAATTCGCGAAATCACGCATGGGCGTTGCCGACCCTTTAAAAACCTATTCACTCCTTTCTTTCAGAATCCCATACTGTAGTCCCTCGGGAAAACCTCGTCAGGGAGCTCATTCCACAGCCGAAGCGTTCAGGGGAGGAAATTCCTCTGGAACCGTACCTTGCGCAACGTGCGCTGCCGGTGGCGAGCGGAGCGGTGGCGGTGTTAGAATGCGGCCGTGGGCATCTTGTCAAGAGTACTTGGAACTGGATGACGCTGGTATGCAAATAAAGTATTATCTTTCAGGGTTGTGGTATATAGCCCCGTGGCCGTAACCAAAAAATATCGGATATATCCGAAATAAAAATCTAACCGAAACCGCATCCGATATAAAGGTTCGGATGAGTTCATCGTCGAAATGAGACACGTTATGACAGGTTTTTATTATTTGTATGTTTCGGAAGTTATTACATAATTTTGTTTTTTTGTTTATTGAATTTCATTTTTCGAGTATCTAAACAAAAAATGATAAACTAGAAATAAAGTATAATCGTTTAAAAATTTTATACTCGTAACCAAAATCCGTAACCGTGTCTAAAACCGGTATAATATTATCCAAGTATCCGAAATTTCGTATTCATAACATCCCTGTTACCGGTTACTAACAAAACCGTAGTTTTTCACATAAATATGTTTTGTACTTATCGATAAGAAAATCGAACAAGTACGCGAACCGAATGGCAGAATAAAATAGAATATCTTTATTTGCAGTAAAACGTAGTAGGTACATAGGTTCTTACAAATCAAGGGTTGCCATACTTCAGTACATTTTTGTCATATTTATAATGCAATGCAATGCAAATAGTTAGGTATGTCACTTTGAGGTAACTGTCTAACTTGTACTGACTCTAAATTTGCTTAAAGCGTCTCATAAATATATCCCACGAGAACCGTACATTTTCCGGGATAAAAAGCCTTTGTACTATTCCAGACTATAATCTATCTCTATGCCAAATTTCATCCAGATCTGTAAAGCCGTTTTTGAGTGAAAGAGTAACAAAAATCCATCTATCCATTCATCTATCATCACAAACTTTCGCCTTTATAATATTAGTAAGATCAATGAATATTATCTTAGGTTTAATGATGAATACTGCTAGCATTTTTTTTTTTTATGGTATAGGGGGCAAACGAGCAGATGGATCACCTGATGGTAATTGACTACCGCCGCCCATGGGCACCTGTAACTCAAGAGTCACAGTCAGTGGAAAGCGAAGTCAGGGCCTACAACTGCACGAGGCAGACAGGCGTTTTATTTATTTATTTAAAATTTAATCTTTGAGCATACCTTAATTCTGATTCGTGGCACAAAATCAGTGACACGCAAAAGGCCACCTTATCAGCGTTAATCTTCCAAGCATAGTAATTTAAATGATCGCTACATTTTATTACAGCCCTTTTCTTTCAGATAAAATACATTTTCAGGTACAATACAATGGACGGAACTTAAAAAAAAACACCGAATAAAATGTAAAAGCAAAACAAGTTTATTTGATTTTATTACACAGCTAGATTAATCTAGTTTCTGACCTTGATGTCGGTACAATACGGTTCCAACACTCCACTCATGTCAGGCGTAATGTACCCCACGGACGATGTTTTCTAGCGTTTTTAGTGTAGTTACATTTTCTCTGCTAGAAAAAAAATAAAACAAAAATGTTAACAAGCGACCAACAACGTTTCTTTTTATTCGCAATATTTTATTTAACTTGGCTATCGCACTCCCATGGACCTGCACAATAGATTACCTAGAGATAGGATCATAACAAATGGCCGTGGTATTTTTCAAAACATTATCAGGTATTTAGCAAGAATTGTCATTGGGCACGCTACTTGGTGTGGGATGATGTTATCTTTAATGGACTTGCCATGAACTTTGTTTGTATCACAAACTTGAGGAGAATCATAAAGGTAGTAATGGTCCAAATTTTCATGTTGAGGAGATGGAGAGTGCGGTACTGCATTTTCATGGATATTATTTAAACTAACTAAATTGACTAAATTATAAACGTAACTAAAACAACTAAGAACGTAACTAACAAAAATCGGTGGTAGCGCAATAGCTAAAGCGTCGGACTTGCGATCGAGTGGTTGCGGGTTCGACTCCACCCAATGCACTACCGATGTGAACCCATTCCTAACAAAAATATTTAGCTTAGCAGGAGAGGTTAACAAGAATACTAGTAATGTGTGACCCACGTTAGTAGTAGTCTTAAAAAATAACAAATGAATATTATTAATGCGAATGCACATTTGTTTGTTACGCTTTCACTGCTCAACCGTGAAAAAAAAATTTTGTAAAACGAAAAACCGGATAAGTGTGAATTTGACTCGGGCACCGGGACCTTGCTTCTTGATTTTTTTACATACTTATGTAGTTAGTGAGTTAATTAGAAGTGAAGCTAATTAAAGCGTGTTAAAAGGTCCTGTTCCCGACGTACAGAAAAAATACTTTTAGACGATCGTCCGGTTTCACAAAGTTAACATTAACGTAAAGCCACGAGCAAAACCTAGTTATTAATAAAATAGCAAGCCTCGTAATTGATAAGTATAAATTACTACTGAAAAATCAACCTTCATATTTCGATGACATACATGACTAGCGACTCAAAACTTCAGAGCCAAAGAAATAATCTTATCACCCACGTACGAGGAACTTTTCTTGTCCTTGATTAAAGTAAGTCCTTGATCCCTTACATCAGGTACCTAATATACTCGTAGGACGACGTAGATTAATGGAAGGCTCTCAAGGGACTGATCTGATACAATAGTAGGTCTTTTCACGCCGGATTGTAAGGCAGAAATTTTCTAAGAATGTTTAAAAGTTCTGTATTGATTTGGTATTTAGTTAATTTTGATTAATTTTTGTATGGTTTTGAATGAACTAACTTTCTAAATTGCATGAGTGGGAATCGGACGAGTATTCCTTTACTTTACTTTTACTCGATACACCTCACTCACAGTCGTCTGATCCTATATTTGGCAGACCCTGTCCTAACTGTAACCAGACTGTTGATAAACATACTTATATATTACTAAATACCTACTTATAATATATAAATTACACCCAGAAACAGAACCTATGATCGTGCTCGTTATTTTTCCTGGGTGGCAATCAATCCTTTGGCATAGCAGTCAGGATCACTAGACTTGACTAGACAAATAGGCCAATAAAATTTTTATTCTTCTTTATGTTAACACGTGCATACGCATTTATTAGACTTACATCGTTTTTATTAATACAGATTGCCTGCTAACTTGAAACTTTCGCGTTCCATAATCGTTTCAGAGATAGCCTGGTACCCGAAGTTCGGCCATAATTAATTAAATTTTGAATGTTTTGTTCTATTTCATTTACCTATTTGTAACATATCAAGCTATTTATATTTAGTATTAGTATAAGTTGAACTTATATATTGTATAGACTAAGACCTCTACGTGAACGCACAGGCTTAGTGAATCAATTGTTTTTATAAATGTATTTACTAACACTATGCGTTCGTTTGTTGTCGGTAAATATTGAAAGTGATTGTGAGCTTGGTAAATAAGATAGCTTTATATAGCAGACTACTACTTTCTACTACCCTTGAGTCGTATTGCTGTTTATTACAAAAGTAAAAACTTACATTAAAGTGTACCAATGGATGCTCTGATTTTCTCAACAATAACTGGGTAGCTTTCCTTAGGCGATACAGGTAAAATTTTGTTACCAACTTTACATATATTTTTATTGAGTAATCTCGTCTTTAATACTAGCAGATTCCCTACTTAAAATAAACTAGACAGTAGACGCACAAACTTCATTAACCATCGTAGAAGAATTTCTGTTCTACCGAAGATTTCAAATCTAAATATTGAAGAATTTTATCCTACGACTTAATTTATCAAAAGAAAGTACGGTTAAGTATATAACGACTTTATAGCAACTAAAGATAAAAAAAAGATAGGTATAGGCAATAGTGAAATTTATGAATTTGGTTAAAGCATTTGACACTTTATCTTACCCACTCTTCACTACATATTATAAAACAAAGTCCACCGCCACGTCTGTCTGTCTGTTCGCGATAAACCGAAAAACTACTGAACCGATTTTCATGTGGGTTTCACTAATAGACAGAGTGATTCATGAGGAAGGTTTAGGTGTAATTTGTACCCGTGCGAAGCCGGGGCGGGTTGTTAGTGCTAAATAAATAAAAATATCTTAAATAATGCTAAATCATAGAGTGAATAGGTGTCTCTTGTATCACCTTCGTCTTAATCGTCACTTTCCGTCAGGTGTGTTGGAAGACAAACCCTTATTCCGTTTATTAAAAAAAAAAATGTTTAATTTAAATAACAGAGGTCTATTAAAAAAAATACCAGTCATATTACTGAACAGGGACCGGATATTTTTTTACGATTTCAGACGATTCGCAGCAATTTCTCCACGCAAAACCTACACAAATAATATGGAAGCAAATACCGCGACAAATGCGTGATTACGAGTGTTTATGGAATCTCACCCTCTCAAGCAACGAACAATATAGTGATAACGACACAATTTGTGAACTTGTATGTGGTAGGGGAGCAAGGTAAACATGGAATTTTATGGAAGGATAATGGGAAACATTTTCTTGGAGTCGCGTCGTTCGAAACAATGTTTTTATTTACACACGAATATTTCACTTGCGCTCTACCGATAACGTGGAAGTACGTGGAACAGGCTTATTTGAAGAATTTTATTGTGAACGACTTTTCGAATGGAATCGTATCGAATTGTATGATTTTCTAGCTTATGCTCGGCTTCGCTTGCGTAAAATTTATTTTTTTATTTCTCGTGAATAATTATTTATTTCTTGGTTAAAGGTACCATATGGGATTTTCTGCACCCCTGACCAAGTGTGTTCAAAATTTCATGATGATCGCTTGAGCAGTTAAGGCGTGAAATTCATATTATGCCCCAGGATATGACTGGCTTGTTGGCCTAGTGCAGTGCAGTATTTAAAAAAAAAAGTGGTTAGTCACCCTGACTGCTACGCCATAGGTCGTGGGTTCGATTCCCACCCGAGTCTGGGTGTTCTGTGTGCCCGTTGTTTGTATGTTTGTAAAGTCCCCCGCGATACAGGGGTCATTCCTAATGCGGGAAAAGGCTGGTGCTTTAAAAAAAAAAAAATAAAAAAAAATAGTTTCAATGAAATATGGCGGTATACGGTCGTTGGTGTAGATTTATTTGTACACCAACGAGCTTATGCGACGAGATATAACGAGATAATGCTATTCAATTCTACTATTTGGATAGGATAATTTTATTTCATTTATCATGCTGGATATTTGCGATCCTGGCATTCAGGGTTCGCAGACCGCAGTAGTCTTAATGTACCCAAATTAAATTTTAAAATTTAAGATAAAATGATTTACAAAAAAAGTTATTTAATTATCTGCAAAATACGTTTTACATTTATTACATATTAATTGCTTTGAAGACTCTTTAGACAACTTTTTTGTTTGTGTCAGACATCAGCTTTCAGAATTAATTACTTTGTGTTTCACACATATTTTGAATATTCATAAATTTAAAAACTTTTTGTGAACATTTTAGTTGTATATCATTTGTACATAAACATATACATTTAAATCAAAATATGTTCTTATTAATTGGTCTGTGGATATACCTTTGATGTGATATTTACTTTGAAAGCGGTTGGAAACGCCAAAAACCGTTTATGAATATTAAAAATAATTTTCATGTGGTTACTATTGTAAACTTTAATGTACTAAAAACAAATAGAAAATCGAGATCGGTTGATGCCTCATCAACTAGTCCGGTGAAGAGAATAGGATCTACACGCAAACTAGGCATGCAGTATGAAAATACTGCACCCAGCGGGAATGTAGACCGTTCATAACCATCATCATTCTACAGTTCCAAGGAGAAAGACAATAACATCCTAGACGCCATTGAGATAAGACTTTTGACCAAGGATCATTCCTCAAATGCCATACTTGTTACCTTCTTACTTAATAGAGTTTCCTGTTCAACACAGTCAAAGGCTTTTGTTAAAACAGTTTACAAAACGCAAATAATTCTTAAAAAAAAACCGACTTCAACAAAAGAAACTATTCCATAAAAGACTTATACATGGTTTTCTCATGGATGCCATAGTCAGAACTGGACCAAATAAAAATGGGACCACATGGAAAGCACCAGCTTTCAAATAAAAAAAAATCATCAAAATCGGTTCACCCAGTCGAAAGTTCTGAGGTAACAAACATAAAAAAAAAACAGTCAAATTGAGAACCTCCTCCTTTTTTGAAGTCGGTTAATCAGTAGCCGACTAATTTGCGTTTTTTTTTAAAGTCCAATCCCATATTCATGTTAATTCTTACTAAATCCTTTTGCTTATTACATAAGATTATTTTAGATAGAAAAGTATCATACCGCTGTAGTTTTTTAATACATACTATTTTCAAATATCTCGACATTAAAGAATTGTTCCGTCCTAACGTCTAAAATAAGCTATTTGCGAAATAACTCAAGTCTGCCCCAAGATTTTTTTTTTGAAAAAACTTCTTTAGCGTCATTGTGAACTTTTTGGGGTGGGTAAAACATGTTAAACTCGCGTCAGGACACGTGACCTGATCGTAATATCAGACAAACCGTGTAATTTTAGTTGACTACAATATGACCCGATTATTTCCAGGTTGTTTATTTACACATAATTCTCATCGTTCACAAATCAAGACGCTTAGAGTCTCTCTCTACCTACAAAGAAATGCATTTGCCTAATTAGGAACACAATTACGTGCAGCATAATTAATACACTGACCTGTAGATAGTGCAACCTGCATGAGATTTCCCACCGAGTCACCATTGTTACTGTCGATTACAATGTTTCCGAGATCTCTGTCGATGTCAGTGAACTTTGATAAAATGCTGTTAAAATAGTTTGAGAATTATAATTTCTGTTAATGAAACTGTTGGTTTTTGATAATTGCATTTTTTATAATTATTGAGAAATAAGATAACTGTAACTGCATCTAAATTAATGTGGGTCAGATAAGTCGCACGGGTTCGATGATCAAATGACTAATTTTGTTTTTAGAGTCTGTGCGGAAAGAGAACCGTCGTAGGATTTGAAGTCGCAGCAGTGCTAAATTACCTTTTTGTTATATTGACAACACTGTTACGTTATTATAGTTCGATAGTAAACAATACTGTACAATACAGTAAACAATAATGAAGTAATAGTGTAAAAAGGTAATTTAGCACTGCTGCGACCTCAAATCCTACGATGGTTCTCTTACCGCACAGACTATAGTATCATAACAACTTATTTATTAGAATTAATGAGACCTTTAGTTTGTAAAACAATTCTCCATATATGGTAATTAAGCATATCTTGTGGTTTTAAATTAGAAACTTAAATAAGAAATTGCGGAGATATAATATTGATTTGATTTAGAATATGTATGTATTTAAGATATTCCTTGTGGCAATCTCCTTCAACTTTTCGATTAACCTTGATCAAACGAAAATAATTTTCTTATTTGAGAAGTTCTTAGCGACAGCTCAGAGAACTATTCTATAAGAGGGGAATGGGCCGGCTGTTTACACATCGTGACATAATATCAATTTTCTTGGAAACCAACATTATGAAAGGCAATTTTTGTATATATACATTTATATACAAAAATTGCCTTTCGGCGTTGGCGTTTTCCTTAAAGTTTGTAGATCCCCAAACCCCTGCTACTTCAAACTTTTTGGTATCTATAAGAATACTTATAGGATTGAAAAAGATCTATTTTAGTAATAAGTAAACGCACAAGCCGCGACTATAGCTAGTCCTATTTATATTGTATTATGTCAAAAAGTTACTTTGATTCCGTATTTGGAATAACGAGTATTTGAGCATCTTGAACGTGAAACCTTATATTACGTCAAAATCAAAATTATTTATTTCAATAAAACTAGTTCTCGGTATTTTTGAATTGTCAGGAGTCAGTCAGAAGAAGTTAATCGTAAAGCTAACTGCCAGGCAAGAAACTGCAAGGACGCTCTTTTTCAAGATGTTTTTACAAGGTTCTTGTTACATTGCTTAAAAGCGCAAATTAAATGTGAGAACAATGTAACATATTGTTTGATAAGTATATTTAAGTAATAGCAGTACGGAGATAACCAGCCCGACTAATGGCACTCGTTCGCGAGCATGACACATACGCTAGCCATCATCCAGTTCAACCATTTTGAAGGGAGCCGAACTAGCCGACACATACGCGACCATCGGCAAGACTTTTAGGCGAGCATGACACATGTAAAATTCAACATTTTCTAATAAAAATGAAAAAGAAGAATAACAGCAAAGTTAATGTGTGTACTTATTACTACTAAGCAGTTCGGTTTTTCTTACTGAAAGACCTAGTGTAGAAAGAAGCAACTCCCCTCCCCTTTCCCCCTCCTAACTATCCCAATTCGGGGCATGGGCAGTAGCTTTACCGGGTCAAGGGATCAAAGCACTATTTATTACCTATTGTTTCTGGTACCACTCGTTGTTTCTGATACCTAAGAAAATCTAAAAATAGAGAAACAAAACTATTAAATCACATGTTGACCAAAACAAAATACATTAAGGGATTGTTTCGCAATCTTCAGGTAAAGTAATATTTAGATAATATATTATTTTTATGACGTTCATCACGCGATAGTCCACACGAGAGAGCGAACAAAAACAAGTGAAAGATATCATTAAAGAACTGCATGCGCATACTCTAGCGCAGCCAATTTATTCCGTTGGTGAATGTGCAGATCAAGATTTCAATTGCGAGTTAATAATATAACATTACATTGTAGATTTAAACATGTTTAAGTAAAAAGGAAATATATATGACTAATATTTTGTAAATTAGTCAATGAAGTACCTGAATAGTTAAGAGACATTATTCTTTAAAAATAATGGAGGGTAGAGGCACAGATTACAGAGGAAGGAACACCATTTTATATGGGACGCAAACCGAAAAAAATATCCAGCTGAAAGCAGTATATGATAGTTCAAGAACTAACCGCAATGGCGCTTGTAGGCAAGATAAACAAAATATGAAAAAAAAAATTTTGCTACCAGTAGTTAATGGTTGATGAAGCGTAGGCAAATGAAAAAAAAACAAAATTTTGTCGAATATCTGCTAATTTATTAAATGCTTATTTTGAAAAGTTTGCGATTAAAAAGCAGAACTTTCTTCTTCCTAGTTACTACTGCCCACAGAAATCTAAATAAGGTAACTACAGCCTCTAGCTCCGGTAGCGCCACCTTAGTACACAATTTTGACCTCTACCCTTCATAGAACAATGTCTCCTTATTCTTTTAAACCACCATTTTCATTATCATTTTTAGTTTACTTTTATGTAGGTAGATCTCTGATTCGAAGCAGTTTGAATTTAATCGGTTTTAGTCAATGTATTTAATAAAGGTTAACAATAAAAAAATATGGCGTAAATATGGTACAAAATATCTATGAGTGTGAGTATGAGTCCTTTCGTGTCCTATGTCTTTGCGTCTAGGCAGACGTGAAATTGTGATTGCGTTCCGACTTCGTTCCGAACACATTCCTAGCAAAGACTTCTTTCTTACGAAAAAAGTAAATTCACTTGATAGAGAGTTATGTAAAAGACGCGATTATACGCAATGATGCAAATTTTTTAATGGCATGTGTCCTCAACGCTGATAAAAGCGCACAATTTATTAGATAATTTGATATTAATTTAGCAGATGCAGCTTAAAAGTAGTTTAGTAGTAGTTGTATAGTATATTTATGCATACTTTTGTATACAAACATTCCTTAATAAATCATGTTCCATTAAACACGCGAATTTTGTAACTACCAATAAATTTAGTTATTTTCTGGTCGCCTGTTTTATTGTCTCTTAACTTGTAACTGTTAAAAATAATTACACCTCTGTAGCACTGAACACATTTTCAATTTATAGATGTCATTATTAGGGTTATTGGTGGAAAATTTGAGTGCTCTTATATATACCACCGTCGATTGCAATCAAATTTATGCTTTTTTTAATATATATTTAGGCTGCTCATTTCTAAAACAGTCCCTAGACGATCATGCAGCATGACAAGCTGAATCGTCAAGCTGCATGAAGGAGCTATTGAGAGTCTATTATGCAACATGATAGTTCGCTTGGTATAATCATTTGATTCAGTCGATATAGATAGTACAGTAAAGGGATCTTCTGCGCTGGTATGGAAATGTCTTTGTCAAAGGCAGATTTATAAATAAATAAATTTATAAATATAAAAATAAAAGAAATTATCAATCAACTGCCAGCACGTAGTTTGCATGTCATGCACGTAGTTTGCATGTCATGCACGTAGTTTACATGTCATGCCCGGAGTTTGCATGTCATTCGCTTCAATCAATGCAATTAAACGATCATGCACGCATGACAGCACGTGTAAACGCCTTTCCGACCTGCCTGATTCTTCCCCCCTTTTTGAGCGAAGGGTAAGTCACCTCCAAGCTCTGGTCCTTCGAGCCGTTTCCCCTATAATTATATCATACTTTTTAATTCACACATTTATAGGATAAAGTTATACTGCATAAGCATTAAACATTCATTTACACATTTCCGAACGCATAACACACCCCTTCCTATCATACACCTTCCGCTTCCCCTCTCGCAAAAGGATCGCGACGCGCACGCATTGGAGTTCCCGCTAGACGCTCCTAAATACTAATGAAATCGCTATATATCAATATAAAACCACACGCGAGTGTTCCCTGTCAACAATAAAAACGTCTTGGTGGTGATACAACTCAAGAACCGGCGAAGAAAGGGATTTGAGAAGATATTCAAGCGCACGTGTGGCCATTCTGACCTGCCTGATTCTTCCCCCTTTTTTGAGCGAAGGGTAAGTCACCTCCAGCACGTAAAGCATGTCATGCCGCATGATCGTCTAGGGAGCGCTTAAGCCTACGTGTAACGAACCATTCTAGCTGGAATTACAGCAGTGTCACAACGTTCCCACAGCCATCATTATCGACTTAGCAAGAGAGTTGTATTGTCACAATTCCTTTCACGACTTATTAGATCTGTAATCCGGGACTTTACATCTTTATAAGGTGTGAAACCTTTTTTTTATACGCAACGTTTCAATCTCATTGCACTGATAGTAGTCACGGGAGAAGTGACAGCCAACAAACGTACCTTATAACTATTAAGTTCTATTACACATAAGATTGATTTGTCGTGCCCCTTTCATATTAGTTTTCTTTACACAAACACCAGTTGCTTGTTATCAACAGTCATAAACCGCTATTGTATATAAATGAAATAAGAATCTCAGACAATATCAAGCCAGACAGAAAGCTGACCCGAACGTTGAGCTAGAACGATAATATAGCGAAAAAAATATACAGTATAAAAGTAAGCTCTCACGGTTGAATCTTTATTGTTTGTGAATGATCTGGGAGGCCGGAGAGAAAGTGAAAGGGGAAGAGCTATCAGCTGTTCATCAATCTAATCTAAACCGTAGACTGGTAGAATCTGAAAAACAGAGATAATTATAATTATATTCTTAAACATATTACACACGTTATCCATTACAACACAAATTAGATTTAGAACACAAACATAAACATTTTAAACTTTCGCGTTCCATGTTTATATCTTAATATATATATATATATTTCTTCTGTGCGTGTGTATGTCACTGAACTCCTCCTAAACGGCTGGATCGATTTTAATGAAATTTTTTGTGTGTCTTCAGGTGAATTCGAGAATGGTTTAGATTTACAATTGGACCCGGTAGATGGCGCTGCGACAGGACGTCTGTCGGGTCCGTTAGTCATATATATATATATATATATATGGAACCCGAATTAAAAATATATATAAAATTATTTATACTACATTTATCGTGATCAATAGTTATTACACATACCATTAAATTGCCTGACTGGTATACACCAGAATAGGGACACTGTTACTATAGTATGCGCACCCGCAGTTTCACCTTCATTTATGGTAACTGCTCCGTTCCTAAGGGTCATAGCGTGATGTTACATGGCCTATAACATTCTTCAATGAATACTCTGTCCAATACAAAATGAGTTATTCAAATCCGACAAATTGTTCCAGAGATTAGCTAGTTTAAACAAACAAACAATCATACAAAAAACCCTTCAGCTTTACTGTATAGTATAGATATCGAAAATATGCAGGTGGATGAAGAACCTTCTACCTCACGGACTCGACGACGGAGGGCTGCCAGGCCAGTGAGTAGACACGTTAGGCAATTCTCGGTATGTAATAACTATTGATCTAGTTAATTCCCGTAGAAATAGTAATGTTATACAGTTATTTTTGTAAATTCATATTTGCATGCATATTATACTAAAAACATAGCGCATAACATATTATACTAAAAGTTATGCGTGGTCATACATAAAAAAAATTATATAGGACAGTTCGAATTGAGAACCTCCTTCGTTTTTTCGTCAGTTAAAAATACAAATACACTTATTTATTCTACTAATATTATAAATTTAAAAGTTTGATTGGATGGATGAATGTTTATTACTCTTTCACGTTAAAACTACTGAACCGATTGCGATGAAACTTGGTATGTAGATAGTTGAAGACCTGGATTAACATATAGGCTACTTTTTATCCCGATATTCTTACGGGATCGGGATTTACGCCGGTGAAACCGCGGGGCGCTGCTAGTGTTTACTATTTGAATTTCGGCATCTCTAAAGTGCAGTCGTATGCTGTATTGCAACACCACAGGGATCGTCAAATATGCAATTACCTAAATTAAATCTAAATCATTTCCTTTAGTAGTAAATTGAAATGAAATGCAATAATAGTTTAATAACGGCCCTAGCTTATCAGGAGATACTGAAAGATTCTTATGGCAATTATAGCTTGACAAGTAATCAGAGCTAAATAAAGTAAATGTGAAAACAACTTTAATGGCCTCTATCCACTATAAACGACTGATTCTGAAGTAATAAAACTTGTTGTTGCAATAACTTCAATCCTTGATAATGGAAATACTAAATTTAATTGCGAAAACAAACACAAATACTACCAGATACTGAAAATAAGAACAAGATCACTTTTTTTTTACTTTTTTTTATTGAATACTTCCTGCATTTCAAATTACATGAGGCGGACTTAATGCTAAGTGGCATTATCTACCAGTCAACCTTTGGGTGGTGCAGAGAAGGACGTGGCAGGTGCATATATATATAGAAGTGACAAATTAAAGGTTCAATCTTATACCTCATATACCTTACCTTAGAAAGTAGTTAAAGCCCGTAGGCTACCCACATAAGGCAAGTACTTGTGTGATCTACCAGTAGTTCTGAGTTTAGTTGCGTTAGTTGTAGTTTGTGTTGTTGAATTCAGGACTTTTCAAAAATTAATGAAATAAATAAATCATCCAAGCGTCGGCAGCGTAATGGCGAAGGCGTCGGACTTGCGATCATATGGATGCGGGTTTGAATCCCACCCAGTGCACTATCGACGTGAACCCTCCTAACACAAGCGTTTAGCTTAGCTGGAGGGGTTAACAAGAAAACTAGTAATGTGTGACCCACGTTGCTAGTATACCTAAATGGTATAAAAATTTGTGTGCTCCAAACATAGTTGTCCCAAGTTTTTTTTTTTTTTTAGGAAAGTGGGTATTCTTTGTGTCCGTTGTTAAAATGATTGTAAAATCCCCAGCGGCACAGGATTCATTCCTTATGCGGGACTTGCCTTTTTTTAAACAAAAACAAATCTCACCATTGCCATTCCAAGGCTTCAGAACTGTCCGATGACAGCAAGATGGGAAGTAAAAGTGTCTATGGGGAAAAAACTGCGCAACCAAAAGTAACAAGTTTTCAGTTAAAGAACACGCAATATATATTTTTTCGTTTGTATTATTTGTTTTTTATAATACCTAACGTATAGTTACGACAACAGAGTCATAAATCAAGTAGATTTATGAACTGTAGATATAAACAGATCAAACATCAATTTGAGTATAAGCATAAAGGTTTTAGGGATGAACAGTAAATAAGAAAATGTTTTGGTACTGATATTGTTTGATGATGAATAGACGAAAGAATTGGATCTAATAATAATATGTCTATTGTCACTGACTGGACTGGACTGACTGCCAATAAGCCTGATATAGTGGTAAAGGACCGATCACTATTCCCCATGACGACAATCCCCTAAGGGTTGAAAAAGAAAACAAATGAAGTATTTGGATTAGGCCCACGAGCTGCATGTGGAATGTGGATTCGACAATTATGTCGATCGATAGTCATATCGGCCCATGGCTGTATCGCTAAGAGGTTCGGCCAACACCTTCAGAGACTCACGTTAGGCAGTTGGATTAAGAGCCTGATGCAGAAGGCAGTCCTCCTCGATACGGCATGCAAAGTGAGGATGTTTCTGTCTCTGGAACCCTAACCACCGGTAGCTTGGTCCATGTACCCGATACCGGTGGGACCCTATTTTTTATGTTTTTAAATATAATGTGAATGTAATAAAAAAAATGTAATGTATATGTATATTTAAGTGAATCAAGAGAATAATAATATTCTGTTACGCATTTCCAACGCTATTTCAAAACAAAGTTAGCTTATTTCAGAATAAAAAAATTGTGGGATTGTAGTACTAAAAAAAATTTCGGATGCCCGCGGCAGGTCGCTTTACCCGTTGATAAAGGATCCCCGTCGTCGGATCCAAAACTAGTCTGACATTCAGGAAATACACACATGAGACACATGAGTAAAACCTCCATACGTAGGTACTGTATGTCAGCATGACAGGTACATATAGAGGTTTTTTTTCAGTTACGCTTAGCTGAATCGCTTACTAGACCTCAGCACGAATTAGTATTATCGAGGGGAACCACAAAAAACAAACCACAATAAAACTACAAATGGCCGAACACTCAATCGATATCCAGTTATAAAATATACATATATATACGAGTATATATATAAGATCTCATCAAACTCTCGTGAAATCTCGTCATGTCGCTGCAATTTACCTTAAGTGATAGCGATCGCACGAGATTTAACAACGTCTTACAATTAAGTGTGGAATGAGTTTTTGACTAAAAGCGTGTCTATAGTCAGACTTATTATAGCTCAATAAAACTAGTATGGCTCAGTTCTTGAAGACCAATATCAGACTCGTGGCAAAACAATCCCGACAGTATATTCCATGCCTGGCAATTTTCCTTTGTTTTCAACAACTTCGTTTATTATAGAAATGGGACGTACATAAAACAATATCTATATATTAGTAATTCAAATATTTTTATTCTCTTTCATATTTCAAATAAAAAAGAAAATCAAATTTACGTTGTTATAAAATATACATTAGTAAACCGATCCGGCTTAACATAAATCTTGTTTGGATGTATACAGTATTATTATAAATAATGCAAATGGCGTCACGTAGATGTAAAAGGTTGATATATTATAGGAGTAATGCATGAGACGAGTTTGTGTTGTGACTGGTCATCCATCTTGTGAATACAGCTGGATTAACCTTGAGTTCGTTTGGGCACCCGGTCGATTTTTCATTTGAATTCTGTAATTCTTATCGTATTTTTGTTGAAATATAATTTGAATGCGTATGTTATTTAATATAGTCTATGATCCCACCGCTTGAAGCTGCAGGTATCTGTTTTTTTTTTTTTTGATAAAACCGAATTTTTATTAATGATCCTCCTATCGAATAAAAACAAAGAGTAAAACGTTATCTTGTGTGGGAGAGCCATGCTTCAGCACGTATGGGCCAGCTCGATTCCGCTCGATACCACGGCCCCACAGAAAACCGGCAGAGAAGCAATGCTTGCATTGCATTTCGCCGCGTGAGTGAGGTTACCGGAGGCCCTAACCCTTCCCTTTCCCTTATTCCCGTCCTTCTCCTCTCCCCCCTCCCCCTCTTCTCCTACTCCCATCTTAAAGGGCGGCAACGTACTTGTGACTCTCGAGTTGCAGGTGCCCATGGGCGGCGGTAGTCATTTACCATCAGGTGACCCGTCTGCTCGTTTGCCCCCTATACCATAAAAAAAAAACACTTTAAAATATAAATTAGTAGCTGTGCCCGCAACTTCGTCCGCGTGGAATAGTGTGTTTATATCGAATCAACAGCCTAAAAAATAAGTTTCATGCTTCTAGCTCTAAATATGACGATACTTCCATACAACTTGTCATCCCTACCTTTCCACCCCTTACACCCCCTTTTTCGCATTAAAAAGTAGCCTATGTCCTTTCTCAGGCTGTAGACTATCTGTGTACCAAATTTCATTTAAATCGGTTAAGTAGTTTTGGCGTGAAAGGGCGACAGACAGACAGACAGAGTTACTTTCGCACTTATAATATTAAGTAAGGATTAGTAAGGACTAGTAAGGATTTAATTTAAAACACATAAGTGCAAATTATCAACATTAAGATACTTGTTTACAGTTGGGTTGCCATAGATTACGGTTGACTGAGAGTTGCCAGACATTTTTTTTTTTCGAATCCCTAGATCATTTTTTTTCAGATAACTTTGGATTCGCTTAAAAAAGAAATCTAATGAGATACCGTATATTTAATTAAAAGTAATTGCGGCTACATTTTGCGGTAGAAGCTATTACAGTAAAGTTGCCCTGGTGCAATATTTTCTACTGTCATGTATCATTCATGGAAATTAGGTTTTATAAAACGGTAGACACCTGGCGGGGATGACTGATCGATTGGTAGTTGATTAGTTCTCGACCGCTGAGGGTTGAAGATTAATTTAAATAAAAAAAAAAAAAAGTAAAATAAATTGTAATTATAAACTATACATGAAAATTTATCGTACTACAATTATTATATTCGATTGCCATCTTGCAACCCTATTGCGGATCTGTGGATGGAACTGAATAATATAAAAATCGCGATTAAAAAACAGGGCTTGATCGTAGAAGGGTGAAAATTTGAAGTTATATGTATTATTCAATTCTATATCAAAATAAAATATATTTTTTTTTTTGTGAAAAGAATAAAAAAATATATTTAGGGGTGGCTCACCCTCATCATTTAGGGGTATAAAAGATAGATTTTGACCGATTCTCAGACCTAACCGATATGCACACAAAATTTCATAAAAATCGGTCTAGCCGTTTCGGAGGAGTTTGGCAACAAACACCGCGACACGAGAATTTTATATATTAGACTAGCGGCCCGGTACGTGCTTCGCTACGTATAAAGTGAATATATTGACCGATTTTGTGCAAACTTCACATAAACCATCTACTAAATAGTCCGAACAAAGCCTAAACATTTGGTTTGGATAGGTGAGCCCGTTCTTGAGTTATAAAATTACAACTAAAAGTGGCATTGATTTTTATATATATTGATGAGCCTTACTGAGCTAACAATGATTTAAAACTGTCAGTATCAAACAATAAGTGAAGGGTGCCTAATTGTCTTTCATAAATTGTTGTTGAGAAGTTTGCGATTCAAACTTTTCTTGTTATTGCTGACAGAAATTGAAATTCATTATTAAAATGAAACCTTATAGTGAACGTATCAACCTATTTAAATAACATTCTAGATGGTTAATTGGTAATCCGTTTTATTAAAAGTTTACTAAACCAATCGTTTTTGAATGATAATAAAAATAATTTTTTTTGCGTGGGAGAGCCATGCTTCGGCACGTATGGGCTGGCTCGACTCCACTCGATACCACGACCTCACAGAAAACCGACAGTGAAACAATGATTGCATTGCATTTCGCCGCCTGAGTGAGGTTACCGGAGCCCCTAACCCTTCCCTCTCCCCTATTCCCGTCCTTCCCCTCTCCCCCCTTCCCCCTCCCTCCCCCTCTTCTCCTACTCCCACTTTAAAGGGCGGCAACGCACTTGTGACTCTCGAGTTGCAGGTGCCCATGGGCGGCGGTAGTCATTTACCATCAGGTGACCCGTCTGCTCGTTTGCCCCCTATACCATAAAACAAAAAAATTAAGTTTTCACTTTACCTTTTGCTTTCAAAAGGTTTTTTTTTTCTGTCATGCCTCACGGTTCGTATCGCCACTAACACATTCAAAACTACACATTATAAACTATTTGTAAACTATACAGGATGTTGCCATGTCGTTTAGTAAACCCCATGAATAACGTAAACACTAACAAGTTTCGGAAAATTCGTGATTTTCCTTTAATACAGAAATATTATTTTGAAACTGACAAATTGAACATGAAAATTAATCGATAAAGCTAACATGAATGAAACTATGGGTATTTAATACCAAGGATGTTGATGGAATGTTGAATGCTGATATTTCTGAAAATGTCTGCATACAAAACTAAATCATGGAATTGACAAGAAAATTGTTTAGAATTGTATACCACCAGGAAAACCGAAGAATTTTTTTTATCGACTATTGTTCGGCTACACATAACGCTCCTAAAATTTAACCACACCTTTCTTTAACAACCTGTATGTATTAGGCAAATATAAAACAGTTAATTACCTACTTTTTTCTCCCCTGATTTTCTTTGTTGTTTTGCTTAGTAGTTGATGGCTTGATGGGGGATGGGACGGGGAGGGAACTTCTCGCCAGTGGACAGTTCGAGTTACAGGCATGCGACCCTGACCTTCTAGAGCTTCAGCTTACACGTATAAGCAATATCCTTTTACTTCCATTGCCTTCCAGTCTTATCGACCTTTCCCTTTTCAACATGCTCCAAATTTTCCTATTTTTAATTCCCAAAGTGCCCGGTGGGCGGCAAAATGTGCGGTATTTTATCACTTCTGCCCATCCCTTTAGGGATACATACGTGATTGTATGTGTATTATGACAAGCTTTAGTGTTATCAATAACAAAATTTGAATGTTTTTTACTGTCTTCGACCCAGGTTTGTTTTTATCAATCCCTACTAATATTATAAATGTGAAAGTTTGGATAGATGGATTTATGGATGGATGTTTGTTACTCTTTCACGCAAAAACTACTGAACCGATGGCAACGAAACTTGGTATGTAGATAGCTAAAGACCTGGATTAACGCATAAGCTACTTTTTATCCCGATATTTCCACGGGATCGGGACTTACGTGGGTAAAACCGCGGGGCGCTGCTAGTTAATAAATTACGGTCGAATATCAACCTCTCGGCGACAAATAGTTATTTAAAGAACACAAATATTAAGTACCTACAATGATATAATAATGATATCTACACTACGATATCATTTACATTCATTAAATGTTTCTTGGAATTACAAGACCGGTAAATTCACTTGAAAATAACAGTGGTTTTCAAGTTTTAAAATCTTAAAGAGGACAATGAGATAAACTAGAAATAAAGCGATATAATAACAGTTAATCAACAAACCATAAAAATGATAACTCTAAACAATATCAATAATTTCAATTTATAAATGAACGAAAAAAATATCAATTTGAATAGCAATTCAAAATTGTTAAAAATGCGCAGTCATTTGTCTTTATTAGAGAGTGATTGATGGCTACTATGGACACATACGCACGCAGACCGTTTGTATTTAAGCATTTGGTATAAAGAACGTTCATGAAATTGTTATTAAATGACGAAACTCTAAATATAAAACGTGACTTTAAAATCGAGGTGAGAGATACTAGATATATTTTTTTCTCTAGTGACTAGATACCATTAAATTTTTAAAAAAACTTCGGGCCTCTTGGTCCCGTGGTTTGTGATCCTGGCTGCTGAGAAAGAGGTAGATTACCACCCATAACAAATGGTTTTGTTCTGTGTCTGAGTATCATTTATCTACAGGTAATGATGTATGTATTTAGTTATGTTTAAGTATGTTTTACTAGTTTGAGATCAAACGGCCGCCGTGTGTGAGGTTTGTTTCAAGTTATTATTGCGCTACCGCCGATAAAGGTTGTTGGTTGGCCCCGCATATTGAGAGTCTGTTTGTATTTTCTTGTCTCTGTACCACAGAATTAAGAATAAGTAAGAAGTGCAATGTGGGTAGGCCTTCGCGCCAAACACACGGTTCGCACGTAAATTCGATACTCACCCTGCGCGTCGTTGCGTCGAGTCGGTCGTTCGTCGCTTAAGCGGTTACTTAACTAATATAAAGGCACATTTAATCTATTCATCTGCTTAGTATAGGCACATAACTGAGAATTAAACATATAGATTAATTATTCTCTAAAAGAAGACAATCCTCATGTCGCGCGTCGTCAGAAGAGATAAGAGTTATGCCATAGAAAAATCAGATTTGCCGTGTGCGATCTAAATTACACTTTATTGTGTGGGAGCCAATGTCGCTATTTACTTCAATGATTTTGCGGAGTGAGTCTTCTCTATCTGTACTTTTATGTACTCTGTGGTACTACTAGCATAATGTTGCTTTTTTCTACTGGTAAAAAAGCTACCAGAGCTGTATAGGAAAAGAGATATGCGGTGACTTAATTTTGATGGATGGTGGTTTGATGTCATCTAGTGTAAAATGCCGTAACGAACACAATGCAACCACTCGTATTTCCTACTTGTTTTTAGTTTTTTTTTTTTTTTTACAAAAATAAAACTACCTACTTCGTAAATCCATTTCACATGTGGAAGAAGTATACGTAAATCCATTTATTTAATCATTTTATTCAGATATAAAGCTGTAAATAATTATTGAATAAAACAGTTTTTTCTTTTTTCTGTAAAATTTTACCAAGTCGAGATACGAAGTTTGATGATTAAGCCATCGGAAGGTTGGCAATACACAATTAATGCCACTGGTCTTGCAACCATTTACAGGCACCGATAACTGCTTTGCTAACTTAGTTATGTATAAAATTAACGGTGCATGATGGTTGCATATGATCGCGTACATTCACTCTTAAAATTGACTACTGCAGTCATGTCAAGAGCACATGACGGGGCTAATCCTTACCGCCCCTCAACAAACAGGCCGCAGTCACCGTAGTCGAAATCGGCCGGTTATATATACACATATGTGGGATATATAAACATATATGTTTATAAAATAAAAACACCATAACCGCTATCGCGACTGCTATTTCAGCTATTAGGATCTACTTCCTCAACCCGCCGGCTCCAATTTAAGAGATGATTCCGGTGAAATAATGTTTGTATGCATAGTATCACTATCTATACTAATGTTATAAATCTAAAAGTAACTTTGCCTGTCTGTCTGTCTACTAGCTTTTCACGTCATAACTACTGAACCAACCATCTTGAAATTTTGCATACAAATTATCATGGGTACGGAAACGGCCATAGGGTATCTTTCTTTCTTCAGGGTACCTTTCATCCCGAAAAAAGTACTCTTCTTAATTGATTGACAAAATCTGCAGTCTGAAGTAAAAGTTAGTAATATTATAACTAGTTGTTGCCCGCGCGTCTTCATTTGCGTGTACATATTTTTATAATTTGTGCGGAACCCTAATTCTTTTACCAAAATTAAATTAGCCTAAATTACTCCCTATAAGACCGGCTATCTGCCAGTGAAAGTCCCGTGGAAATCGGTCGATCCGGAAAATAGCCGGAATAAACGGACGGACAGACAAAAATTTTAAAAATTGATTTTTTGATGAATGTACCGTGTAAACATTCGGATGCATTTAGTAAAATGCTGTTATAATGACATTACAAACAGACACTTCAATTTTATTTATTTGTATAGATGCGAAAGTGAGTTCGTTTCTTTGTTCCGCTTTCACACCTTAAATACTCAACCGGTCATTATAAAATTTTACACACACTTCAGAGGTACAAAAACCGACCAAGTACGAGTCGGACTCGCGCATGAAAGGTTCCGCACCATCGTACAAACACACGTTTCTAGTAAGGAAGCCCCCTTTAATTTTTATTATTTGTTGTCATAGCGGCAACAGAAATACCCATTTTGTGAAAATTTCAACTGCCTACCTATTACTCACAGACAGACGGACGGACAGACGGACAGCGGAGGCTTAATATTAGGGTCCTGTTGGTTACCCATCGGAACCCTAAAAAAGGAGGTTTCATCTCAAAAAAGTACTGTTTCCGAGGGATAGTGAAAATTGTTTTTATTTTAACTCTAGGGTCAGTTTTTTATAAGTCTATGTCTCGTACTATGACGTAATGAATGCATGTTGCGTATTTTAACCTCGACTTTATCACAATGTCTAGTTTTTTAATGACGGATATTTAACAGCCTTAATATTTAGCTCATAATGTTTACGTTAGCATCTACCAGAAAAACCTATACTAATATTATAAAGCTGAAGAGTTTGTTTGTTTGGTTGAACGCGCCAATCTCAGTAACTACTGGTTCGAATTGAAAAATTATATTAGTGTTGGATAGCCCATTTATCGAGGAAAGCTATACGCTATATTACATCACGCTACGACTCAAAGGAAAGGAGCAGTGACCATAAACGCAGGTGAAACTGCGGGGACGGCTAGTATAGAAATGCAGAGCTGGTTTTATGTTGAATGCACTAATCTTTGGAACTGCAGGTTGGATTTGAAAATACTTAATAATCCCACTAATATTATAAATGTGAAAGTTTGGATGGATGGATGGATGGATGGATAGATGGATGTTTGTTACTCTTTCACGCAAAAACTACTGAACCGATTGCGATGAAACTTGGTATGTAGATAGCTGGAGACCTGGATTAACGCATAGGCTACTTTTTATCCCGCTATATCTTACTAATAGTATAAAAGCGAAAGTTACTCATTCACGCAAAAACGGCTAAACGGATCTAGGTGAAATTTGGCACAGAGATATTATAGTCTGGTCTAATAGCACGTAGGCTAATTCCATCCCGGAAAAATGTACGGTTCGCGTGGTATAGATTTCACAAAAAAATTTACGCGAACGAAGTCGCGAGCAACTGCTAATAATAATTTAACATGTTAATATTATGACGTTACGACCTTTAGGAATGGAGCATATTCACCATAAAAAAACTGAGGGGATTTCTTAGTGTCGTTATATAATTAGCGTTGTAGTAACGCATACAAGAAATAAATCTAAATTAAGAGTAAACCCCAACAAAAAACTAGTTAAACACTTTTTATAACCTCCAATGAACAATTACAGTGTATGATTCGATCACTTGTTTTTACAACTCAGATGCATGATGTTGCTTCTCACAGTTCAGTCAAGCATTGCTAAACTTGAAAGATAAATTAGTGTCTTGGAGGAAATATTGTTGGCTTGACTGCACGCATTTACAACAGTGGGAGAGTCATGCTTCGGAACGTATGAGCCGGCTCGACCGGAGTGATACCACGGCCTCACAGAAAACTGGCAGTGAAGCAATACTTGCATTGCTTTTCGCCGAGTTAGATAAAATATCTAATTTTTTCCGGGAACGATTGTAATATAATTAAAAAAGAAAATACAAAATCATCGATATTTACATCAAACATTCATACCAGGTTTTATAGCAATTATATTTAATGCAAACAGATTTTTTTTTTTTAATTTACTGATTCAACTACTTATCGGTTCCATATACCGATACAAAAGTATAATTTTTGTAACACTTTACATATTAAAGATCCGCAATATTATCTAGTTCCTGAGTGAAAGACTTACCGTTTAATATACAGGGTGTTAATTTTTTTTAAACTTTCGCTACCTTGATACCTTATAAATATTATCGCGATTAAGTACCGAGTTACATATCTAGTAACAAATTAAACTTGAAAATTGACTATCTTTTTTTATGGTATAGGGGGCAAACGAGCAGACGGGTCACCTAATGGTAACTGACTAACGCCGCCATTGGGCACCTGCAACTCAAGAGTCACAAGTGCGTTACCGGCCTTTAAGGTGGGAGTAGGGGAAGGGTGGAAGAGGGGGAGAGGGTAACCTCACTCACTCGGCGAAAAGCAATGCAAGCATTGCTTCACTGTCGGTTTTTTATGAGGCCGTGGTATCACTCCGGTCGAGCCGGCCCATACGTGCCAAATGTTTAGTAATAAGTAATATAGCTAATATTTTGTATGAGAGAGAATTGACATGAATGAAATTATGGGTATTCTTTAATACCAATGATGTCGATGGAATGATCCAGATTTTTAACTAATTAATATAACTAAGAAACTATTGAATTTAATACGAAAATTCATAATTTCATTATTCCGTCGCCATTTCTTTATCGGACTACAATAGGCGAAGACAGAGGTTCTATCCTTTCGTTGTCGAAACACCAAAAAGTCGAACTAAACGCTTTGATGGCTCCTTTTTGGTTCGAGTCGCCAAGGTGTGGAATGAATTGCCTGCGTCTATTTTTCGAATCAATTATAATCCTGGAATGTTCAAGTGTAGAGTGAATAGGTTTCTCTTAGATGGGCGTGGATCGTCTTCGCCTTCATCGTCACTTTCCACCAGGTGAGTTGGAAGACAAACGCATATTCCATTTCTCAATAAATAAAAAATGTTGTTCGGAAATATGCACCTCCATCCGGAAAAACATATTCCGAAAAAAAAGAAATGTGTTGTTTTAAGCTAAATCAACTAGATATTTGTCGGCTTCACATAACGCTCCTAAAATTTGATCAGACCTTTCTGTAACAGCCTGTATATATTCTTGTTAGTAGATTAAAAACGATATAAAGTAAACATCTCTTCCCACGGGAGTTTCAGAGTCAATTTAGTAAATGGATCATGATTATTGCCCTACAAATATTACTGTTTCGCAATTTTTATGGAATAGAAAATTTATATTCCACTTAAATTCTTACTGATATTAAAAAGGCGTAAGTTTGTGAGAATAGACAGATGGTTGTTTGTTACTCTCTCAACCAAAAACGGCTGAACGTATCTGGATGAAATTTGGCACAGATGTAGATTACTCTGAAAGCTTCACCAAAATTTCCATTCGAACGAAGTGGCTGGTAATAGCTCGTAAATAATATTAATAGGTATAATTGTTCGATATTTCATTTTATCTTGAATTGAGTGAAGTCGAGAACTGATAACAGCATAAATAGAAAAGGACAAAAGTAGAGAGTTATGTCACATGGTCTTTTACTGCCAAATCATTCTTGAGGATGCCTCTTGCAAAGCGAAAAACTTGTCGAAATATCATTTCATACGAGAGGAAGATCGCAAGCAGATCTATGCTCAGAATCTATGTTGAAGGAGTTCAGTTTGCTTTTCCTGTCTATGGCAATTCGTTGAGGTTTATATTTGGCTATTGTCATAGTAGGGATTTACAAACCGAAGATGAGTGGCGGTAATTAACTACTTGAGCAAAACTGTTAAATTAACGAGTAATCGGTAATAGTAATTTATCGGTAAGATTGTTACAAGTCACGTAATTAACGGGCCTGTTGGTCTAGATTAGTTTATGTGGGAGAGCTATGCTTCGGCACGTATGGGCCGGCTCGACTCCGCTCGTTACCACGGCCTCACAGAAAACCGGCCGTGAAGCAATGCTTGCATTGCATTTCGCCGCGTGAGTGAGGTTACCGGAGGCCCTAACCCTTCCCTTTCCCTTATTCCCGTCCTTCCCCTCTCCCCCCTCATCCCCCCTCCGCCTCTTCTCCTACTCCCACCTTAAAGGGCGGCAACGCACTTGTGACTCTCGAGTTGCAGGTGCCCATGGGCGGCGGTAGTCATTTACCATCAGGTGACCCGTCTGCTCGTTTGCCCCCTATACCATATAAAAAAAAAAAAGTGATTCTGACTGTTGAGCCAGAGGTCGCAAATAATTGTGTCAAAACAGACTCTACCTAGTTTGGGATCAGATGATAATGATGAGATGTGTGAAGTTATTATTATTTATAATTTTGTGTTGCAAGATCTGCTTTCGTGTCGCTAAAGTCTGAAATGTTCCTTACAATTTGTAATTCGTTATAATAAGTACAATATAACACAAATATATTTGATATTTAAGCGGCGGTAGCGTAATGGCTAAGGCGTCGGACTTGCGATCTAGTGGTTGCGGGTTCGAACCCCACCCAGTGCACTACCGACGTGAACCCACTCATAACACAAGCATTTAGCTTAGCTGGAGGGGTTAACAAGAATACTAGAAATGTAATATCCAATAGTAATCCACATTACTAGTAGTCTTTTTAATAAAAAAATAAATGTTTTAAAATGATGTAACCTAATTAATAAAATAAAAACATTATTTCCCTAACACGAAATATCGTGTGATTTTCAACCGTTTACTGCAAGAGTCACTGAGACTCTACGCCCATGGAAATGTAATGAAAAAATGGCGTCCACAGTTAAAGTTTTGGACAGACAGCGGGTGAGGAGGGACGACGACTCGGCGTTAGCTGATGAAATATACTAGCGCCGAGCGCTGCACGCGACGCGGCTGTGTGACATCTTCTATATTCAAAGACCACATTACAATCTGCTCACGCCACGTCGCCGTCCTTCCCCGCTCGCTCTCTGCCCAGCCCTAAAAGTTAACCCCAAAAGGAAGACAACAGTACAAGTATTATTATAGGTCGTAGTACAAGTACATTACGTGGGATTTGGCTCTGCAACCATTGCTGTAAAGAATTTGGATAAGGAAATAAGTGATTCGACGTAGGTTATCATTTTGAATTTGTACGTTATCATCTTCTAGATGATTCTTGAAAAATGTACTGATCAACATAATAAAGTCCCAGGTTACCAAAAAGGATGTCTAAAACGACTCATTCAAAATATATGCCATGTGTGCCTTGTATAGGGACTCGACACTGTTATAAATTGTGGCAGAATGATGGTCTATCATCCGAACTTACATAGTTTAAACGGGTCGTTCGTCATCTCGTCTCGAAACAAACTCGGCCCATTGGAACGAGTTGACAAAACTCAAAATTTATATTTTTTTCAATCGTCATCTCGTACCATTCATGAAAATCTTTTAAATTTTAGTTGATTTAATACAGTCAAGAAGAAAACTTTTCAAGGTATTAAAATAAAAGATGAATTAAGATAATTAACAACAATAAAAAAATCACAAGTACTTTTCTTCCTAAGAGTCCTTTATCTTTAGTTCCTATTAAAACTTAACAAAACAAACTTGAGACGAGATGAAGAATAAAAATAAAATTAACTCGTTAAACCACGATAAACACCAGGAAATCATTCGAAATGAAAAATTCAAATTCTTTTATTTTGCTCAAATGTAATACTTTTTAGGTGTTAGGTATCTACTAAGTAACTGATTCAGCACATTTGCCAAACTGTAGCATACAAAATAATATATTAAATCTAACTAATAAACCAAATAATATCTAGATAATATATCACTTTCATTACGAGTTATGTGGCGCGGCTGTAGTACATTGTATAATAATAATAACTAGAGATCGCGTGGTGGTCGAATTTCGACCATGGTTAGACTTTTGTACCATGACAGGTCAAAATATATACTGGACACTCATAGCTGCATGTACCCGTTTTTGCATTTTTTTAAACTTTGTAGCAAATATTGTTCAAAAATTTTCGCATTTGTCACTTCTTCTCTGTATAAACTATAAGTGTGCGAAATTTCATACTCCTTGGTAAGCCCAATTTTCGTAAAAAGGGATCCAAAGTTTTCGCTTCACATATTAATATATTAGACAAATCATTTATTGCTTGAAACACAGTGTAGTACAATGAACTAGTGTTCATGTTTCGCAGATTCTCTGCAGGCAACATTTTTTAGTTACAAAATATGAATTATAATTGGAGTATTGAACATAAATTAATAAAATCAATAAAATAACATCCCACTAATATTATAAATGTGAAAGTTTGGATGGATGGATGGATGGATGTTTGTTACTCTTTACTTTACTACAAAAACCACTGAACTGATTGCAATGAAACTTGGTATGTAGATAGCTGGAGACCTGGATTAAAGCATAGGCTACTTTTAATCCCGATATTCCCACGGGATCGGGACTTACGCGAATGAAACCGCGGGGCGCTGCTAGTGTTATATAAATCAAACAATAAAAAATTACATTAGAATCGAATCAAGAATATCAAATGTCAAATAGTCCACGTACCGCAACTTCAGAGATCGCAGGTTCGATTTCCGTTCAATTAAATTATTATTATTTGGACGAATGTATCTATTTGCATTGATATGGGTTTTCATTGGTATCGGTGTTGTCTCGTTATCGCCGCTTTGATTCATTTTCTACTAATATCAATTAGTATGTGTGATGTAGTGGTACGGTAACATACGCCCGGCCTTGGAAGTATCAGGTTCCAACCAAAATACTGGTGAAACACCCCGCGCCTTCATTTTTATTTGGTTAATTATTAGATTGAAGTGGGCAAATTGTGAAAAAAAGCCTGCCGGGCGAAAAAAAAAGGACGCGAGTTTAAGACTGTTTCTACTTGCGTTAAAATTATGTTGTATTCTTTAAGCGTAAGATGTGCATCGCCTACTGCATACCGGAGGTGACGCTTACCACTCTTAACCCCAGCTTCCCACAAGGCACCAAGTTGGTTACCGTAAAATGGAATCATTTTAAATTTAATGTAAAGCGATTCTCTAATATCATCCGAACAATCTATTAAAAAAATTATGAATTCTTTTAATTCACAACAAAATTCCTTTTGTTTTCTGAAAATATCTTAATTGGTTTACCGTGTCGTGAAATAAAACGTTTGAGAGTCAAAAGATAAGCATCACTTAAGAGATCACTTACAAACAACAACATGGACAGCGCGTGTCACAAAACATACAAACAAGCAAATATAGGTATAAAATTGACCATGAATGAAATTGTAATTCGGCTCCCCTACCCTTAAGATTCAGTGTGAACTCGGTCCTGCATAGCCCACGCCACATCGCCAAAAAGGATAACCTGGATCTAGCATAAGCGTTTTTGTCTTGCACACTTTACGCAAATATGTACTGCTGTCTTCGCGAGATTTTGGCAAATAAAACCATCTGTGGACAATAACAAAATTGTTAACTTCTGTTTCGAAGAAATTAAAATTGTTTTTAAAACTAAAACCTTGAGTATTCTGAATGTGTCCATCGACACGTGTCAAGCCATTGACACCAAAGAATAAATTTAATTTTGCTAATTGAGGAATTTTACGAGAATTGTAAACATCAGCAAATGACTCTTGCTGACTCAACTTTGCTAAACGTTAATTCCGCATATTCAAACTCTTCTACAGTCAATGAATCCGTCCTCCGATTATATTTGTTGCGAATTGAAATAAATAAGCGGCGGCACGCTTCTTTCTTAATTACTGAGAAAACTTCGAAAATGTTATAAAGTATTTTCAATCGCATGGTTTACTAGGTGACAAAGAACATTTGATTTCAACTCTGTTAAGTCATTATTAATTATTACATTATTATTTGATATATTGAGTACCTCAAAATTAGCATTTTGTAAAAACTGAGGGTTTATTATGCGAGGTCAGGGCTTAGATTCACTTAGCTCTTCATCGTAATGGTAGTACCAGGACTAACTTTTTCAGTCTCCAATTTATGAGCTGACATATTAGGACCCTAAAACACGTATCAGTCATTCTCAAGCTTTAGATAACTTTGTGGTGACATGCGTCTTATCATATGAAGACATTAGATCCAAATTCTCTTCGATCTATATCTTTCCTTTGACGTTGCTTATAAGGACATAATATGCAATGACACTACTTAACTCCAGGATTCTATAAAGTACTATCATTGGCCTTTCACCTTGTTGTTAGTCGGCTACAAGAATAAAAAGAACATTTTAAGTCTTAAGACTACAACAATTACAGTGAAGAAATAATAACAGATACACAAAGAACAGCACATAAATAATAATAGTAACACATAAATGTACTAATCTAATAATATCCCATACATCCTGACAAAATTTTTCAATGTATGGAAAATATGAACGTGGGGTTTCACGGACCAAACTCAAATTATGAAACTTGAACATTCACGTGTTTTGGAGCTGGTAACATAATTTACAAAATTTATTTGCCATATTGTATGAAACGACATGTGTACACCGCATACTGTTATCCTTCGGAGAAACCTTGGCAGGGAGCTGATGTTTGGCCTATGATGGCTTAAGGTGAAAATATGTGATAGCAACCCAGGAAAACATTAACCTGTGTGCCATAAACACGAGTAAATGATGCATTTAACATCATTACAGCCAGAGTCTACCACTACGCTTTTAAAAAGACTTTCGCAATTCAATCTAATTTTTTTTCCTTAAAGAATTGGTGAATAAGAAGTGTTAAATAACGACGTACTAAAGTACGAGTTATTTAGTTCTCTACAAAATGATGGAACTTTCCTAATAATCTGTCTAGTAGTGTGTTTCTAACCTTCGATAGAAAACTCTCTGATGGCAACCCTTTAGCAACGAAAGCAGCTTCGCCACTTACCGCTTTGTTGTTCCAGCATTACTAGTTTCGGCTACTGTTAAATGCGATTAAAATGCGAACGTGTATTGAACTGGTTGGAACCAGATTCAAAACACTCTCTTTGGGGAGCCTCTCTCTTTCTTCACGTTTCCTTCTAATAACTAGAGAAGGACGAAAGACCCAAACGAGTCTTAACAATAACAATATTTCTTTGAGTAAACTCGTAAGATTTGAAAGTGTTTTTGCGTTAGATAGCCCATTCATATAATATCCATTGAAGTGAAGCAGAGCATCGGCGTCCATCCAAAATTCAACGCAACTGTAACCCGTATATCCGTGGCTGGTGTGAATATGTTGATATGTCTAAAATTGCTATTTGTCAGGGTGGCCATTTTTAAGTTTTGACGGTTATATGTATATGTTGAGATTTCAAATAACGAATATTATTTTGGTGACGGAGTGTAAGTTGAAATAAGATAATTTCAATGTTCATTCACAAAATCGGAGTTTTTGTCAAATTAGACATGTTAAAATGCTAGATGTCAACATATTTCCAAAGTCTATTGCTCTAAAATTTATACATATTTAGAACTGTAAATTTTTTTCATATAAATTCCTAATGCGTAGGAAGTGTTACGCCAAAAAAAAAACATGTAAGTCGACATGTCAATGTGTTCACGCCAGCCACGGATATTATTATACGGTATTCTAGTAAAGAGCTCATTACAGATAAGTGCATGGTTACAATGTTACGTGTTGGTGCTTGCAAATATGTAAATATTCAACAACAGGTTTTCCACCTGTCTGCTAAGTGAGAGGGGAGACATAACATTTGTCTTGACGACAGAACGTAGTGAATGTATCATTCATATCATAAACTTCGTGGAATGAATTTATAACACATTACTAACATTCGCCCGAGGGATTGTTTGCGTAATACATATTTTTTTAGACCTCGGGAACAGTACTTTTTCCTGGATGAAAGGTCAACGTGTATGCAAAGTTTCATGGCGGTCAGTTGAGTAGATAAGACGTGACAGAATAACGAACAAACAAACCCACTTTTGCAATTACAATTTTAGTTTACACTAGCTGTTAACCGTGCGGCTTCACTCGCCTTTACTATTTGTATATCGTGCGCAAAACCCTAATTCTTTTGCTAAATTAAAAGTAACCAAAGTTACACCTTATAGCAACAGCTATGTGCTAGTGAAAGTCTAGTGAAAATCAGACAGAAAGACAGACTAAAATTTTAAAATATATTTTTTTGGTATATGTACTGTGTAAACATTCGAATTTATTCAGTAAAATGCTGTTATTACGATATTACAAACAGACTGTCAGCGCCGACTGTCAGGCTCCAATTTTAGTTTATTATTATTTTTAATAGGTTAGGATTTTTTTAAAACTTCTCTTTTTCTGTTTTCGTGGTACCTTAAATTTTTATTACCCAAACGGATAATATAAAATGTAATGCAAATAAAACCTGTATTGACAGTGAAGAGTACAAAATCATGCTTGTAATTTCAAAACCCAAACGGCTAACATATAGTATTAAGAAATTATCAATTTATTAGAGTGATAAAACTATTAGGATAATAACTGCAACGGTAACAAAGATCTACGGTAGTTTTCACGTGTGTGGTGGTCCTTTCTTGCCAAGACTAGCAACCTGCTACGTGACATGTCGCTACATCTCTTGATAAAGAACACCTGCCGAGCCCTAAAACTATTAACTGTAATAACTAACGGTATGCACATGATATTTGGTGTACCCTTATGCGTGACGTCATGAACAGAGGAAGTAGATATCGTCATGAGAAACAGTGCTTCACCCGGAAGATATAGGACTATTGTACTCCCTGTGTACCATATATTGCAATATAGTTTATATTGACTGGCCTGTTGGTCTAGTGGTTAGTGACCCTGACTGCTAAGGCAGAGATTCCTACCTAGGACAAATAATTGTGTGATGAGCATGATCATTTGTTCTGTATCTGGGTGTAATTTATGTAAAATATGTATGCATTTAGAAATATATAAGTATGTTTATCAGCAGTCTGGTTACCATAGTACAGGCTCTGCCTAGTTTGGGATCAGGCCGCCGTGTGAGATGTGTGAAGTCATTATTATTATAGTTATACCTATACTATATTCAATTTATTTTAAAATCATTTAATTCAATCAAACCAATTATTATTTTTGAAATGTCAGGAGTATTAGTCAGTCAGACTAAGTCAGTCGTGAAGCTAGTTGCCTGTTCCAATACGTAGATCCTGTGAAGAACAGCCAAGAAACTACAACACAGACACTCTTTTTCAATATGTTTTTTTACAAGTTTCTGGTTACATGGCTTATAAAAGCACATGAAATATGAGGAGAATCTAACTTGTTGTTCGAAAATCTCTTATAAGCGAGCATGACACTCAGAACTGCCAGGCAACACAGATAAATAATTAACTTAACATGTAAGTGACTACACAGTTCTCACGTGTACAATTCAAAAATGTTTAAATACAACATGACAATGATATATTTTGGATAATGCTGTTTAGCTTATTATCACAAATAAATTCGCATGCGAATACATATCTCAAATGATTCTGTGAGTAGAATTTCTGGCGTGGGTTGGTTGCATTGGTTTCAACATTTTAATGACTGTTGCAATTTTTTGAAATAAATTAGTGTACTAACTTTTTTATTTGCAAATCAATATATAATCATACCTTTCAGCATATACATGGAAGTGTTATTTTAAATGGTTAGATATGTTGTAGTTAGTTTAGTCCGATTAAGTGGCTTACCTACTCCGCACTCCGCACACCTTTCTGATTTCAATCTTACTGTAATAAAAAAATGTATGCAATGCCACCACTTACCTACTAGGGGTTATAAGATATTTTTATTGTGTTAGTTGTTAAGGCAAATATTGTGTCGCTGTGACTTTAAAAACAAGACTTCATAATATCTGTTTCCACCTGCATGACAACCAAACGTTTGAAAATCAATTTGAAGTTTATAACAAGCCTTGCATTTTAGTTTAGAGACCTGTTCCTTTTTTCAACACAAACACTAAAGATTAACTAAGTTATGTTATTACGTAATCAGTCAATTAACCAGTGAGGCTGAAGTCTGAAACTCTGAATCGTAGCGTTCACCCCGCCCCACGCGTCGCGTACCTACTCCGTCCGTTCAGTTCACAAATGAGACGGAGCCAAGTTGCCCGCGCGTACTGTGATCCGACATATTAGTGCCAGTGAGTGGATTAATTACTTTATACACACAGGTGAGAAGTGTTTGACGTTTTCATTACTTAATAATGTCTTATACTTAGAGTATACATAAAAAGGCTGCAATCATATTGGTTGATTTGAATGCAAAAATACAATTGTATTTATATATACTTAGTTCAAAATTAATAATTTGTTATATTATATGACTAACTGTATAGAAGGAATAATGGTCAATCTGTAGGCGGTAATGACATATATTTTACTGTGTTATCGGAAAATGTACCAGAATATAAAATAAGGTTTTTTTTTGCTTAAAAATAGATTATTTCTTTATTAATTCATTAATATGTTGAATTTTTGTTTTGGTTTTACCACAACAAAATTAGTTGCGACATATATTTTTAGTCAAGTCAGTTCATGAAAATTTTAGTATACAATTTACAAATAAGGGTATTGAATCTGACTCATCATCAACTAAAGATGACTCTGATTAAGTTAAGCAGTGATATTTGAAGATAAACTCCTAGACTATAGACATTTTACGTTATGTGTATTAGATTTCTAAATGTGATTTGAAAGTCGATCAGTCTTATAGATTTCAACTTGCAAAATTTCATTTCAAAATTCAGTTGTGAAGATAAAAGTGATTGTGTTGTAAGGAAATTTTGGAACTAATTTGTCCCACCGATTAAAAGTCTTAGAGCTCACAGAATAGCTGACGTTTCAAGTTTTTATAGGCGATGGTGTCCGCTTACCATCTCGTTTGCATCTTTATTGGCTAGAAGAAATAATAATACTACCCAGTCTAATGGCAACTATTTACTAATGGTAGTTTTTTAAACAAAAAGATTATGAACTTTGGTCATTATTCAAGACGTCTATGTTCTGTTGTGGTCTTACAGTTGACATGTTAATCGTGCTGACAAACTTAAATATTGTAGTTCTCTTCTAGCAACACCTAAGTCGCTGCAAGAAAAACTCGAACACACTGATTTCATTAGAAACACTAAAAAAATCGGTGATGAATACAGAAACAAGAACATTGATGTTGTTGTTTAGATGTGGTTTTTTGGAGAGGGAGGATATTTTGTCTAACAACATTTCAACATCTGTGTCCGAATCGATATAAGGAGTGATTGTGTTAGAAGTCAAAGGTTATAATGCTGGTTTGATCATAAATATTAGAGATAGGCATTAAAACACACTTTAATAGCGTAATAAAAGTAGAAAACAGTTCTAAGACGTGTATAATCTCCTGGCTACATGATCAGATCATGGTTACTAAGCTCAATCTATTGGCCTTGTCAAAACGAATCATATGAGCCCAAACTCAAGGGGATTACTAGTAGCCCCTGAAGGGTTTCAATATCCACCTCTTGGCTCTAATATCAGATCAGCTTCAAGATGCCAAATGATAGTGTTGTTATCTAAACTATGTAGTGTACTCGAAAATTTTATATGTAAATGTATACATATAAAGTTTTCGATACAACAATTAGACGTTTAAAATTGACTTCTAAGATTTATTTGAAGCTAATAAAGACGTGTTAAAAAGATGTCTGGTTATTAAACAAACAAATGCACTGTCATTAACACTTATGACCGTTTTAAAACTTTTGCGACTTGTATCATACATATTAGATGTTTAAGCAGGGACTTAGACAGACAAGACTTAGAGACACAAGACTTTAACAGATTTGAAGACCAAATGCGGGTTACTACCAAATCTCGCAACTCACGAAAGAGTCGCTGAACTATTATAGTCCACTCGGGAGGTTATGAGGACCACTATCGGTTCAATTCGATTAAAACTTCAGATAAACAAAAACTTTACGATTATATTTCGATTGTATGATCCCACATACATAAAGCATTTAACATTGTTTTAACAGACTTCAAGAAGGTGAAAGATCTCAATTTGATTGTTTTTTTTTATGTGAATGTTACGCGATTTTAATAACACTTTTTGAAGTGAAAACTTCTTTAGCGGCGTTGTGCACTTTTGGGATAGGTAAAAAATTTTAAACTCGCGTCAGGACACGTGACCCTGATCAAAAATTCGTAAGACGGAGCCGAGTTTCTTATATTCAAAAAAAATAACATTCGAAATTCAAACATTTATGAGCTGCCAGAAGCGCAGAACTTCCAGTGTACCCTATGTATACATTTAGATATGTTATAGCTACTTTTTATTTTTAACCTAATTATAAATATACAGATGTGTGTGTGTGCATGTATATGCAAATACATTGTAAAGTTATGTTTTCACTTCTGACGTGCAGTCCTATGACTGACTGTTTTTTTTTATGTGTATCTTTTGCGATATATTCGCCATTTGTCAATCGATTTTAATAATACTTTTTTAATTGAATTGGTTGTATTCAAGGTTAGTCTCATTTTATGATGATTTAGGGGCATTGAAGTCAGTGACACTTTATTTAAAAGCTAATTATTGTCTATGCTTATAAAACGCGTTGCCCCAAAACTGGATTTATATTTAAAGTTTTTAATGACCAAACCACACGTTAAAGTACCACAAACAAAAATATTTTTATTACCAGTTATGTGATATTTTAAGAAACTTAACATTCCTAATTAAATATAATTCAAGACATATTCTGCCTCCATAATTTTTTTTACTCCCACGCTGCTCATTAAAGCCAGACGAGAAAGATCCAACAAGAGGTCATTTGTTTAAACAAATAGATAAATTATGTAAAGCATTTCTAGATTCATATCAACTAATAATCATCAAATAGAATTGGGAGACGAAACAACTTGGAGAAGAAAATAAAACACTATTTTCTGTTTATCATCGAGCTGACAATATCTGAACCCACCGAAACTATATAAACACACAATTCTTGCACACAACCAAAGAAAATAGGCCAGGTTCTAGAAAGTACAAAATGATCTTCAAAATAACTGCAAGAGTGCCTGCTATTTAACTCGATCGGAGTGATACCACGGCCTCACAGAAAACCGTCAGTGAAGCAATGCTTGCATTACTTTTCGCCGAGTGAGTGAGGTTACCGGAGGCCTTAACACTTCCCCCCCCCCTCTCCCACTCTTCCCCTAATACCACCTTAAAGGCTGGTGGGCGGCGGTAGTTATTTACCATCAGGTGACTGGTTACCGTCTGCTCGCTTGCTCCCTATACCATAAAAAAAAACTAGCGGCCAAAGGTTAAGGCCCTGACTCTCTGACGCTGGCCCTGAGTAATCATCATCATCATTTCAGCCATAGGGATTCCACTGCTGGACTTAGGCTTCCCTAAATGACCAAGAAGACCGGTTGGAAGCGGCGTCCACCGATGGCCTCCTATCTTTACCAGGTCGTCTGTCCACCGCGATAATGGACGTCCTACGCCGCGCTTTCCGGTCCGTGGTCTCTTTCGAAGAACTGAATAGTTTTAATTAATTCTATTTCGTCTTAACATAAAATAAAAGACTTATATGGTTTTCTCATGGATGCCATTGTCAGATCTGAACCAAATTGAAAAGGGACCACACAGAAAGCACCAGCTTTCAAATAAAAAAAGAATCATCAAAATCGGTTCACCCAGTCGAAAGTACTGAGGTAACGAACATAAAAAAATACAGTCGAAATGAGAACCTCCTCCTTTTTTGAAGTCGGTTAAAAAAAACAGTTCACGGAACCCAGACGTTGCCTATACTTTTCGAAAACTATTTACCATAGAAATGATGAATGTTTAGGGCATATCTTTCTGAATACGAATGCCATCCGCATTCGTATTTTAGTAGAGCTTCGATATGAGCGACGATACATCTTCATTTAGTTAATTATTGCTTTTACTGCACCTGTTTGCAACCTTGTTCCTGTGGTCCCTAACACCTGCTCCGTGACCTTAGTCATGTTAAGCCCGGTGCGTTGCAATGCTATGCGAATATATTTTTTTGAGGGAGAGACCATTTCCACTTATCAACAAGGATTGGAATAAATTAAAAATATAAAATACCCCCGACTCGAAAATCAATTCAACGAATACAAAAAAGCTGATGATCTTCGAACGGTTGAACAGATTTTCTAGATTTATATCTAAGAACATTCTCGATCAAGTCACCTTTCAAATAAAAAAAAATCTCAATCAAATCGTCCGTTCGAGAGCTATGATGGCACAGACAGACACCGACACATAGTTTATTTATTATACACATAACTTTTTCATGGTGTGTTTCACACTTTGGACCATTTTAAATGTTATGTAGGTGACGTGCAATCACAAATTACAAAACTAAAAACACCCCTGACTCCAAAATCCCTTCAACTATTACAAAAGAGCCCATGATCTTCGAATGACTGAACACATTTTCTTGAATTATATCTAAGAACACTCTCGATCAAGTCACCTTTCAAACGAAAAAACCGCACTCAAATCGGTTCATTCGTTTGGGAGCTACGATGCCACAGACAGACACACAGACTTATAACAACTCCTTTTTGCATCGGGGTAGGGTATGCTAAGGGTATGCTTCCAAATCGTAAGCCTGTAAAGCCGTCGGCATTGTTTTAAGCCATTATGATTTAGTGCCATTACTGTTTCAAGCCCTCGGCCCCTCTGAGATAACGAGAGGTTTAATTATAAATTAAATTATTCCATTTATTTATATGTATTACAGTTTGGAAATGTATAAATATAATATAAAGTTAAATGACGATCAATATAAAGTGTTATTCTCTTGAAGGTAGTAGATAAGCAACTTCTTCTTGAAGTGCAGCTGCCTGACTAAGGAAATGCCTGTCCCTTTCAAAACTACTCTGCTTTGTGTGTATTAGCGAAACTTGTTTTCTTAAAAAGACAACTCCCGCATTATGTCTAATTTCTGTGTCGCACGGGACTTTACAAACATTGAAATAACGAACACAAAGAACATTCAGACTCCGGACAACTATTTGTGACTCACACAAATGTTTGTCCAGTATGGGAATCGAACCCACAACACTGGGTGCGGCTTAGTGGCCAGGCGACCGCTTTACCCATTGCGCCACCCGTACAGTCAATTGTGAAGGGACGAGGTGTAGTCTCTTTGTCACAAAGGGAAGATCTTCTGATCACATTAAGTGACCATGGCTTGGCTGGACACAGTGCAACAGTGGATGTTAAAATATTGTAAATGTTTGAAAACTTTCATTGCTAGATACTGATGTAAATTGAGCTGCATTCTTTATAATCACCAGTAACCATTTATCATCAGTCGGACCGTGTTGGTAATTGTTTTGCAAATAACCTAAAAACAAAAAGAAAAACCGATTTATATAACGTTCAATTCGGTATGTCATTATTGAATGAAAGATGATACTCGTACTAACTAATATTTTTTTTCTAATAAAGATAATCTAATCGTAATACGTCACGTAATAGGTCACGAAAAATTTATAAATTTATAGCAATCTTCTGTAGATACCATGCATATTCGACCGTGCTTATCTTATTTAAGAAAATTTATATTTCAATTAAAAATTAACTAAAGATTTAAAATTTAAGAGACGTCATGTATAAGACCTAACTTGTTAAGGATAAACACGGAAGTAAAACACATTGAACAGGCTTGGGTTTGATAATCACCACAGGACTAGCATCTGGCATCTGTGAGCAAGTACATCTTACTATTGTAGCGTGTAAGAATGAGTTCAAATAAAAAAATTACATTTGGTGGTTTCACATTACGTATCGGCCGCATCGTTGATTCCCCATTTTTCAGATTGTACTATAACGTAACGTTAATAACGATCTAAGACTTCCTACATATAGGCCATTATAAATCAACCCGTGTCTTGCCCAGGGCAACTACATGTAGTTAATTACCTTGCGCTTCTAAGAAAATAATTGGTTTAGGGATGGATCATATCAGAATCTTTTTCCTGTGGTGGTTAATTTACCTTAACGAGTAGAATAAAATAATATTTTCCGACTACCATTCTGCGTATTTTAAACTTTATAATAATGGTATAGAAGTTATTTTGTCTCTATGCACCATCTGACTTTTATTAGGAGACGGCCTTTGTCCAACTCGGTCTATGGTCTTGCCTAGCATAAATGGGCTTAACGTTAACAGAACTTGGAAAACAATGTGTACAGTTCTCGGGTAAGAAGTAGGTTTCCTCAAGATGTTTTCCTTCGCTGTATACACCATAATTAATTTCTTGAAGTACTGATTCTGTTTAATTTCAGTAAATTAATTGTAAATCCACTTAGCACTCTTGTTTGTACAAACAATTCAATGCAAAACAGAATCTGGTGTTTAATTTATCATCATTTGTGGTTAATATAGGTTTACGAATAGATAATCGGATTATAATGGTGTCTGGTTTGCATCGATTGCTTTTCGGTTGAGTGCGTTGTACTTTGTGCAATTGTGGAACAATTGCAAATATCGATGCAGTTTTGTTTTGTGTTTAATTTCAATAATTGCTGTGAAATGCACAACGCTTGACTTTTGTCAAGGACTGGCAACGCTAATGCTGCATAATTAATACTCTTATTGTAGACACCATTGCAAGGCATTAGCCAAGGTTTAGAAAATTTAATGCATATATTCATTTATTCTTTCGCAAATATGTCTAAGAGTGCTAATGGAAAACTAAATCCTAAGTACAATTGGCGACTTTATCGCGATTTGCGTAAATAAAATAAAAAAAATAAATGCAAAAATATATTATAGATGAGATGAGGAGTTGTAGTGTACAATTAATTGAACATTCTGGATTTACTTACCTGTATACAATATATATTTTCGAGTTTTTGGACATACAATTTACATAAATAACGATAAAAAACGGATAAATACAAATGCACAGTATCAAAAGCCTCCACCACTTAGCAACTCATGTAATGTTCCTTTAGTAGTTTTTTTTTAATTGAGCAATGTTTGTGCCCGTCTAATGGTGGTAATGCATTCCACAAACAGAGGCCATCCGTTTGTGGAATTTATGGCACTGGAAATTATGGAGATATTTGGCCATAACACAAAGCGTGCATCATTATCTAAACTAAGAAGCATGTGTTATAGATAATATTGTATTAATTAACACTATTTGAAGGTTACCAGTAAATATTGTTGAATTAATATTCTTCATGTGGAGACATATGTCAGAGCGAAACACGTCGTTAATTAAAATTGACATCACTCTAAACATATATTTGTTATATTCAAGAGAGACCCTCATTAAAAAATGTAAATCGAGCAATGGTTTATGACGAAAGATATTTCAAGCACAGATCTTGTAAAAAGATAACAATTAAATAATGCAAATATCAATAAATCTTTGGCTCACAGAATAAATAATGCAAAAATGGTTGATGTCTGTAGCGTATTAAAATTACTTTTTTAATAAATATTCAAATAAAATAATATGGAAATTAAATCACTTTTTCTTTCCAATAATCTTAATAAATCAAAAATAACTCTGTTCTTTTTCTCTTCGGTTTCTTATTGATCTAAGTTTTATGTCGTACCGTACATTGCCTTCTACATTCACCTATCAATTCGCACAAAGTTATCTGAATTAGAAACCCACCAGAAAGTATATATTTTTTGTTATCATCAGCTCAATTTAAAGAGGGAAGTTATGCCATTGCCCAACATGCTGCCCTAACGTGGCCTGGGAAATGTCACAAACCTTCGAGTCATGCACACATATTTAGATATGTAGGTAACCTTTTGCTTTCGATTTTCTTCTCTGTTATACAAAGTGATAATTACTTTGGGGGCGTCGAGTGTGGAACTCGTATCACCCGTGGTTAGACCATTCGGCTATCACATATGCGAATAAATAAACATATTACCTTAAATAACTTAATAAGAAATATAAAAGTATTTTATGTTACCAGCAGTAATGTCAGTAACTAACCACAGAACACTTGTCGTTGTGTGTAGTCTGCCAACTCATGAAAGAAACGAATTTATGTAATCACAGAAAAACCGTGTACCGTGGGAACCTAAAACTGTAGAAAATGTGTCAACAATAATAGTGGCTAATGATACACTTCTGTTTATTAGGATATGATACACGAGTAGTATGGAATAGGTACATTACATTCAATAGCAATAACTTATTTTATACTTCCATTTACGTTATTTTAAATGCGTATAATTTCGACTTTTTAAGACTGCACCAAATTTCATTAATGTTATTATAATTTTTAAACTTGCGTGTCATGGCATGCGATGACATTAACGAGAAGTAATGAGAATGTTGACCTGGTACGCGATGGTAACCATCGTGTTCTGTTTATGCGGATTACGTAATGGGAAATCATAAATATTTTAATCACAAACAACCCCTAGATAGGCTATTGTAAAAACAATAGCCTAGCTTCCACTAAAAGGAGTTAATGAGCTTCTATATATCCGTACAGTATTGGTGTGGTTTATTTCTCGTAGCAGTTTCATAAATTATCGGATTAATAATCTCCAAGGGCAAAAGCCCTTGCGTGGGTTTTACATTCAAAAGGGTGTAAAATCCATATGCTTATTACGCACTTTTCGTGGCAAAAAGAGATTCTTTATTAGAGACGAACATAAAATATTTATATAGCGCCATATTATTTGTAGATGATAAAGTTCTACAATATTCAGTGTCTAACCTTCAGTCTTTTTTTATTGTATAGGGGTTAAACGAGCAGACGGGTTACCTGATGGTAAATGACCGCCGCCCATGGGCACCTGTAACTCAAGAGTCACAAGGAGGAGAAGAGGGGAAGGACGAGAATAAGGGAGAGGGAAGGTTAGGGCCTCCGGTAACCTCACTCACGTGGCGAAATGCAATGCAAGCATTGCTTCACTGGCGGTTTTCTGTGAGGCCGTGGTATCGAGCGGAGTCGAGCCGGCCCATTCGTGCCGAAGCATGGCTCTCCCACGTTAACAGTCTCAAGATACATAATAGATATTTTTTAAATTTATTTTCAGAAATTGTTAATATGCTTTTAGATATCAATTGTCTTACATATAACCTCAATTTGTAATGTCCGTGTTTCAGACCTTCACCTATAGTTCAGTTTAATTGAAACTGCGTATTATTCGAAACTACATTTTACAGTCGCAATCAATAGTATTGTTTATCTTCTCCAATGGCAAAACTAAACTGCGCACAAGTTGTAAACAAACCCTTAGGTATAAATTTGTTTACAGCTGTTTACAATATACAACTGACATGTTTTATGTATAGTGTGGGCAAATAGGTTAGCACTTAAGACCTGTTTGTTTGCGCTATGGAAATAAATTGTGAGTGAATTTATAATATAAGACACGATTAGAACACGATTTCTTTCCGATTTTATAGTGGATCTAATTGGTTTGGATGTCGCGAAGATTATGTTGGATCTAGTAATAAAAAAAATATTAACTATTATCAGTACCTAGTATTTCTTACCTAATATTTCTACGGAGCAATGTTAATTTTCGAGAAAATACTTACCTATTAAAATGTTTCTTAATAAAAGGGTTAAATACGTATATCTTAAACTTGTAATTACTTTCCAATATCCCTTACATATATCGCTTTAATGGTTGAAATCGATAAATTATCATCAATGTCAAAACCTAATTTCACATTGTACATCATGCAGCAGGCTACAGCACATCGACATTCTATCACGTTGAGCGTCACTTGTTATAATTGGCTGTCGAAAACGTGTGTAATATTAATGTAAGTTGGCAATTTTAGTTATTATTACTACCTTTTATTTAGTTTCACTTGTCCCGTTGTCTGTCTGTTATCAAATCTTGCAAGTAAAATTTTACACACTTCCCGGTTTCCGATTCAGTTGCAATTTTGCACGCATTAGTATAACTGTATATCGCGTAACAATGCAATATTATGGTGACATGGCATAACTGATCTGATGTTGGAGCTGGAAGGTAGCCATAGGAACTCTGAATTAAAACGACGCAATCCCATCGATTTTGGACTCGTTTGATTCATAGTAAATCCCTAATCATAAATACTAAAAAGTAAAAAAATAAAAATAAAGAAACATTTTTTTTAAACAAGCTTTTATTACTTGTTAATAAAAAGAACTAAGAAGTTATAAATATTAATAAAAGCTTGTTACATTTTGACGGTAAGATGAATGAATGAACGAACGTGTTACGTGCTTTTATTATTATTTTTAACTTTTTAGTTATTTTTATTAACAAGTAATAAAAGCATGTTATAAAAAAAATATACCTTATTTTTTAGTAATGTGTAGTATGATTTGTTATGATTCATTAGAGGGTTCCGACAATAGCTAGTTCAAGATACAGATATGTGACCCTGACCTTACACTATTGCTTACTCTCTCTGATCCTTTGCCTTGCTTTACTTTCTTTCTCTCTCAATATACTGCCAATTTGCTCATCTTTAATTCCCAAAGTTCCCAGTTGGCAGCAATAGGTTTGCCCTCCTATAACGCGAGTGGGACTAAATAAAAGTTGCCAAAATGTGAGTGTTAAATACGACTCTGTATACCTATACGTGTATGTACAAATGTATGTATGTATGTATGATTTGTGTGAATTTATCAGTGTATTTTTATTGAGCTACATGTAGTAGAGAGAAATCATAGTAGTACATTTTGAACTACATCGCATTTATTATAAAAGCAACGTCTTATAGCAAATTAAAAACAACATGATTATTGCCACTGTAGAGAAGTCCTACACAAGATATTCAAGTCTTGGTTATTTAATTTGTTCTGAACTGCGACAAGTTAGCGATTCGACGAGTGGCCGTGAGTTTGTTTGCCTAATCACAAGGATGAACTATTTGGAAACGAGTGGTTAAAGATAAAAAGGCAGACGGCGATCTTAACTATTTGCAACATCGCAACTACAGGCAGTAACCTGCGCTGGTACTGTGTGTTGATCTAGTATTTTTATAGTTAAAAAAAGACGATTGTTAAAACAATTGTTCAATGATTCTAAGAAATACTTTTACTACGCTGGTAGTAAATATCAATAAACTCACATTCTTTAACAAATTACCAATTCATTCATCTGACACCCAAAAAAACATTTTCACATTCTATTTCCAAACTTATTGCCACAGTCAAATATAAATAACGAAGTACTAAACCGCCTCGTCCCGTGATCGTCTAGTCTGGTGTAATCATTAAAATGTCATAAATTTATGAATTAGTTTTCGCAAAGTACATATTATGTTTTGTGTTTTATGATACATATGACTTATAGGGTATTATTATCTAGCATAGATTAGGTCTGGGAAACGCAACACCAGTACCTGTGGAACACCTGTGGAGGAACGAGTATTACATCCCTCCAACACTAAGGAAGGATCCTCCGACCAGGCCAGGTGATCATGCCTGGCGGACCGTGGCTAGGGTTGCCAACCGTATTTTATTATAAAGTATTGTACGTTATTTCGAGTAATTGTACTCTAATACTTTATGACAACAATAAAGTACGCAAAAGTACTTTATTTCGTGTGATTTGATTTCTCCAGGATTTATTTCGTCGTCGTAAGACGGATTCAAAATTAGTCAATAGATTTTTATTAAAATAGTAATGCATCTGTTGATTAAAATAAATAAGTAATTAAAAAAATCATTACTCATTTATTTTAACTTAAATATAGACTGTACAGAAAGTGTGCAGATTTTTAGCAGGAATTTGTTTTCTTTGCTAAAAATGACGAAAATATATTTATAATAAAGTAAAATAAATAGTATTTTATTGTGATACAATGTACTTTTTGTACCTTTAATAACCAATGTACTTAATTTGGACAAAAAAAAGGTGGCAACCCTAAAGCCCAACGGTTAATGTTGAGAATTTGTGTATCTACAAATCGGTGCGAGATCTTTCATATCGCGATGCAGAATCAGTAGTTACTATGTAGTTCAGCTCGTCTTCGCTAGATTACATAATTTTTGTATTGTATTGACCGTATTAACCAAAGGTATATAAACACTAGTATTAACTTGCAATTCAATGGCCGTGCACGTGCACTTTTGGGCTTAGCAGAATATCAGCGCCGGTTCAGGTGTAAACACGAAGCGGCGCTATGCTGAGCTAAGGACCATTTTTGTTTCACACAAGGTACATAGGCATGCATGCTTTTGTTAGGAAACAGATTATTTTTATTTTTTATTTATTTCTTAGTACGTATTTATGATTATAGGAATGTAATATCTTGTGTGGAAACTAAATAAATGTTTTTCTTTCTTTCTTTCAAAGTATGTTATTATTGTATGTGGAAGTCGCCACATACCTGTCTATGATAAATGCAGGGTGCTTTAATCACTACTCACAAACACTGTACTTTTATGCTCACTTTAATGTTTTATCTGAGTAATCTCCGAAACAAACTCCGTTACTTTATACATAATAATTATAAATTATTTTAATGGATGTATTTCCTTATATACATACATATGTCCTATACCGAACTAGAAATCAAACGTCACTTACACACGCAACATATAGTTAACTGCACACTATCTTTTTAGATCAACACGAAGCTTTTAATGCTGACAGCCCTGACTGACATTACATGTTTATATCCATTTCGATGTATGTATGTATATTATGTTTCTGTTACTACTGTGAAATGGTCGTTATTATGTAGCTTGAGGTCATCGCTATCGCTCATCTATTTCATATTTCCACGGTAAACAGTTGTATAATTCAGTAAAATACTTTAACGCCAATTCATTCCAAAACATTCTTATTTCTTCTTCGAAAATAACACGCTCACGACTATGTTGTATAGCGCTTGGAATTCCTCTGAGAATTCTGCCACTTCATTTTGCCAAAGGTGTGGTGAAAAGTAGGGAAAACTAAAATTAGCCACGACCAGAAGTCTTTATGTCGGATGAGTGCTAGCATCTAGACTTCGTAAGCGCTGTGTTGGATGCTAGTCCAGCCCATGTCTGTGTCGGTATCAAACATATATCTACTCTATATTCACCGTACTGTACTTTGGGACTTTAACGATATTGGTGCCTATTGCTGTATAAAAAAAATTAAAAGTTAATTGAATCAGTTGGAGAACGGTCTGGTAGCCATAATGGGTGACAGAGTTTCCACATAACAGAAATAGTGGTTTTAAAGATAAATCAACCGGCTATAGAACAGACAAGCGATTTAACAGAAATATGGCGAAATTAATTAGAATCTGTAATTCTACAAAGAATAAAAAATATCTGGACTGTCACTCTAACCAGCCTTAAAAATCAGCAATTTCATAGATAACTTTTTATTTGATAGGTAATAAATAACGCTTCTCATACCCACACAATGAAGTACAGTCAACACCAACAACACATGCATTATGAAAGAGTCTTTGTTTGTAACTTTAGCTTAAGAATAATAATGTGGTTCAAGATCGTCCACTTACTATTTCATTCGTCCTACTGCAGTTATATACCTACACTGCTTACAAAACTAAAGCTCCTTATTAAACTTTTCGATTTTTCATTTCCAATAATTCAACTTAAAAATATTTTTCATCGACATTTGTTATAAAGTCGTAGGAACTTCGTCCATTAGTCATAGAAAACATTTATTTCCACAAGGGAAAATTATTCAAACTTAAAAGATAGTCCTAATAATGGCCACTTAGTTAGGAAAGCTTCTAAATTATAACGAGAGGCTCACTTTTGGAATGGTTTAAGAATAAGAAAATGATCATACTTTATGATTAGAAAGATATTTTACGATTTTTCACACTGTCGTTTTACTTTATTATATTTACTTATTAATATTATACAAAAAAATAATAGAAATTTTAAATATCGTCTTTTTACTACAAACTTATTCTGAAATGTGTCCGAATTTCATTGCAAGTGGGAGTGAAGCTAAAAACAATTATATTAGCCAATATCCCCTCGACTATCGCACCCTTAAAGAGGCAAAAGACCAGTACCAGCTATCTTAGTAATATTGACATAAAAAGTTGCGAAGCATTTAGGACTAAAAGTAAACTAGAGTAGTTTTTAACTTAACCATAGACATTTCTTACCGCTGCTACAGCGTCGTGTCCTGCACTGGGTCGCACAAGTCGCTGCTCCATCTCAGCCCTATGTAGAAAACACTGGTTTTAGCGGATTAAATTCAATGTAACTTTAAAGTTGTGTTGTAAAGTCGGTTCGCCTGAATTTTCGTAATTATTTTTTTAAACCTAACCTAGACCGACAACAATTATACGGCCTGCCCGCTATTAAGCAATGCCTGCTCTTACATTTTCCATACTTAAAAAATATTTATATGGTATGTTATCATTCTTTTTTTTTGTGGAAACCCCCACGGGTCGTCACCCCACCTGGGCTGAGCGGTAAGCCGGCGTGTCGGACTCGAACCGACTAAAACCAAACGGTATTCCGTCGCAGTCCATATTATCAGGGCCTCAGGTGTACCCTTATATGGTATGTTATCCTGCTATTATCAACCTCCGTAGGTTACGGTGAGCATTTTTTGGTTACCTTATTGGTATAAAAACGAACACATGCACAAAATTTGTAAGACAATCAACACTGGTAAAACTCATGGATGTGATGAATGGATAATAAATAGTTTCGCACTTTAGCGTTAAACAAACTTTTAGTTATTTCGGTGTAAGATTTCGGAAATAAACCATTTTTTACGGACTGTAAATATGTTTCCAAAAACAAAAAAATACTTTTAATGTTATATTTCCGGATTTCTGACATCTGTCATCCTCTGCGTTACTTTTTAATGTCTTGCAGACAACTTTGTGTTGATAGTAAGTTTTTATCAGGACTGTGACGAAATCTGACACTCTGGATTTTTTTATTAAACATCATAAAAGTTTGTAATAATATTTTATTTATTTTATTTTGTTATGTTTTTCGCATACAATAATATAAAACGAAGTAACTTAACGATGCGGGTACAGTGGTTTTGTACTCTTGTTTATTTGCCAGTTTAGTGGTACCTATATAGAAACTTTTTAACAAAAAAATGAGGTGCACACGGGAAGCACCAGCTTTCAAATAAAAAAATAATCATCAGAAACGGTTGACCCAGTCGAAAGTTCTGAGGTAACAAACATAACCAATTGTCATGACATTTTGCATACACGTTGGCATACATACAATAATATCAGAATAGGACGTACCTTTCATCCAGAAAACAGATCCGTTCCCGAGGCATAAACTTTCATGGGAGCGAAGCTATTAGTTTAATATTTCAATTATTAAAAACAGCATTGTTAGTAATAACAATAATATATTCAATGTAGTAAAGCCACCTACTAGACATTGATAGGGTAGAATTCGCCATTTTAGTTTATTATACTTGTGTGTAATTATGTCCCTTTTTTAAACGATACGTTACGTGTGACGCGATATTTTCGCTATTCGTGAACGGGTTTCAATATTTCTTCTTCTTTCTTTTTAATTGCATTGGTTGTACTCAACGTTGGTGCCATTAGAATAATATTTTACTAAAATTTTTTATTGAAAAAAATATTTTACCTCTAAGGGTGGAAAATTAAGGGATGAAGAATACAGCGCATTTCAATTTATCATGATTTAGGCGCATGGAAGTCAGTGATACTTTTTTTAAAGTTGTTTAGTGTAATTATTTAATTGTAGATATAACGTTATTTTTGAAGTGAAATTTCTTTAAAATCGTTGTGATTTGAGAATTCAATGAAACGAAAAAGTTACACTAAAAAGGAGTTCATAAATAGGATTTAGCCTGCGAGAGAATGAGACAGAATACAAGTATACAGTGTTTCCTATAATCTTCGTATGCTAGCACGTGTCTTTGCGCTTGCGTGCTACGAAGCCTTCAGAAAATGCGTCATAGTCAACGTGGTGTATCATTCACGTGTATAATTTTTGTTCATTTGCGTATTAAACTTCGTTGGTTAATTAATTTATATTAATTATTTAACACATCTGTGTTAATTTGACCTATAACTTTTATATAAATTATCTAAAATTAAATTTATTCTACTTTTCTGAAGTTTCACTTCTGCCATGTGTGAATTGGACACACACACCTTTTTTTCCTTTAATAATTATTTCTCTTTTTACTTAGTACGTTCGTTATAATAACCGTCAAAAAACTAATTTTGTATGCTTCGAGAGAAGTAAAAGAAGACAGTCATTCTCTTCTTCTTTACTTTAGCCTAGACATACGGTTGACACAATTATCAAATTAATATTGTTATAACTAGGTACCTCTAACTTGAAACTACACAACCGAAGCATTTGCATAATTTATTCATAACACGTTTTCACAAGATCTCGCATTTGATTAACTTCACGAAGTCGTTACGTTACGACGTCGTTAGACTTGTGTTGAAAATACAAATTAGAACATTTATTACCTACTAAAAACTCCCAAAAGTTACGAAATATTACGAAATTTCCACTGATTGAGCATAGCCCAATTCGGTACCAACTATCATTCTCTAGATTTGAAAACTTTTGTCACCTCGACAAAATAAAAAACAAAAATTGTTATACAGCGCCTGTCACAAAAGATTAAGGGCCTCTAGGCTTCTAGCATGTCGAAAACTAATACGGCTTTCCACACACGTGAGTACAACCGTCTTTAAAAAATTGATTTTAATACCAAGTAGCATGGCATTAAAAATATGACTTTATATATATAAGACTGGACTGCACGGATGGCACAATGGATTAAGTGATCACCTCGTCACTACACCGGGCCAAGTTCAAATCCCACACGGGACAAAAATTTGTATTATCCGCAAATCGTCGTCCCGAGTCTAGGTGTTCTTTGTATCCGTTGTTTAAATGTTTGTGAAGCCTCCCGTGACCCAGGAATATTCATAATGTTGAGTTATATTTTCACGACCATTTTAAAGCGTGAGCTTTGACAGCAGACGGATTCAAGTACCGCTTTTGGCATAATTATTTTAATTTTTTCCGACATCTCGATTAAAGCGATTGAATCATCCAGGATCCATTTAACAGTAATTGCTGAAACCTGTTTTAAATCATTCACTTTTTTATAGTCTTTTGAATGACCTGCCAACAGGTTGTCAAATGCATCTGCTTTCTTGTAAAGTGGGTTCGATCCCCACGTCGTATAACTATTTGTGTGTCCAAAATTGCTTTCTTGGATACACTGGCCTGATGTTAAATGTGTATCTTTCAGTTCACAGCTAACAGTTTACCGGAAGTTCTGTTTTATTTATTTTTAAAAGAACTATTTTAGTTTACTAAATAGAGATACCGCGTGTGTAGTGTGTTTCTGGCGAGATATTTATGAAAGAAGCATTTTCTGTGTACGATTTGACTTTGGAGTGTGTTTTTGTAAACAAATTTTTACTATTTGGATGGTGTGCTTATGAGTACGAGACGCAGTGTTGTGTTCGTGGAGGTGTTTAAATGCAATTGACTATAAGTTAAAAATACGAATACCTGTGCAGTTTGTAAGCGAGTGTATTATTTTTTGTTTGAAAACCAAAACATGAAAATTTACATAAATCAGTATTTGGAGTTGTTGTACTAATAATCTAGCAAATTTTAAACGTCTTTTTGTTTGTTTGCTCAGGAACTACTAGTTCGAATTGAAAAATTATTTTAGTGTTGGATAGTCCATTCATCGAGGAAGGCTATAAGCTACATAACATCACGCTACAACCAAAAGGAGCGGAGCAGTGACCATGAACGCAGGTGAAACTGCGGGAACGCCTAGTGTTTGGATGTGTTGGTTTTAGTGATTTATTATTACTTCTGAAAAAATATTCAGAACTATGTAATAAATATTTTAAATCTTTTTAGAAACTTTAAATAATAAATAATTTTAGTCAGTTAATTCTGCCATCTATTAAACGAAGCTGGCTCTGTCGCACAGTGCATTCCACAAGAGAACATACTTACTGAGAAAAAAATATAGTTAGACAAGATTCCTCATAATTGCAGCATAAAAGTTTTAACAAGGAACTTAACAAAGTCGAATAAGAGACAAAGTGAAGAGGATAGAGGAGGCGCACATTTTTTGAATACACAGGCACTTGTAAAGGAATAGTATCCAAGTAGGACACGCTCACATTTGCGAAGATTGAAGATAAATTGTATAGAAGTTATTAAAAAGACAATCTATGTTATCCAAGATATGTGGGAGAGAGAATACAGGACAAAACAGTAAACACCATAATAATTCTTTAAAAAAAAAACCGACTTCAACAAAAAAAACTATTCCGTTAAAATATATAAAATATGGTTTTCTCATGGATGCCATTGTCAGAACTGGACCAAATTGAAATAGGACTACACGAAAAGCACCAGCTTTCAAATAAAAAATAATCATCAAAATCGGTTCACCCAATCGAAAGTTCTGAGGTAGCAAACATAAAAAAAAAACAGAGTCGAATTGAGAACCTCCTCCTTTTTTGAAGTCGGTTAAAAATCTATACAAATAAATAAAAACTGTCTGTTTGTAATGTCATAATAAGTCATAAACAGCATTTTACTTATCGCATCCGAATGTTTACGGTTAAAGACTTTTATTTTTCTCTAAAGATTACAATAATCACTTACAGAGAAAAATACAATAGTAACAAAAAATATTAACTAAATATTCAGCGTAGTTAGTAAGATAGTTATGAAAAAGAATATTTACAAGGTACAAATACAAAAAATAATTTTTAAAAATTTGTCTGTCTGTCTGTTTGTTCCGGCTAATCTCTGGAACGGGTAGACCAATTTCCACGGGACTTTCACTGGCAGACAGCTGGTGTTATAAGGAGTAAGTTAGACTACCTTTATTTTGGAAAAAAAATATAAAAATAAATATGTATAGCGAACAGCTGGTATCACTACCTATTATAAAACAAAGTCCCCCACCGCGTCTGTCTGTCTGTTCGCGATAAACTCAAAAACTACTGAACGGATTTTCATGCGGTTTTCACCAATAAATAGAACGATTCATGAGGAAGGTTTAGGTGCATAATTTGGTTTTGTGTAAATTGGTTGAAATATAATGATAATTGTTGAAGATGTCTCTGCTACCCGTGCTAAGCCGGGGCGGGTTGCTAGTATTTTTTTTTATGGCATAGGGGGCAAACGAGCAGACGGGTCACCTGATGGTAAGCGACTATCGCCGCCCATGGGCACCTGCAACTCCGAGTCACAAGTGCGTTCCGACCTACGAAATGTTCAAATTTATTAAAACCGTTATTCAAATGACCGTATCTTTTGATTGCATTGACTTCGAAGCTTGAAGTTCAAGAAACCGCAGGCATAAATATTTGATGTTAATTTCAACTTGAAACTTTAGTTTTGAGAAAAAGGATCTTGACAGACAGACAGGCTGACGGACAACAAAGTGATCCTATAAGGATTTCTTTTCTTCCTTTTAGACGAACGGAACCCTAAAAAGCGATAATTATACCAAAAAATAAACATTATTACAGTGTAGGGAAATCCTTTGAAAAAGGATACAAAATCTCGTTCAAAAATCTTTAGGAGAGGAAATTTCTGATAAAACACGAGTTGTTTACACAAAATCCAATCAGAGTACTTTGTGTACTAAATTCTTCAATACCGTCTAAGATATCTTCAGAAACGGAAATAATCCGGGTCAGCGAAACCTTTCTGGTTGGATATGCAGGCTATTCCACCCCGGAGGGATCACACGGGTCTGCGATAATGGCTCTATTTCAACATGAGCCTTTTAATGTTGATATTATAATTAATTTTAAATGTGCCCTTTGGGTTGTACGCGATTAACATATTAATTAAACTGCTGAAGGCCATGTTGGGAAGTTGGCTATTATAGGACGATATGATGGTCAAACAGTGCCGTAATAAAATTATGTTTTAAAAAAAGTATCACCGACTTCAATGCGCCTCAAAATACCCAAATCACTTGAAGTGTGCCTATAAAATTTGAAGAGTTCCCTCGATTTCTCCAGGATCTCATCTTCAGATCCTGACCTGATGACCACAGGACCACCTGGGAAGTATACTCTTTCAAACAAAAGAAGAATTTTCCAAATAGGTCTAGGCGTCTTTGAGTAATCGGTGGACATACATAAAAAAATATATACCAATCGGTGAGTTTTATGTATTCAAAAAAATACAGTGGAACATAGAACCTCCTCCTTTTTTGAAGTCGGTTAAAAAGATAATCAAAACCTGAAAACAGAAACTTCTTTTCCCTCAAGTTGTTATATTCTATTATATTCTACGGTAATAGGTGTCCATTACTTTTAATGGACGATGCTTATTTCTAACTTACATTGCAAACATATTATCGTTCACTAAGTTAAAGCCTTATGTGAACTGTATCTCGTCTTCTGAATGCGATTCTATGTCACAACCTCTTGAAGTACAGTACGGTTGCTTACAGTACCCTCAGTGGAAATCTGACAACCATACTTATGTGAAAACTCGAAGTAAGTACTGTTTAAGATCTGTCGCCCTTAGGTACTTTGACCAGAAAAGTGACCTTCTTAATAATTTCGGCGATAGTGTTCAAAGTTTCTCAAAGCTGTTTCAGCAAAGTGTAAAGTTTGTATTGTATCTACCAGTGCCATCGATCCTTAGTTGAAAATTAGATTATGCTAGAGCTCATTTGCGTTTTGCAATTAGGTAGTTCCATCTTCAACACTTAGTGAGTGGCTCAGAGTAATCTGCTTTCGTACTTATCTACCGTTTATGAAGATGTATTTCAAATAAATCTATGGTTTCTTCTTCTTACGAGGCATGAACGATGATTTTTTTTAATCCCTAACGCAAAAAGGTGTCTGAGGCATCACAGCTGATAAATAGATAGACCGAATTTGGATTGGGTTTTTTTGTTAAGAAGGTGGCTCGATCGAGAAAATTCTCAGATTTAACTCAAGAAAATCTGTTCAACTGTTTGAAGAGCATCATTAAAGAAATTTTTGAGTCGGTGGTATTTTCAATTTATACTTGTGATGCTATCAAAGCGGGCACATAACCTCACGGCCTGAATGATGACAAGCTGTCAGCGAAGCGGTACCAATAAACCCTTGCAAACACTGTCTGTGATTTGTGCTCTTTTAGTAAAAAAAAAACAATAATAATACATAACTTCACACACCTCACACCCAGCCGTCTGATCCCAAACTAGGCAGAGCCTGTACTGTGATATATTTTTAAATACATATACATTATAGATAAATTAAACCCAGACACAGAACAGATGATCGTGCTCATCACACAGTTATTTGTCCTGGGTGGGAATTGAACCCACGACCTCTGGTTCAGCAGTCAGGATTACTAAGCACTAGACCAACAGGCCAGTCAATCATATATATTACTGGTCCAACAATAGATAATCGACCTCTTTTAATGGAACTACTAAATGATATCAATTTATTTTCCTTTCTTATCCTATCTGTTTTTACACGATATATAACAACTATTTCTCATTAGATGAATCTTTATTGATATTTTTATCTGTGGATTCAATCTTATGGGTGAAGGGCGCAGTTAAAATATTTTTTTATTCGATTAGAAATAGTGTTAAGTTTATTTCTGATGTATTTGATATTGCCATGTTTATATATTATTGAGTTAATTAAACCTACCGTTAGGACTATGTTACTGCTTTGTTTTTAAATATTTCTTCAACCAGCCAAATTGATTTAACTTAGAACCGATGATACATACTTCATACACACTACATACATACATTTATCTAAGTTGTTTATTGTACAATAAGATTTACACGTCATAGGAGAAGTTTAATTACTTTTTTATTATTTTTATTATTACTTGCCAATATACGTGCTTATAATAAATCCAATTTATTTCTATACAGGCTATAAAATATTGTAGAACATTAAACTTTAATTCTCTGTGTTGAGAATCAGCAAATTAATCGACCATATATCCATGAAATCTGTTAAGAAGTTATTTTACTCACATCAAGAGCTGCAGTTCTTTGTTTACGTTCAACACATACTTTTTAAATAACATAATAAAACAATCTCATTACATAAACAAGTTTCATAGCCATTTTAAGCAAAAAAGCAAAAAATTGCTTTACAGAGATACATAAAACGTTGAGTTTGTGAACGTGAACCTTGTTCATATTTTTTAATATTACCATAATAAAAATCCTGAGGATTCTTTATCAAGCAAAATCTCTGTGTCAAAATACCGGTGAGATTCCATTAACGACATGCAAAAGGGAATGTGTAAAAAAATTGGAATTTAACAAGCTCGAAAGGCTGGCATTTTGATACATCTGATTAGACAACCGAGCAAAGTCGACACTTTGAAAAATGTATATTATACGGTACTAAATTTGTTATCTCTAAAATGTTTTATAGGATGTCCCTTGAGGACTGCGCAAATGGATGAACAGTTTTCATAGGCAAATAAAGATATTGACATCAAATACGCTTGAAAGGTTTCCTAATATTAACTCTGCTGGACCCGTTATAAAATATTGCTTTCGATTCTCTTAAATTTTAACAATTATTGATCTAACGGAGGTAAAACTGCAAGGTTCATCATAGTTTAATCATTTTATAAAATGCCTTTCTCAAGAAATCCAAAGCATTTTATTTAGAAAGTTAAAGGTAATTTCTTTTATGCTAGAGGACAAACAAGCAGACGGAGAACCTGATGGTAAGTGATATAGAGTCACAAGTACGTTGCCGGCCTTTAAGGTGGGAGTAGGGGGAGTTGCGGATTAAGGCCTTTTTTTTTTTTTTTTATTTGTTCCTGTGGAAACCCCCTCGGGCCGTCACCCCGCCGGGGTTTTCGGCGGGGCGGTGTGTCGGAATCGAACCGACTAAAACCGAGATCGGGGACCAGCTTTATTAAGACATCCGGACCCCCCCTAGCGCCTGCCCGCAAAAGCGCGGGCACCACCTCCGGGTAAAATCGTCTCAATTAGGCGACGTCCTGCGGATTAAGGCCTTCGGTAACCTCACTCACTCGGCGATACACAGCAAAATCATTACTTTTCGCCGGTTTTCTGTGAGGCTGCGGTATCACTCCGATCTTTTTATTATACCTTCGCAATATCCGGGTAAATCCTATTCGATAACGAATAGCTCAACCAAAATAAGCACAAAATCTGTTTTGCATGTTTCTTATTTCTACTTATTCGATGTAGTAGATATTTTTTTCAGTTTATTGGACTTGACTTCAGAATGAGCAACAAGCTATCGTGCTTGTTATTTTATAAACAATTTTATCTTTGCGTGATTATTTGGTTTGAGAGAAACTAAATTTTGTCTAATGTTGTACTAACGTTAGTTTTGTTAACAAAAATTCTTGATTTTTTTAACAATTTTTATTGATTTCTAGTTTTCAAAAGTTAGATATTTAATAAGCCTTTACGGGATAAAGGATATAAACGTGATTGTATAAATGTAGGTATGTATGTGTGTATATTAAAAAAAAGTTTTCGAAATTTAAATACTGCATGAAATTTTAATGGACATCTCATAAGACAAACAGTATACTTCCGAAAAAAAAAACAAATTGCAAACGCGTTTAGTGTTATAGATCACAGACTTATATATCACCATGAATTAATGTTAAATTCAAATTCAGAACTCAAGAGTTTTTCCTTGACATAAAAAAACATATTCAAATAATCAGAAACAGCATGTAATATGCAACAGCTTGTTAAAACCGTAACAGTTTTGCTTTTATCAATACAAAGATCGTTGTCTCCCAGCCTTGGGCTCATCGAGCGATTCTTGGCGGCCACGAATGTGGGTCAAGGGTTGTTCTATACTAAATACCTATGTCTCGTTTATACCCTGTTGTTATCATGAAGTTTCAGCCCTTGGAAATGAACTTAGTTTGAGATAAACTTGAACTGGTTATTATTCCATAAAAGTTCCACGTGTAAAGTTTTTATATCAAAAATCAAACTTCTAAATACAATATTATTTTTAAATACCTACCTTTTAAATTTATAATTTTAGGTATTGTTTTTGCACATAATGATGAGCAAAGATTTAAATAATCAGATATCGATAAATAGGTCGCCATGATTTTCGACGTATTTAAGTACTACCTTCCACTTTCTATATCGAAAAGGCTAAACTTATTGATATCATTCCTATAAATATAAAGAGTTTTTTATGGTATGGCGGCAAAGAGAAGATGGGTCATTGCTTCACTGCCGATTTTCTGTGGGGCCATAGTATCACTCCGGTCGAGCCGGCCCATACGTGCCGATTACAAATAGTGTTAAGTGCATGGCTCTCTCACGACATGAGTTGAGTAAATAATGTTTTACGTCAGATCATACCCATAGATTTCTGACGTTTTAAGTCTTAGCTGATAAGCCACAGTTCCTCCAGTGCTGTCCTTAAGGTTCTTCGGAACTAGTCGTACAAGAATGTATCTATGCCAAATATCTAAAAAAAGCGACTCGGTCAGTAGTAGCCTTAGAATATCGAAATAAGACCTGTGCCCTGCTTCATTTATAATTATAGATTTTTAATTTATTTTGGGTAATATTTTTAAAGTACTTTTATTTGTTTGAAGTTGCTTGTGACCAGGTATTAATTGGAACAGTGAAGTGATAGTAAGATGACAGAATAAGTTCATATACGACATAATTATGTAAGTTCTTAACGGTTTCGCTATGATTTGTTTTGTGATATTTTTGTTTTTTGTAACAATTGTAAATAAACGACACAATAAAACAAAACACATCATTTCAATAGAATACAACGCATTAAACAACAAATGAAATGAAATGTTTTTAGGACATTTTCGCTTCTAACAACTAAGCGAAAGAAATATCTAGAATCTCACTATAATTTACATACCGTTACACATCTCTTTACATACATATACCTTCATACCTACCTGTTTACCGTATTCGCCAAGTATTTTTCTCAAAGTGCTCACCAGCTACATACTTACAAAAATAACTATTTGCTACTTAGTTCGTTTATATTATGTATTTAGTTTTTTGTTCTAATATTTTTTTTTAATGTTTGCAAATTAATATGTGAAGGTTAAACTATTTGTTGATGAATGATTTGATCATTTTAACACAAATAAATTAAAAACAAAACTTACAAGTACGTCGTACGTAAGTCGTACAAACTTTAATAGTTAACTCAAATATATAAATTACTAGCAGCGCCCCGCGGTTTCACCCGCGTAAGTCCCAACCCCTAGGGGTATCGGGATAAAAGTAGCCTATGCGTTGCATTGCTGGATTACCAGGTCTCCAGCTATCTACATACCAAGGTTCACCGCAATCGGTTTAGTGGTTTTTGCGTGAAAAAGTAACAAATATCCATCCATCCATCCATCCATCCATCCCTCCAAACTTTCACATTTATGATTTTAGGGGGATTTATTCTTTAAAAAGACAACTCCCGCAATAGGAATGATTCCTGTGTCGCGGTGGACTTTACAAACATTGAAACAACGGACACCCAGACCCGGGACAACTACACGACACAACGTTTGTGAATCACACAAATATTTATCCCGTGTGGGAATCGAAACCACAACACTCGGCGCGGTGTAATGGCGGGGCGACCACTGTAACCATTGCGCCACCCTTGCAGTAATATGTCAGAATTAAAGATAAACTTAACTTTGCCGTACTAAAAATACTTACGTCACAGCCCATTTTCCAAGCGCAAAGTATAAGTTTGAAACAACCAACATTTTTTTATTAAGGGGGCAAACGACCAGACGGGTCAACTGATGGTAAATGACTACCGCGGCCCATGGGCACCTGCAACTCATGAGTCACAAGTGCGTTGCCGGCCTATAAGGTGGGAATAGAGGAAGGGGGGAATAGGGGACCAGGAGGGGGAGAGGGAAGGGTTAGAGCCTCCGGTAACCTCACTCACTCGGCGAAAAGCAATGCAAACATTGCTTCACTACCAGTTTTCTGTGAGGCCGTGGTATCAGTCCGGTCGAGCCGGCCCATACGTGCATATAACAACTGATTAACTACTTTCAGATTTTTTCCTTTACTTGTGCCGTGAGACCTTGCTTCTTACTAATTTTCATGATTCTAGGTCAATGGGAAATACCAATTTTCACAATCCATAATTTTTTAATAGATGTCTGGTGATGTTGTCTGGTAGAGATCGCTTTTTAAAATAAATTGAATATTCTACTCTATGCATGTAATGATCGGTAAACGGAAGGCAGGACGCCCCCCAGCCAGATGGACCGACGACCTGAGGAAGGTAGCTCGGAGGGATTGGGGAAGACGGAGGACCGGTTGCTATGGCGCACATTGGGAGAGGCCTGTGTAAAGCAGTGGACTAGAAAAGGCTAATTGATTGATGTAATGATCAAAAAACATTATAGTTAGATAGTTTAGGCAAAAAGCAATCGCAAAATATTAGTTTCACTTCATAAATTTAGAAATTAAAATTCATTTCATTTTTCAGTTTTTTTAACTGGTCTATGCGAAACCCAAACCGCCATGATATTACGTCGTCACTTCAGAGAAAAAAAAACCAATAAATTGTAAACATTGTGGTAGATTTTCGAATATTTTATTCCTCCCGTGTATTTTACTTAAATATTATCATGAACAACTTTTTTGTAAAGGCAGAAAGTACAAAGCTACCCAGAATAAGCTCTTTCATTTTAGAATATTTTTTGCGGAATATGTAAACATCGATATATTATTATAATATATTGTTCTATCTCCATCAATAATCATAAGGATAGTTTTAAATTTGGCAAAATTGCAATAATTTACGCTTCTACTACCCACATGACGTCATGATAAATGAGCAACATGGCGGTCTAGAGATTTCAACAATTTACAATAATAGAAAATACTAAATTTAAATTCATTTTAATGCCACTTACGCATGAATACAATTTTAGTAAATTTTCTTTTGTTACTTTGTTACTAGGTAGGTTTCGATCGCTTTTTGCGATCGGGCCGCAACACACATTGTTTAGACGTGGGAAAGCCTGCATTCCCCGGGATAGGGCTTGGATACGCGCGGCGTCGATCCGGGGGAGACCTGAAATAACATTGTCCGGGTCCTCCCCCGAGCAGGGCGCCTGAGATCGGCTGTCGGTTTTTAGTGGAAACACCACATACTCCTGGCTCCTGCGTCCCCGAGGAGCCGGAGATCCGAAGGGATTTTCCACCCCGTCAACAAAAAAACAAAAAAAAAAGGTAGGTTGTTAACTGTTGCCATAGGATCAAATTAAAACATTTATCAAAAGGCTGTGCCCTATTGTAATTCTATTGTATATGGTGTACAAAAAAAGGATTTTTTATTGAAGCAGTCAATTTGCAAACCATATAATCTTATAAAATCTATGCGTAAAGTAATGTGAAATGATAGTTACTTCAGATATTGATAAAGGAGATCCGGCACTTTGTAAGGGGTGCCAAGCTGTACAATCTTAAAACTTAGACCATTTTATACATTTGTGTCACAGAATACAGATTAACATTGAACTTTATTTGACGCGTAGACGTAGGTTTAATTGACATGTTAGTTTAAAGATTACTCAACTGTCACACATAGAATGCTAATAAAAGTGGCTTCTCGACTGATTTTAATCAATTTCTTCATCGTCACTTACCACCTTATCTTTATAATATACATCCGAAAACGTTGTTGATTCATTTATATTACTTTAGGGCCGTGCCTAATCTAAATACTACCAATATCATAGATAAAGTAATAGTTATTTCGTCCTTTACCAACAGGTATATTTAACAGACTTGACATTCCCTAACAAGCGAGTGACTTTTTCAAATAAAAAGGAACGTAAAAATGACACCACGTTGATATTGACGCTTTTTCTGAAGGCTTCGTGGTACGCAGGCGCAAAGACAAAGATTATAGGAAACACTGTCTACTTGGATTCTAACTCATTCTCCCACAGGCTAAAATCTTATTTATGAATATGTTTGTCTCTTTTTAGTGCCGTATACGTTCTATCTCATTCTCTCGCAGGCTAAATCCTATTGTATTGTCTTTGTCTCTTTTTAGTGTGACTTACGGCCTCGTAGTGCGCAGGCGCAAGGACAAAGATTAAAGGAAACATTGTCTACTTGTATTCTTTCTCATTCTCTTGCAGGCTAAATCCTATTTATGAATATGTTTGTTTTTTTTAGAGTGAGTTTTTCATTTCAACGAATTTTAAATTACAACGATTCTAAAGAAGTTTCACTTCAAAAAATTAAAAAAAATACTTTTCTACTAGCTACTGCTTTATATCTTAGTAAACCGCAAAAGGTGACTAATATAATATACTAGATGCACCCGGCATGCCTTGCAATGTCTTTTTTTATAATTTTACATGAAAATTTATAGTACCTACAATTATTGTATTCGATTGCCATCTTGCAACCCTATTGCGGATCTGTGGATGGAACAGAATAATATAAAAATCGCGATTAAATAATACGGGTTGATTGTAGAGGGTTGAAAATTCAGGGTTGTATGTATTTTCTAATGCTGTATCATAAAAAAATAAAAAAAAAATCTAAAAATTAAAAAAAAAATTAGGGGTGGACTACCCTTAATTTAGGGGGATGAAAAATAGATGTTGTCCGATTCTCAGACCTACCCAATATGCACACAAAATTTCATGAGAATCGGTCAAGCCGTTTCGGAGGAGTTTAACTACAAACACCGCGACAAGAGAATTTTATATTTTAGATTAAATTTATTCGTGTACAACCCATTCATTTTGGCGGATCTCCTTTGACGCATTTTTTTAAAGTACGGTGTCCACGCGAATGTTGTCCGTCACTTAAAATATTAAACCAGTGGAACGCATTTAATTCCTATGGGGCAATATTGTTAGTGTTCCAGAAAATTGAATTTTGCAATTAGTCTAACTAAAAAAGGTGAACGAATTTTTTATAAAACGATTATGGGAACCTGAATACTAAACTATTCGGTTGCAAAATTAATAGGCTTAGTACAACCTACGAGTTTATTATAATTAAGTGATATGCTTGAACAGCAAACCAAAGGTTTAGAAGATGAAAGTGTTAGATATGAGATTTTGAGTTTTGACATTTGAATAATAACCTCTGGTGTTAATCGTTGAAATTTGGCCTGTTGGACTAGTGGTTAGTGATCCTGACTGCTAAGCCAGAGGTCGTGGGTTCGATTCCCATCCAGGACAAATAATTATGTGATGAGCATGATCATTTGTTCTGTGTCTGGGTGTAATCTATCTATAATATGTATGTATTTAGTAATGGCTAAGGCGTCGGACTTGCGATCAAGTGGTTGCGGTTTCAAACCAGACCTAGTGCATTACTGACTAACCTACTGCTTTTTTTTTGTGCGTGTGGAAACCCCCTCGGGCCGTCACTCCACCAGGGGTTTCGGTGGGGCGGTGTGTCGGAATCGAACCGACTAAAACCACACGGTGTGCCGTACTGCGCCTTAAATAGGAGGGATCCGGGAACAGCTTTTATTAAGACATCCGGAACCGACTAACCTACTCCTAATACAAGCATTAAGCTTAGCTAGAGGGGTTAACAAGAATACTAGTAATGTGTGGCCCACGTTACCAGTATTATGTATAAAAAAAAGTATAAGTAATGTTTGTCAATCTGGTTACCATGGTACAGGCTCGGCCTAGTTTGGGATCAGACCGTCATGTGTGAGGTGTGTCAAGTTATAAAGTTATTTATTTAGGTGTTGCCAAATATTTACATTCCCTAAAGTGCATATTTATACTACAAAATGGAAGCGATTTTTTTCCCCACTACGGTAAATGAAAAAAGAATGAATATAAATATTTAACCGATAGTTTTTTTCCGGCTGAACCAAAATAGGGTTATGATATTAGCAACGTACATCAATACTCGTATGTATCTTTCAACATAGTGATACAAGCTACGAGCTACGAATTTAATAAATATGACCAATCCAAAAACGTGATTAGAAACGCGAAAATGTTTTTTCTTTTGCTATCGTATCGAGTAGGATGCTAATTAATCAGAAACCAAAAAATGCAAAATTTAAACAATAATAATTTAACGAATCCGATAATAGACTCAATGGTCCATTGAACTAATTACTAAAATTATTCTAATATCATTAATAAATACTCAGTTTTCTACGACTTTCAGATTGAGTTCGAATTGAATTCGACAAAAATCAAATTTGATTCAGTGTCGCAAATAAGGGATAACCTGCTACTGTGTTTTTTTAAAGCTCGTGTCATTGGCGCTGTCTTACTTTCATCACAGATAAGATAATAGTTTGCTTTTGTCAATCTCTTCACGAAAATACGTGATATAGTTGAAGCACGTAAAGTGTCAAACAGGTATGGTGTATGTGATATTGTGGTTCTCCTTAATTGTGTTCAAACAAGTGTCAGAAACAGTGGAAGTGAGTTTCTAGCTAACACACACCCCACCTCTTCAAGGAATGTTTTGTCATATAAAAATGAGTATACTTATTATATTATTGTGGTTTAATAACAACCTCCATTAGCAAAGTTTACTTAATATATTCCAATAATAATCTAATTTTATAAATAAATATAAAATGAATTATGTCAATTTGATTAGATTACACATAAATTTCTGAACGAATCGTAATGAATGTAGCTAAGGAGGATTTAATTATGGGACCGGGTGAAGGACATAGATAACTTTCATAAAAATATTTATAAACAGAGGGTGAAGAAATCAAATAGATAAAATTACAGATATCATGTAAACGAAGTTCCCATTCTGCCAATGAAACATTCTTCCTTTTCTTTCCTTAAGTCAATTTTTATGTTTCACGGTACACTTATTTCCAAAGATTGATTTGAATGAACTTTTATAAGAAAAAGTTAATAAGAGAGCTGTATTTTTATATCGAAGCAATTGAAAGACACTAAATATATATATTTTCATATAACCTGTACTTTGTCTAGTTAATCAAGAGCAGCTGGACCGAATAACGAATCTATAATAACGTAGGCAGCAATACTCTCAATCACCCAAGTACCAATTACGTGTCTCGAAGCCTCAAGTAACCAAGACCAACAACCTATCCTAGATTGACATTGCTCAGGTCATAGATTCCCGAACCTTGAATAAACGCAATCATATTGTACTCTTGAGTCTGCAATGTGGACTTTAATATGAATATAAATATATTTTGTTGGATTCTGTTTGAGATACTATATATTTAAGTTGTTGGTTATGTAGTATTCGTTGTCGTCCAGAGATAATATAACAATAAAACTCCATCGGAAGTAAGGAATTGGATGATCGGATAATTTTAAATTACTTTTTATCAAATTCTGTCTGTCTATCTGTTCACGATAAACTCATTAACAACCGAACGGATTTTGATGCGGTTGTCACCAATAGACGGAGTGATTCATGAGGAAAGTGTACGTGTATAGTTCATTAAGGTTTTGTCTAATAAAGTAAACAAATACTTTAGATTTCCCGGCATTTTCATCGATTTACACCGATCGTTATCATGGGTAGGTTAATGTCAGGTCAGCGTCGACTGCGAGGCGGGAAAATAAAGGCTTTTCTTAAACAGTAAATTTGATTGTGCGCGATTGAGACCCTACGTGCTGATAATTAAAAAAAAAAGTTAAACTAATATATTATCAAGAAACTGTACTAAAAGCTAAACAATAATTTGCAAATAAAATCGTAGGGCGTAGCGTAATGTGAGTAAATATGTAAAGTGTGCTACGCTACGCTAAAACCCACGACTCTAGAGATGGGTAATCACCCGGGATAAAACCCACGATTAGGTAAAAATCCGGGTGATTACCCATCTGTAGCTACGCCCCACGATTTAGATATAGTGGCCGATGATACATTCTATACAAGAATATAGAATGTATCATCGCTAAATTTAGACCAATCCTCAAGTATTTTATTTTCCTAAATGACAATATTAAAAATCGTTGCCCTAGTTATACTGGACGAAATAACGGCAGCCAAACCGTGTCCCAAATTGAGTATGGTGGACCGGTAGTGATCAACAATGGAGAATTTATTATAACGATGAGCCCGTGAACAAACAATCGCGTTGGAAGAGTTTCCGTCTGCTCTCCCCAGGATGTTGTAGAAAAGCCATAAATGAACTGCAAGTAAAATGACAAAAGTATATTGATAATAATAGCCAATACCTCGATTATTTAAAAACATATGCTGAACAGGTTTTTTTACATTCAACGACTATTTTATAGGAAAATTTTAAAGGATAAAAATTAACCTATGTGCTTTTCGAGACTATAATCTATTTCTGTGTCAAATTTTCATCCAAACCAACATCCATCCATGCAAACTCTTGCATTTATAATAGTAATAAGATTATCATAACCCTTCAGATGAAGATAATAATTATTATAATAGCTTAACACAACTCACACAGCCGTCTGACCCCGAACTAGGTAGAGCCTGTACTATGGTAACCAAACTGCTGATAAACATACTTATATATTTCTAAATAGATGCATATTATAGATACATTACACAGAACAAATGATCATGCTCACCACATAATTATTTGTCCTGGGAATCGAACCCACGACCTCTCGCTCGGCAGTCAGGATCACTAACCACCAGACCAACAGGCCAGTCCAGATAACAGTATATTTAAATTTTGTTTTATTAAAAAATAAATACTCTGTCGTACAAGTGAACTGTAACCTTTATGTCAGCAATGATATATGAGCCCATTAATCTGTTTACTCTATGCGTTCACTGAAAGTAATTTTGTATTTTTAGTTAACGGGTGAATTTTTATTTCAATAATTATATAATTATACCTTAATAATACTAAAAAACACGCTTTATTATGGCAAATCGAATTAAAAAGTAAAAATAGTTCCATTATCCACCTAATGGCTTCATCGTCAGACCCATCATTACTAAGCTCAATCTATTGGATTTGTCAAAACGCAATACCAATATAATACAATACCAATATATGCTAAAACCGAAACCCAGATAGCAAGTAGCTCACTTGCTGCAAACTTGACTTTTGTTTGAAAATGAATTGTCACATCAAATATGATAAGATAAGAGTATGACAAGTTTTTGCAACTTTGTTAATTTTTTGTTGATATTTCAAGTTTGTAGTAATGTTCCAGCAGTCTTGCATTTAGCACTTTGTTTCAAAGATGAATTCTCAAGTATGTTTTTAAGTTTGTACAAACTTTATCAAGTACCTATGTTTTTAAGTTGGTACAAACTTGCTTACTCACGCATGAATCATCGAGACTAGATTATTTTTACAAGACAATCGCCTATTCTATTTATCAATAAAAAAAAACAATCTACCACCAAATAAGTAAAAAAAATATCGAATGATACCACATTCGTGCTTAAATCACGCCTACTCGTCCTACTAATATTATAAACATGAAAGTTTGCGAGTATGTATGGATGTTTGTTGCTCTTTTACGAACAAACTACTGAACCGATTGTAATGAAACTTCGTATGTAGATAGCTGGACACCTGGATTAACACGTAGGCTACTTTTATCAAGATATTCCCACGACATCGGGACTTACGATGGTGAAACCGTAGGGCACAGCTAGTTGTAAATAATTTTCTTAGTATAATCGTCATATAGTGTACACAATAATATAATAAACCACATGCCCCGATGACGTTCCAAACACTCCATCTCACTTCTCCCACACGTTAGCATCTACTGAACGCAAATACATTTCACACATGATTGTTTATTTAATCCCAAACAGTCCTAACTAATATTATTATTGCAAAAATGAGTTTATTTTTTACCTTTTTTACGTCTTAACTACTCAAAAAAGCATCATGAAATTTTGCATACGTGTTTTCAGTACAGAAAAGGACAGAGGATACCTTGTATCCAGAAAAAAAAAACTGTTCCCAAGAGAGAATAAGAGATACGTACGTGGGCAAAAGCTATTAAAAAACTATTTCTAATTAACTGTGAAAATATTCGTATATATAAACAAACTATGGCCTCATAACTTCCTAAATTGTACAATAACAGTCCATGAATGCGATGAAATCCTTGAGTCTGACTCCAGGCACATTTTCCCGCGTACTTGCGTCAATCGTTTAAGTGTGTGTGCGAGCGAGACAACAGGAGAAAATCGTTTATGATAAAACAGGACGGGCAATCAAAGCCTTAACATAGATTAAACCAGGGTACTGTTGGGTTTGTAGATACAAGTTTTATACCTCTAGGAGAAACATTTTGTTTCAAAAAACACTTTAAAATTAGTTTTACGTCTGCAACAGGAGTAGGTAGGTAAGTATGTAAGAGTTACTTGCTTTTATTTTTGGTGCTTGACTGTTATGGGTCTGAAATAAAAAAAAGCTTATCTATTCCTAATTTCGGAATGTTTACATAAGGATCATATCAAACATCTGTGATAGATTCATAACATTTTAAGTAGGTAGATTAGTTTTGTATGCAAACAATTTTATGGTGGTTATTTTTTTATAATTCAATATCCAAAATTTAAAAAAAAGTACATACAGCCGAACATAGAACTTCCTTCTTCTTTTTGAAGTCGGTTGAAAAGAAACAATATCTCGATTTGTGAAAGTTATATGAAGAAGAAGAAGACGGTTTTTATTTATACATGAAAATATTTGTGCGATATTCACAGTTTCTTAAAACATAACTTTGACCACAAGTTATGTGAAAGTACCATGGCAGGTTTTATATGTGCATAAATAAAATTATGACAATATATTTTCTTTATTCTCATGGAAATCTCTTCGACATGTATACTTTTGCATTTTATAGAACTCATAAATCGAAGAAGTTACAGGTCATAAACAGGAAAATCGTAACAAAGAAACCATTTACTACCTAATAACTGAGAATTTAATGTTCAATTAGGAACGACAGAGTAAATAATGGCTTAATGATCCCTCGTAAAAATAATTTATTTACTATTGTTTAGATGCACAGCAAGTCTTAAATATAAATTTATACAGGTCAATGACTTATCTTATGCTGTAACTGAATACATATTAATAAATATACATATAAATTTGTTTAGTTAAACTAATATCTCTTGACTAAATGTATGGATATAAATGAGTTTACTTTTAGAATTAAACTATAAAACAGATAGTTTTCATAGTGAACTTCGACAACTTATAGGATTTGTTAAAAACACACTTTCATAAAGTAACTATGCATCTAACAGAAAACTTTTTCCCCTATTCTTTTACTGTACTCTATAAAAAAGGACATGAAAAATTCAATAAAAGTCACAGCACTCAGCTTGAAAGTAGGCATAATTCAATTAATTTACATATTGCTGTCTGCAACATCGCTTGATCTATGGCTATCAGTCTGTAGTGCCAGTCTGTGTCGACGCGCCTCCGAGGGCGCATTCACTCGCTGAAAACCTGTAAACGCGCTGAAAATACGCTTTAAATATTGTAGAATTGTGACACAGTGCTGTGTGTTATTGTGGATATTCTAACTTCCCCGGTAAGTAGATATTTGATACATTCTTTCTTCATATTCCTTTTTAATGATACTTTTTATAACTTTTTGTATTTTGTGTGAATAAATTTATGTACTTTCAAAATGAAAAACGGTTTCATTGGGCATTACAAATGTAAATCTTGATACATGATGTATCAACGTGGCCGAACAAAATTTAAAAAATATTTATTTCAGGTTGTTTTTTATAAACGATGTTTTTATTATTGGAACTGTTTTTCATTTCTTATATTACGCCGTGTGCGTCGCGAGATATTTTGTATTATTGGTAAACTAACCTTTCATAGAAAAATAGATTAAATAATAATATATGTATCCATATCACGTATTCAATAAATGATTTATTTTGTTTCACTAATATATTAATGAAATAAATGTATATTTGATGACGACTGATCAACACGTCCGATGATTTACTAATATTTTAAAATTAATTTACATTTAATATAAAATTTTCATATTAATAACTGGTTAGTTGGTCAATTAAATGAACTAAAAATTAGCTTTTTAAAAGTATTTATTTAAAAAAAATTATAACTTTGAAAAAAAATGTCTTAAAAATAAATTTTCGATTTTATTAAAAAACTATTAGAGTGAGTCTAATAATTTTTTAATAAAATCGAAAATTTATTTTTCTTTAAATCCCGTTTTTAAAAAAAGTAAGTATACAGACTAATAAGTAGTCATTTATTTTACTTTTTAGTTATTTTTTTTTTTGTTTCTAAAACTCTAGCTTCGTCAAATCAATCTATGGACAATGATTATTTAAAGCGATTTTATTTGGTAGGAACGGCAGTCGCAGCCTCGCGTGATTTTTTCACGTTGTATACGAATAAGTACCTAACTTATTCAATGGTAGGCAAATAATTGATTATTAAAATTTTAAATACATTAAATGATTTTTATAGAGATACAATGGGAATACGTCATTAGTTTAGTGGTAATTTTTTCAAAATATAAGAGTTAAATAAAAGAATTGCGCCTGAAAAGTTGGCGTGACGTGTTCTGCCTGCGCCTCTCTAAACCATAGGGAGGCAAGGCCCCCGTTATCCACGTTGTGGCCGCCTATTGACCAAGAGGCAGCCAAGATCTGCAGGGGTTTCCGGAGACTTCATTCTTAAGGATACCCGGGTCTCTTGCAATGGACCGACTTGTGGCGGAAAACCATGTGGTTTTAGTCGGTTCGATTCTGACATACCACTTCACCGTTAGCTCCAGTGATGACCCGTAGGGGTTTCCAAACGAAAAAAAGGCCTTATAAACATAAAGTCGATTATGAAATTACCTCAGTGTACTCACCTTTAAAAAAAGTGTAGTGTATAGTGAAAATTAAACTCATTATTTTTTTATGGAAGCTCTAAAAATATTTAATAAGTTGAAAAAAAATTAACATAAAAACATAGATTACTTTTCTTATATACATTGACTGACTGATTTTTTTTAGTTTTTGAGTGTAAACTTATTATTTTTTAACCGACTTCAAAAAGGAGGACTTCGACAGATTTTTTTGTGTATATTACGCGATATCCTAACCACTTGTGATCCGATTTCAATTATTCTTTTTTTATTGGATTGGTTGTGCTCAAGGTTAGTTCCATTTAAATTTGAGGAAAGTATTCCACCTCTAAGGGTTTAGAGTTTAAGGGAAAATTACTGGTTGAAGAAAGTCAAGAAGAAAGAAAGAAGTCGGTTCGATTTTGACATACCACTTCACCAATAGCCATGTTTGATAATCATTAAAATCGGTTCCTGAAGAACGAAGATATCGCCTGGTATGCAAAAGAAATCAGTCTTTTATATTCTGCTTGGGGACTAATAATAATAATTATTCTAACAATAAAAAATGTTTGAGCATTTGACTGCACGGATGGGTTAAAAAACATTTTGTAAAAGAGTGTCCTTGTAGTTTCTTGCCTGTTCTTCTCCATAGGATCTACGTATTGGAACAGGCAACTAGCTTCACGACTGACTTAGTCTGACTGACTCCTATTGATGACAATTCAAAAATACCTATTATTGGTTTAATTGAAATAAATGGTTTTGATTTTGATTTTAAGTGGTCGCGGGTCGTGGTTTCAAATCACACACGGAACAAAAATTTGTGTGGTTCACAAATAGTTGTCCCGAGTCTGGGTGTTCTTTGTGTCCCTTGTTTAAATGTTTGTGAAGGCCCCCGCGACACAGGAATATTCCTAATTTAAAACAAAAAAATAATATATAGCTGTTGTATCTACCGTTATTATAAATTTGTTGTTCCAACTGCCCTTACATATTTAATAAAATGAACAACGAAAGTGAATGCGCTTTTAGTAATTATTAAAAAAAAACTTCTACGAACTTCAGCATTATACTTACATTACAAAGTGTATTTTATCGATATTAGAAGTATATTTTATTTAATATATCTAGGATTACGGCCACCTTTGATGTACGGCCTATTTAATAAAAAACATCGTAATAATTTGTTCACAAGCGTCAAATATACTTAAAAAAAAAGTCAGTCGTAGGACTGTACGTCAGAAGTGAAAACATAACTTCACAATGTATTTACATATACATACACACACACATCTGTATATATATATATATATATATATATATATATATATATATATATATAATTAGGTTAAAAATAAAAAGGACTGGGACTAGGACTGTATGTCAGAAGTGAAAACAACTTCACAGTGTATTTGCATATACATACACATCTGTATATAGATAATTAGGTTAAAAATAAAAAGTAGGTAATAACATATCTAAATGTATACATAGGGTACACTGGAAGTTCTGCGCTCCTGGCCGCTCATAAATGTTTGAATTTCGAATGTTATATTTTTTTAACTATAAGAAACTCGGCTCCGTCTTACGAATTTTCACTGACGCAAGTTTTTTACCCATTTACTCTTTTTATTTTAGACATTTTTTACCCATCCCAAAAAGTGAGAAGAAAGAAGTTAAAGAAGTTTTCACTACAAAAAGAAATCATCCAAAATTTATAATCCTCTTTAAAACTGAATCATATATTTTTAACACTACAAAATTGGTCTGTATTTAAGCATAAAACAATGTAACTGATTTCTAACATTAAATTGAAAAAGTCATAAAGCTCTTGTTGCGGTCGTTTTCATTCCACATTTTGCCGACCTACGTCCATTTCAGTACGATTCGTCGCTAGGGATTGAAGTGTCGGCCAAAAAACGTGACAATCAAATTTAAAGAGATAATTGCTATGAATTACACTGAACGTAACCGATGGGGATTTATTTTGTATCTACAATTTACATCGGCAAAAATATAAAACTGTCTTAATACCTCTTTGTCTTACGCGTCCGTAGATACCGACGACGTGAGGAAGGTAGCTGGGATGAATTGGTTGCGGAAGGTGAAGAACTGAGTGCTATGGCGTACATTGCAAGAGACCTATGTCCAGCTGTTTACTGGGGTTCCTATGTAAACAAGTCTTGGAAGTTAATTTTAACTTACTTTTTTTTTATGTAGATATATGGGGGGCAAACGAGCAGACGGGTCACCCGGTGGTAAGTGACTACTGCCGCCCATAGGCACCTGCAAGTCAAGAGTCACAAGTGCGTTACTGGCCTTTAAGGTAGTAGGAGTAGGGGAAGATTGGGGAAGAGGGGGCAGAGGATCGGAGAGGGGAGAGAGGATCGGGGAGGGAAGGGTTAGGTTAACCTCCGGTAACCTCACTCACTCGGCGAAAAGCAATGCTTGCATTGCTTTACTGCCAGTTTTCTGCGAGGCCGTTGTATCGCTCCGGTCGAGCCGGCCCATACGTACCGAAGCATGGTTCTTCCACTGTCAACATTTATTATATAGTTTTACTATCTAATTGTCGTCGGGGAATATTGTATGTATATGTAGTTTGGCAATATTGTAATTTACTGATCTGACGATGGAGCCAGGAGGTGTATGGTAGAATTCTTCAGTGGTAGTAACCCCTCGAGTTTGGGCTCATATTATTCGTTTTGACGACTTCAATACATTGGGCATGAAATTTTGTGTACCTATTATTTATATAGCTTAGTTATATTAGTTTAGTCCATTTATTTGATTATTTCAAAAGATAATCGAATAAAAACTTACCGGAATGGTATTCATACTGATTTCTTATATATCCCTATAGCAAGGGGTGAAACATACAACCGACGCATTAAGCCGCTTCACCCGTTGATAAAGGGCCCCCGTCAGGTCTGAAAATAGTCGGGAATCCCAAAAATACACAAGTGATTGGAAATATACATTCTTAATTAGTTCCAAGGGCAATATATACGGGCACACCGTCGCGTTAATTCTCGGTAACCTAAACATATAGAACTGCTTCGTCTGCGTGGGATCGAGAGAACCTTGGTTTCATTACTGAATCGGGAAAATCCTTATTAGATTTCACTGTTATTTTCTTAGCAGTACGTAACCAACGTGCCCGGTAGTAAGCAATAAACTTATTCTTTATTACGACATACGAATATTGTAGCTGCTGAGATGTAGGTGTGAAACACATTTCTACCTACACCTTCCGAATTCGAAATCCGAATCCGAATTCCAATGAATAATCTTTCCAATACAAAAATAATCAAAAGCCAAGTCATATTTTCAGGATTATCTACAGAACTTGGCAACCATTTAGATCTCAAGTCTTTTGTTGGCATAGTCGAAAACCACGTATATTCTTTATATTGAACTTGGCTCCCATTTTCACATTTATGTTTTTGATGGGATATCATTACTTTTTGTAAAGAAATTATTATTATTCGTTCAAAAGTGATCTGTAAAATTAACATTTTCCCTGCGTTTACGTTGTAGTTTTTGTATATTACCTACTATTACCTATTCTCCTGCTAAAAAAAATTGCTATTATAATTTTGAAAGGCGCTAAGTGTTAATAAAAATCAATTGCTTGGAAAATATTTAAATTCGTAAAAATTCAATGTATTCTGGTTTTTTCCTTTTGGACCCCAAATTTCAACTTTCTAGGTTATCGGGCAGTTGGTTAGGTTTTTGATCTGTATGTCAGTCAGTCAGTGATAAAAATGCTGATTTTTAAACGATAATATCTCGATGTCTGTTAAAGCTGTATTTATGAAATTTGGTTCTAGTTAATCTCTAGAACCCCAATTTTTTTAATAAATAAACAAAAATCCAAGTATTTATGTAAAATAGATTATGAGTTAGGTCAAAAGTGGCTCGAAATGGTTCGTGTAATATAGCACATGGCTGCGTCGCAAGTTCCTTTTTCTTGAACTTGGCTTGACACGCTGCCGCGTGACTAGACATACATATTTAATTACAGTACTTTTAAAAGGTCGACACGTATCAACAGAACCCGAGAAAACCCGATTCCCGTGACAACTAAATTCCATTAGACTTCCGCCACAGTCCAGATACATTATGAAATATTCACACTTATATCCTTTCTCCATTATAGCACAATAATTGATCTGACATTTAACATGTCAGACCCGCCGTTCCGGTTGTCTACCTTGAAAGTACACAATCCTAACTGATATAATAAATGCGAATGTCAGTTTGTTTGTTACGCCTTAATACTCAACTGATTTGAATTTTGGATTGACTTTGTAAGGCGTACAAAAAGGATGTAGGAAACCTTTTACCAAAAAAAAAGTACTGTTTCCGACTGATAGATTAGTATAAAATATAAATAACGGCGTAGCAATAAGTTAGCGGCTGATCGGTCCTCAGTAGGCTTCTCTGGTAGAGGGTTCATGGCATAGATTTCAAACCACAACTACACTTCCCACACTTTCATTTTCATTATTTTACTATTATTGAGCGAGTGAACCAGCGGTCCCGTTTGGAGGGCGGCTTAATAATGTCCGTCCGGACTCAAAACGCAACCGTCGCTCCTTCAAATCATTCCGCTCACGTGAGTCGTAACGTCACTGCGTTCCCCCGCCTCCGTACAATAAAAGTTTTGTGGTGCACAATAATAATAATCCTAAAAAAAAAAAACTTTTTGGGCCGGCCTTAAGTATTTTTATCCCAAAATACTTGAGTAATCTTTAAATATAGGTATATAAATGAATTCCTATTTGCCTTGATCACGGCATCACGCGTGAATAGCTGGACCGGTTTCGCTATTTTTTTTTTGTGCTTGTTATTGTCAGGAGAAGGTTCTTACTAAAGAAAAACTTAAGAAAGTTTAAGAAAACTTAACGAGGGACTTACGCGGATGAAACCGCGGGGCGCAGCTAGTTTGGAATAAAAACAAGAAAATGTTTAGGGTTTTCTTCAACATTATTCTGACTTGAGATTTTTGTCTCATGAATATTGTCGGATATTTCAATTAGTGCAAGTGCAAGTTACAATGTTGTCTTTTGTTCGTTGTTGACTTTAGATTCAACAGAATAATTTTACTTCTTCTTCTTCTTCTTTTGATTCCCCTCCTATTGGAGGTTGGACAGCATGCTAAGCGGACTATTAAGGCGGACGCTTTGACGAAGGAACTAGTGCTGCCTAAAAACCCTTCGCGCAATCTTGAGCAATGAATGTCTTCTTCCACCTACACCTCTTTTTTCCAATAATCTTCTTGAAGCAGTCCGTATTTGTCATTTCTTATGACGTGACCAAAATACGACAACTTTCTGCTCTTAACACATAGTGCGGGGTGCGGGGTGCGAGTCGTACGCCGGGGGCCAGCCCCGCGTATGTGCGAACCATATCCCTTATCAATTTCTATCGGTCCATGCCGGTATGCGGCCCGCACTGAGGGAATGGTACTGGAACTTCATCTGGCACTCAACGTGTTAATGATGTTCATGAGCTCCAGGTTCCTCTTAAGCTTTCTAGTACTTGTTTTTAATTTTTCAAGCCATTAAAATTTTAAAATACGGTGCTAAATCCACATTTTTGAATTTGGCCTTTGTTATGGTTTTTTTTTTGCGTTTTTACGTACGGGAATTATTATATACTAGCTGTTACCCGCAACTGTTCGAATTTATCCCACGGGAACCGATTATTTACTCAATTTTCTTAATTTTTCGTTCCGTAAGAAACTTCTAAAAAGTATTAGAAAACATTTAAAAAAAGATGAATGAAATCGGTTATGTCGTTTTCAAGTTATGCCGTGACCAAGGGAAATAGGGATTCATTTTTATATAATACTAGCTGCACCCGGCATGCGTTGCAATGCCTTTTTTGTTTGTTAAAAAATTTAAGTTGGGGGCAGGAGGGTGAAAAATACTTTTCGACCTATTCTCATACCTATCAAATATATAAAACAAATATCCTTAAAATCTGTCGAGTCATTTCGGAGGAGTTCGACCACAAACACCGTGACACGAGTTTTTATGTATCAGATATATTGCAATAGTTTTTTCCTTTAGCACTTTGATTTTCTAGTTGACGATCCAACCTTGAATACAACCTTGCATCACCGTTATCTTCGTATAATCTTAAATGATCGCTTTATTACCTCATGTGATTACAGAGAACAATGAACCGGTGGGAATTGAATAGGTAATGTTGAACAAAAACCATTAGGGAAATTAAGTGCCAACAATCTCATTAAATAACGATAGGATACAAATTTATAACTAAATTAGTTGACAAAATTGAAGTTTAGTTCATTAGTTGCAGAAGAGGCAGATTTTTTTAAATAGAGATTTATTTGTATAAATACTAAAATATCGCAATATTTAAGGTAATTCTGTAATTGTTTTATAATATTGAATTTTATTTATAAACGGTAGAGTTTAAAATATTTTAAGAACTTTGCCCTAACCTAATTAATTAAGCTAGACTCGGGTCAATGGTAGAAGTTAGACGCGATATTATTTAAAGATATAGTTTTTGGAACGAATTTAGAGGGTTTCGGCCCTTAAACAAAAGAACGGTACCAGCTTGAACATTACTATTCAAATTACACCTACTTGTTGACTACGAAAACGTAGTCAAATTTGGAACGTTTTGGAATTTGTAAATACTTGGAATAGCCAATTGCTTAATAAGAAAGTAGAAAATATTTGAATTGGATCACTTACCTATGTACTCGTAGTTAGCCATCTGTATGAGTGTCAATACTCTTTGCTCAAGCATACAAGAAGATATAAAGTTAAACCTAATTTCAAATACTAGGTCTTTGGAACGTTGAAGCTGTAAAAGGGTCAGAATTCTAAATGAACGCAGTACAAAAGTATAGCTATTTTTGCATAACTGACAGTTGCAAGTAATTCGAAAGTTATAGGGCCTTTCCCGTTGACCTAGACCTATAGAATTTGGAAGAAGCAAGTTCTTACAGCCTAAGCAAAGTTTGATTATATCCAATAAAACAATTATTTTTTACTAACTTACATTTTTGTACAACCAGCTGCGCCCCGCGGGTTCACAAGCGTAAGTCCCAAAGCCGTGGGAATATCGGGATAAAAAGTGCCCATGTGTTAATCCAGGTTTCCAGCTACCTACATACCAAATTTCATCGTAATCGGTTCAATAGATGTATTGATGTTTGTTACTCTTTCACTCAAAAACCATTGAACCGAATGCGATAAAACTTGGTATGTATATTGCTAGAGACCTGGATTAACTTTTTATCCCGATATTCATACGGGATCGGGACTTACGCGGGTGAAACCGCGGGGCACTGCTATTACTCGTAAGTAATAATTATCTTTTAAAAAAAGTATCACCGACTTCAATGCGCCTCAAAATACCCAAATCGCTTCAAGTGTGCCTATAAAATTTGAAGAGTGCCCTCGATTTCTCCAGGATCCCATCATCAGATCCTGACTTGATGACCATGGGACCACCTGGGAAGTATACCCTTTCAAACAAAAGAAGAATTTGCCAAATCACTCTATGCGTCTTTGAATCGGCAAACATAAATCAAAAAATATACAGTGGAACATAGAACCTCCTCCTTTTTTCAAGTCGGTTAAAAATGTATGGGTCATTTGAAAGTGATTATTATTCCGGAGTATAATAGAATATTACCGTAAGAATCCCTTAGCAGCCTTAAAGTTTTTTGTAAGTAACGAAACGAGTAGAACATACTCACATTAGCAGATTTCTTTTTAATTCGCCGTCAAAAATATATGCCATTTTCTGGAATATAACATTATAATATGAATAATTTATAAGCGGGCATTCAGATACGTGAACGTGAATATACTAGCAACCACTTGCCTTTAAGGGTTGGGGTCTATTGAGGCTGAGACGATTTGATCGGAGCGCTATCACAATCCACTAGAGTGCTCGTGTGGTCCTAGACTGAATTTGATGAGAGCTATACCATGGCCTATTATAACATAATATTCATATGTTACATACTAGCTTTTGCTAATAGCTTTGCTCGCGTGAATATAGAATTTTGTCAATCAATTCAGATATTCCCGGGAAAAGAACTTTTATTCTGGAGTATTCTTTAGTGTTCCCTCTATCTCTAACATACTCGTCAAAATTGGCGATTTAGGCATATAATGTATAACACTATAAATATGAAACGTCTACTCTATTAAGCGCAATTCACACATAAAGCGGGTGCGGGTCGGACGCGGGTCAGGACGGGAGTGCGGCAGGTCTAATTCCTTGTATTTATATGGAAAATAACACACTGAAAGCCGGGAACGGAACACGAAAACATGGAAACACGGGAGCCGCGCACGCTTTCAGTGTATTATCTTCCATGTAAATACAAGGAATTAGAAAAAACCGCACTCCCGTCCTGAATGGCGTCCGACCCGCGCCCGACCCGCGCTCACTTTATGAGTGAATTGCGCTTAACTGGTGTGAGCATCTTTAAACCTATCCACAGTATTTATTTTTAATTTCTAGTAGTTTCTCAGATTCAGTATTTGTTATTAATTTCTATAAAAACCAATTATACGAGTACAGGTACATTATACAGGCTCGGCCTAGTTTGGGATCACACGGCCGTGTGTCAAGTTATTATTATAATTAATTACTAGAGATTAACCAGACGTCATTCATAAATGCAAATGCGAGTTTGTTTACATCTTTTCTTAAATTTTACATACACGTTTTCCCGGTACAGAAAAGGATATGGGGTATCGGTAAAAAAGTAATGTTGCCATGGTATAAAAATAACTTAAATTAAGGCGGGAAAAGCCGCGGGAAAAAGCTTGCTACACACATTTACATATTTAAAGTCAGATTAATTCTTGAAATCAGTCCTCGTTTCAATGGTACTTCAGCGTTATATGAGAAAGGTTTTTATAGGACCGTCTGACGATCCCTGTAATAGATACCTTTGCAAGAAAATTCAATTTTCCAAGCTACGCGTGAACATTTTGATGAATCATCTCAACTTTCCGATGGAGTATGTAATTTGGAATGTTGGGTTGATATGATAATAGTATTCTAGTCAAGGTTTTTACAAGATTATAGAAAGCTTAATGTTTGGTGTGACGCAATTTGATAAATTTGTGATGGATGAAACTAGAGATAGAAACTCCCTAAGATAAGAAGAAAATCATAAGGATTGTGACCGCGATGGTTAACCTTCTTCATGTGTAATATTCATAATAAATTAAATGATAATGACGATATATATTTACAATGTTAGTTAATCAATGGTAATGATGTAGTAATATCAACTGGCAGTGAATCTTAGTACAGATTTATAATAAGTGTCTTGTACCATTTTTATAAATAAATACATGCCTAACGGTTTGTAATCTACGAAATTATTGAGTTTGACATTCATAAATACAGGACTTGAACTGAAACAAATCTTAATGAACGTATAAGGAAGTGTATTTAATCTTGAGTTAACGTGATCCTCTTTTACTAAAATCCAAATCTTGAACAAACATACATATCGCTGAATGTTGTTACAACACAAATGGTCACCCTCCTTTCCTCCAAATGGTAAATAAGCAAAGACGTATTTGTGCCACTAAACTAAAAATGTGTCGCAAAAAAGTAAACACTCGTGTAAATATTTTAGTAGCCCATCCATATTGTTTCGTTTTGAGAAATTGGAGAAGCTCTCAAGCGAAAAGAAGGACAAAGCTGTTTCCTTGTTTAGTACCAATTATTTATTTAATATGAAATATTGCTATCTCCTTTTTTGTTAGGATATTGGTAACAAGATAGCTCCTTGAGGGAGTCCGTGCAGGAAACTTAACAGAAGAACCTACTAGGAAGGAATACTAATAAATCATGTTTTTATTTTCTTAAAGATCCAGTAAGAATATGTCAAGACCATCGTACAGTATTCTAAAGTGAACACAAAGAAATTAAAATTACTTATCTCATTGGCTAACTATTGTAATCAAATGACACAATATCTGGGCGTCTTCTGACCTCGGGCAATTCATCACACATTGAATTAAGCCCACATATTATAAATTTAAATCTTTCACGAAGGCCTTGCGTTCAATTTTATTCGTGTCACAATCCATCACAGCATCTTTAATTCTATTACATACGGGACAGTTGGCGAGTCAGTACTTTTCCTTAAATGTGAAAATTTTGCTCATGGGTAATGACCAAATTTAATTCTTAAAGTTATTTACATAGATGATGTGAAGGTATTAAGATAATAATGTTGGATATGAGTATTAACTTAATAAGCCCCATGGCAAATATTATCGTATCAAAGTATTAAACATTGTTGATAAAAACCCTACAAGAGAATAATGAGACAAATTAATAAGCTTTGTAGGCGAAGGGCAAAAGATTAAAATACCCAAGAGTATATGTTAAAAAACTTACTGGAAAGTTCTAGGTATCTGGTTATTATTTTTCAATTCCAAGGTAGCCTGGAAGAAATTACTTTTAGCGATAAGACCGCCTTTTGGACATATACATTTTTGTAAACTAGCTGTAAGCAATATTTACTGGTGTACAATAAAGTTTGCTCTATTCTATTCTAGCAAATAAATGCAAAAAAAAGTATAAACTTCAGTAGGGCTGTCAGTGTAAAGTTTTGATATCTACACAGTTAAGCTTTAAATTCCGCAATACTCGGCAAGCACTTTAGGATTAAAACTTCTCCAGTTGGACTTAAAATGGATGCACTTTGATCGCGAAATTGAAAATATACTAGTGTATCGTACAATTTGCTAATGGGAGTGAGGTTGTAGTTACTCGTGACCTCTTTTAACCCTTTTGTATTGAAAAAGCTGCATTCGATTGAGTATAGCATAAGGATGGATATAGTCTTTTCGTTCTAACTGTAGTAAAGGAGAGAATTCTTCTTTTCGTTGATACATAGTTTCATTTATAATGCAAATAAATGAACTGAAATGAAATTAAAATGATAAAAAACAATATTGCGACCATGATTTTCAGACGTTAAACATCCCAGTAATATTATAAATGTGAAAGTTTGGATGGATCGATGGATGGATGGATGGATTGAACCGATTGCGATGAAACTTGGTATGTAGATAGCTGGAGACCTGGATTAACGCATAGGCTACTTTTTATCCCGATATTCTCACGAAATCGGTACTTACGCGGGTGAAACCGCGTGGTGCTGCTAGTAATATATATAAATGCATCACATTTACCTTTAAAAGCAGGATTCCCTGAAATTATTTTGTAGTTTATATTAACATCTAACTTTTCTTCTTCTGATTTAATGATGCAGAATCTGTCAGTATATTCTACATCTACATTTATTATAATGAATAGATTAAAATTACGGGGAATATTTTCATTATTACTGTTTTATTATGAAATACGGCACTGCTAACAGGGCTGTACCGCAAACCTTCCAGATAAGTAAATATTTCAAAACATACATGGTATTTATTTACTTCAAGGGTTTTACGATCCAAATATGGCGACGGTACACAAATGATATCATTATGCAAATCTGTGGCGCGTTACGTCTTTATGATGCCTTTTATTGTCCTATTTCGGTTAGTGGCGGATAATTTGGAAGTTAGCGTTTCTGCTACAATCTACTAAATATTCATGGTAAAGTTCTGTGACAGACGACATTTATTTTATAACGTTAATAGTTTTTCATAGCCTTTGTTCTGTTAATGTTCTCCACCGTGTGAGATTATTTCATCATACTATCAAATCATCTATGTAATATATACATTATTTAAATGTAGGTATACTTATCACGGTTATTTTTGTTAAATTGGAAAATTTTAATCATAGCTGTTTTGAAGTAGCTCTAATATGTATAAATATTACATTCACAATCAGAATGCTTTAAACACACTAAAAATAGATAACAAGAGGTCCCCGCCATTGTCACCACATACATTTTATTATTCTTTTACATTTATTAGCATTTGATGATGAAATCCGTGCACTTACTTTTTTAGTTGCAGCACGCATGAGGCGTTAAAAAGTTAATCACAAGATCTTTGAACTCTTTCTCTTATTTCACACAAAAACATCATTCGTCATCTAATGCTTTTGTAGTCTTAGGCCTATCAATGCCTTCTATTAAAAGTGATAAAGATGATCTTAGTTTTAAATCACGTTAGAGTATGGTTTTTATTTTCTCTTTCGTATGAAACTCTTTTTCTTCTCTACTTTCCCACTTTTAATTTTTCCTTCTTTTATCAATGTATGTTGTTTCCTTCTGGTCTTCAGTTTTCCTTTCGTTTTGCTTCGATTTCCCCCTTTGCCGTGTAGGTGATGAAGTTTCCATGTCTTCGACATTAGATTCCATTTATCTTCTATTCTAAAATCTTTTTGTTAACTGCTCATGTTCTTTCTTCATTGTTGACTTTTGATTGACAAATATTATTTAACAATAAAACTTTAACTAAGACAAGAGCTGGAAATTAAAAAATAACTTACTTTCAATTCTTAAAGTTTCATGATCATGTATTGAATTTTACAATTGTTGCACGAACGTAGAATAGATTTATTATTTATCTATTTTACGTTATGATTGTAATTTAAGTAATTTTCCTACCTTCTAATTCTAAACTTATTTCGAATAATGGAGTTACTATTCACCGATATATTATAAGACCGCGTGTATAGAATATCATACAAAATTAGCGAGGTTAAAACTATACATACACGTAGTTATGTATGAATGTTCTCAACAACTCTGTAGGTAACTTTTGTCACGGTTATTGTATGATCTTAGAGAATACCTACACTTATAACATATGCGCATAATCCATACAAGAATACCACATCTTTGATCTGATATTACTTCGTACGTGCTTGTAATTTAATACACGAAAATCATGACAGTCCTCGAAAAATGGGATGATGTATATGACACTTAGCTTATTTTAAGATAGACTTATTTCGCCTATTTTCAGTAGTTTTTTCAGGATGAAAGGTACCCTATGTTATTTTCCGTACCCTTGAGAACGTGGAAGCGTAACAAACAAAGAAACTCACTTTTGCGTTAATAATATTAGGCAAGGAAGTAAGAATGCAACTTACGCCGTGTTCCTATTATCAAGAAACGATTCGTTTTGCTTACGGACGGTAAAATTTCGTTGAATTTTCAAGGAAAATTTAGGAACGCGGCATTAGTGATACAAACAGTGTCATTGGGCGTCGCTCGGTTAGTAACCAGTTACCGAGACCCATAGTACTTGCTTATTTGTCTCTACCCTTCAACTCACACTGACAATTCCCTTGTATTGGAAACAATCCTGATAGGCAAAGTAAAAAAAATAATAATAATAAAATATACATTATAATATAATAAGAAAGAAAACTAACGAAGTAGATAAGTTACTTTCACTGGCTCCTCTTTATTTATTTTGCTTGTTCGTGTAAAGATTTTAAGCAATATTATGAAACTGAATCCTTTCATAATATTGCTTTTAGATTTAGATTTCCCCATACCTAAAAGAGCACTGTATAATATATAACCAAAAATCAAACCTAATTGTTCGGTGTTTGTTTTAAACGGAATACACCTTTTTGTTTATTTTTGTTCGCACTGAAAGCGAGTTTGTCAGAGTAATGTATTCATAAACTTTTTTGGTGTGAAAAAGTGCTTTTGTTCAAACTAACAGAATTTTATTTAACAAGCAGACGAGACAACTAAATAAAAAGTTTCACCGTGCATTTTATTTTGTCCGGCTGAACAAAATGCGAAATTGTATTAGCAAAATTTGCATGAAGGTTTGAGTATAATGAACTAGATTTTGTCCGCAGCTTCACTCTCGTAAAATTTATTTTTTTATCCCTCGGGAACTTAACTTTTTTCGGTATGAAAGGTAAAATTTCATGGTGATTGGATGAGTAATTAAGTAGTAAAAGCATAACACAGCTTATAGACCTTCACCAGCATGTCACTTTTGGCCTTAGCAGAATTTCAGCGTCGCTTCAGGTGTAAACACGAAACCCTTGTGGTACTATGATGAGCCAAGGACCATTTTTGTTTCACACTCAGCTACATAGGCATGTTTTTGTTAGGAAATAGGTTATATTTTATTACTTTTTGTTTCTTTCTAGTATTTTGTTCATGGGAATGTATATATTTCTTTCTTTCTTTCTTTCTTTCTTTAACAAATAATCAAACTCTATTTCGCATTTATAATAGTAGCTGTTGCTTACGACTTCGTTAGCGTGGACATTTTGCTTAGATTTCACCAAAATTTCCACGGGAATCGTAGATTTTTTCCAGAATAGCACACTTGCTATTCCAGACTATAATCTATCTCTGTGCCAAATTTCATCTTCTAGATCCATTTAGTTGTTTTTGCGTGAAGGAGTAAACAAAATCCACCCATCCAGTCTCACAAAATTTCGCCTTTATAATATAAGCAAGTAAGAAGATTAGTTGGGATTAGAATTTTCGTCTGGAGTTTTTAAATGAAGAATCTCTCTGAAATTTTGGTTCATGATAAAGTAGTATTTGTGACATAGCTCATAAAAGCAATCTGCAGACGTCTCGGCTCGCTGTCTTAATGCCTCATCTATCTACTGTTATCACATCAATTTAATGCAAATTGGGTTCATTTAATTTATCTAGAGTAAACTATAATTGCCAAAATATGAGTGTTTAATACGTCTTTGTCTTCCCCTTCGTGATACACGCGTAATTGTGTGTATGTAAAAATCTTTAACCCCCCTGATATATTTTTTATTGTATAGGGGGCAAACGATTAGACGGGTCACCTAATGGTAAATGACTACCGCCGCCCTTTAAGGTGGGAGTAGGGGAAGAGCGGGAAGAGGGAAGGAGGGGGGGCATTGTTTTACTGCCGATTTTCCGTGAGGCCGTGGTAACACTCCGGTCGAGCCAGCCCATACGTGCCGAAGCATGGCTCTCCCACGAAATAAAACTGATATCTTATTATTATCATAATATCTTACTTTTTTAAGAGTATGTACAGGTTCGGTATTTAAGAAGTATCTTCACATCTCATGTTTCTTTTTTTGTTTCAAAAGATCTGACTAATTTTAAAAAGCTTTTATTAATTCGCTCCAGGTGATATTTGATTCATAGAGAAAGGAAATTCTTAAGATGGTGACGACGAATGCTTAGATTATGAAATAAACTCCCTTCTATTTTGGTGTTCGTAGATACTACAGTATAGAGTTCTTTAAAAATGGTATAAGAATATAATAAATATAAATGAATGAGGATTGCCTCTAATTTTGAAAACGTCTCTGGATTACGATGGTCTGATTATATGACAATAAAATGAAATTTTAGATACCCCCAACACAAAAATCCCTTCAACGAAAAAAAAGAGCTGATGATCTTGGAACAACTAAACAGATTTTCTCGAATTATATCTAAGAACACACATACAAACAAAAAACCGCACTCAAATTGGTTCATTCGTTTGAGAGCTATGATGGCACAGACAGACACACAATTATATACACAAACACATCCTAAACTTAAAACAGTCCCCGTTTTTACGTCGGCGGTAAAAACAGTAAGCAAATAGGTATACTATTTGAACGATCGTAGGCGATAACCGTAACGTTTTTTGTAGGTAAGTTTTTGTTAAAAACACTTTATTTTAAAACAAACCTGATATTATGCAACATGGTATTCCTAAACAATTCACAAGTATAAAATGGTATAATTGAATTTAAAATACAAACCGGTATTCAATAACATGACGTCTGAGCAATTTACATGACTATGCAATGTGACGTGCGTGCAGACATAAGTAACTATTTATTGTGTAAAATATATATTTACACTTTACAATATTTTTTGTCAGGGTTATGTCAGTTCTGAGAGTCACACAGTCAATCACTGATAATATGATATTCCATTTGAATACAATGCAAATCTAGTACATGTATTCGGAGTGAGTACTCATCGTTAGTGTATTGGATGAGGTTCAAACCCGCAACTACGCAGTCGCAAAAAATCTATAATTATCCTATAAAGATGAAATATTTGTTTGTTTGTAGTTGATAAGCTCTGCAGTTTCTGGCAAAAATTCAGTTATTTTTTTACCATTAGATAGCTATTTTATCCATAAGTAACCTATTTTATTTCAGTAGGCATTAGGTATAGGTAAACGCAGGTGAAATCGCGATTACAGCTAGTTTAATATGTTAAACATCGCATCTTGCACATTTATATATATTTGTGTTAATTGCGAATGACCTCTAACCAGGCCATGGCCACTCCACACTTTAGGTATAAACAAGTGGCGGCGGGGTCGACTAATCGTGCCAAAATTCTGTGGGCTGCCGCGTGCCGGCTGTGCCTGTTCAGTCACGCGTCGCATCGCGTCATCATCCGTTCGTATCTAGACTATCGAGTTATTAGTACTTATCCTAGGTTTATTTGTTTATAAAAATATAGTTATAGGTACATAACTTACTGATATTAATTAAATATTCAGATTAATTAATTACTTAAATAAAGACATCCCTAAAGTCGCGGCATTGTCAAAACCGCTAAGAGTTACGCGAAAGAAATAGAGGCAACATCTGTGGGTAATAAGCGCTGAGCAACTTGAAATGCGACTTTATTGTATCAGAATAAGAGTCGCTATTTATTTATGTGACTCTGCGTAGTAATATTTCTGTACCTGTACTATTATGTATTCTGTGCTCAAACTGCGAAAAGTTGGAAATCTCTGTTTGTATTAACCGACAACTATTGTGAGAAAGGTAGAAATATATTATTTCAAGGAAACCTTCATAGGCCATTGAGATTTTGGGTCAAAACCCACAAAATATTCAGGTAGAGAATTCAGAGAAACGTATACAGAATTTGTTATAACAAATTTTCATATTCAATATCTTTTTATAGCTAGTTTCTTAGGCACAATTGTACAATACACAGAAACGTGTCAATGCCTCCAGTCTATTTATTAAAGAATGTACATACAAAACTGAACTGATTCACACAAATTTGAGTTCCTATTCCGCCTGATTATATTGTCCTTATTCTCAAGTAGGCGAACATTCCTATAATAATTACCTGCAATAAACATAAGTACTGTGATAGCCATTATCATAATATGAATCGTTTTCCTCGCTGGGGCACTGGCCTGAATTCCTTTAGTGAGCCATGTAAATGAACTAAACATTATACTGATCTGAATAACTATGAGATTTTATATAGAATGTTACAGAAAGGTGTGATTAGATTTTAGGAGCGTTATGTGTACCGATAAATAGTTGATTTAGCTATAAAAATAGATGAATTCAAAATATTAGTACACCTTTTTGTAACACCATTTAAACACAATATTATGTAGGTATATTGTGTCAAAATATTCGACCAATTATGAAGCAAACAATTTAGATTTTGTCAACGTCTTTAAAATACTTTTCTTTCAGAACTATATGAGTATATTCTGTTCTATACTGGGTGTATATGACAATGGAATACTTACTTAAATCACTGAAAGGGCATGATGACTCTAGCATGCAGTTACAAAAAGGTTTTTTGAAAAAACTATCCGTTTACAAGTTATGACCGCTTGAATTTCCAGGTATTACCTATTTATTGATTGTAAATTGTACAATCAAAATTAATTGTGATTTTGTATTTTTATCTAGTAATGTAACACTTATCTACTAATTAAGTGTAGGTATTCGTAACAAGATGGATGGAGAATTGCTGCTAATAAAGTAATATTAATAGAACGGATGCGAGAGTCTCACAGAGTGCTCTAAGTGTGCTGGAATTCTGCCGATTAGTGCCACGGATCCAGTTCTAATTCCTCTCATGACCAGCGTATGTAGATGACATACGCTGGTTATAAGAAAAATCAATACAAAAAGCAAACATTATCTGTATAGTGGGTCTACTATAATTATAAGGTACGTATTTACAAAGAGTTAATCGACTAGATAAACCTAGACGAATAAACCTAGGGCATTTACAGTATAGCCTCTTACAATGAATGGACTGTTGATCTAATGGTTAGTGAGCTTGACTGTTGAGCCAGAGGTCGTGGGTTCAATTCCCACCCAGGACAAATAATTGTGTGATGAGCAGGATAATTTTTTCTGTGTCTGGGTGTAATCTATCTATAATGTATTTATTAATATGTAAGTATGTTTATCAGCAGTCTGGTTACCATAGTACAAACACTGCCTACTTTGATATCAGACGGCCATGTGTGAGGTATCAAAAAATAAATATCCAGTACCAAAATGAAATAAATACACAAAATGAGAACTTCTACTTCGTACTTTTAGCTAGATTAAAAACTTTAGTTTCTTTGAATCCTTTATAAGCAGTTTATTGGTACTTGTTAGCTTTAATAAATAAATAAAAACGGAACATAAGCTCATCAGGCTAGTCATCTAAGTTAATTGAGGGTTTTGAACTTTTGAACGTGAATGACATCTAAAAGGAGTTAAACCTCCTTTTAGTTATATTACACCGTCTGAGCTCCACTCTAACGTTAGAAGAGTTTCTTTGTTTTAAAACACAATATTTTAATGAGATGCGAAGATCTGGTCAAAGCAAGAACTTGCTAGTATAGTCAGCAGTGAAAATCATTTGCCACATATACGTATATGTAGGTTGTCAAAAAGCTTTGCATAGAACACAGAACAAGTACAAAAATACTTCATAATTAATCTATTTACAAAGAAGTATTTATTTGGTCGAAGGTTAGGTGATAGGGAAAAATGGAAACACTGAACTGCCTACTTTTATTTATCAACTAGTTTACGGATAATTGAGTAAGATTTACTATTATTACCGCAAATTAGGTCGTGAGATGTCTAATAAAAAAAGTTATGATAAAATTGTTTTTTATTTAAAGTCTTATGAATTGCTTTTTGATTTATCAATTTGGATTCGTTATTCCCTCTAATGTTATGCAATGAATGTGCAATATCAAAGGACAATGTCCATTCTTTTAATTAAAAGGTATAAACTCTAACCAAAAAATCGTTTAAAATCCACTCATAATTAATAACATAATGTTAATTTGCGAGCTTCGTGTCCACGTCAAGCCAGAAATGGACAATGTCCTTTTATTATTGATTTATATAATCTGGCTTTTGATTTTTGTGTAAAATAAACCAGTTAGTCTAGCATGAGCACTGTTTACAAATAGCTTTCCTGCTGGACTTGAGTCTCCTTTCACTATGAATGGGGTTAGACCATAATTTACCGGGGATAGAACTAACGATAAAACAACTCAGCTGTATTTTTTTTTATGCTATAGAAAGCAAACGAGCAGACGTGTCACCTGATGGTAAATGACCACTGCCCCCCATGGGCACCTGCAACACAATTGCTTTGCCGGACTTTAAGGTGGGAGTAGGGAAACGGTGGAATTGGGACGAGGAAGGGGGGAGGGAAGGTTTAGGGCCTCCGGCGGGCCTCGCTGAGTGAGGTCACTCACTCGGCGAAAAGCAATGCAAGCATTCCTTCACTGCCGGTTTTCTGTGAAGCCGTGGTATCGCTCCGGTCAAGCCGACCCATACGTGCCGAAGCATGGCTCCCCCACGATGAAAATCAATGTCAATGTTTTCTAGTAAAACTTTCAAAAATATTATCCAACTACTCAAATTTTGTATAAGTTTCTTAGAAAATCTTATGAGTCATCATGTTTTATTAACTAAAAGTGTACGTGCTCTACATACGTAACTCGGACCTAATCCCTCTCTAAGGCTCCATGACACACACTGTAATCAAATAGAGCATCTCCACAACGTGTCTCGCTGGAGACATCTCAGCAGCGCCTTAAAGAGGAAATCTAATAGAGATGAAAGGTTCTTTAATTATGTAGCCAACATTACTTTTATGTGCGGAGTAGGGCTGTCAAAAATATCCACTTGATCTGATATTTTAAATTTTTGGATTCTGATCTTGATGAGAGGCCTGTACAGAATGCGTCAAGCCATCGTATCACCATAGTAAGTTTTCCCTTTAATCTTTCTCTAATCTTGGAGTCTCGAGAATTATTTATCTGTGTATTTTTTAATTTCATAGATATTTATAAAGAGACCGAGTTGAGAAATAGGGTCTACAGCAGATCGTTGTTGAAAACATGTACTACGTAGAATTGTTTTATGCTTAGGGTTGCCAGAGTTCAACTTAAGGTTTGGTAACACAGAGTGACACATTAGTGTTGCCAGGTTTTTTATGAATCGGTAGCTGATTTATGTTACGTGGGTCTTGTAAATTTTTACCAACTTATAAATTAATTTTATTGTATAGAAAACAAAGGCAGGTGGTTTTGATCACGATTATTGTTGTATGGTAATATTAACAATCAATTTCCTACATTTTTGAACAGACATACTATCTCTTATTATTTGTATTTATTTCAAGATTTTAATTAGCTTGAAGATTAAAATATCTGTTTTATTGCCTTTGTACTTTAAATTGAAAACACAGCTACAAGTAATAACGTACAATGTAATAAACATTTAACAGCCCGTCGTCACGTTGTAAATGAAACGGTCTAAATCGTCTAAATTTAACCAGAGTTGTGAACAAAGACTGCTTTGTTTCATAAATTTCAAGAAATATTTTACATTGCCCACAAGCTTTGAAAGCGCTTCGCGAATAGATCAGTTCCACTCTAGTTCAACAAGGTTTAAGACTCTTAACTGAATAATCAAAATGCACGAGTAGATTCTTAAAAAGCCATGCTTCGGCACGTATGGGCCGGCTCGACCGGAGTGATACCACAGCCTCACAGAAAACCGCCAGTGAAGCAATGCTTACATTGCTTTTCGCCGAGTGAGTGAGGTTACCAGAGGCCCTAACCATTCCCTCTCCCCTCCTCTCCTCTTGCCTCCTTCTCCTACTCCCACCTTAAAGGCTGGCAACGCACTTGTGACTCTTGACTTGCAGGTGCTCATGGGCGGTAGTCATTTACCATCAAGTGACCCGTCTGCTCGTTTGCCTCCTATAACATAAAAACAAAAATCCATGCATTTTCACCACTCGCAGATTTAAGGGGAGAACATCGAAAATCGGCGTCGTCATTTCTGTCAATGAAAAATTATAATTATTTAATTATAAATAATATATTTATTAATTTGTTAAGTTATTAAGTAAAAAGTCTCCTAATTTTTTTTTTAAGAATTTCAGTTCCCTCGGAGGAGAATTGTGCTTTATTTTTTACGCTGTAAAGTCAATTTTGTAAATTCATTGTTACATGAATCGTTAACAAGCAGTTTAAATTAATTAAAAAATGAAAACGAAGTTTACGTTTTTCTTAAATATGTATTTCTTAAGGATGTCCGGGAATAAATCACGATTGCCCCCATGTGTACGGAGTTTTCGAAGTGCAATACTACAGTTTAATGAATAGTACAACCGATGGCTCAGTTTAACAAAACATTTGAATAGATGCCTAGCAAGTCGCTTACAATAAATAAAGTATTCAAATAAACATGTAATTTTAATTACGTCGAATTATATTTACGCGAAAGTAAACATGCTTTTTTTACATCAAATCTGCCTAAGATTGCTTCAATTATGTTTTCGTTTTTGTAGATCCAAAGGTTGCCTGTAAGGAATTGCTCTTACCGATAAGGCCGCCGTTGGTATATTGTCTTTATATATTTATTCCTTCTAAGCAAATTCATAGCATTCAAGCAATATCTATTACACTACACGCGGTTGTCAAGCACAGAAACCGCTGAGCCACAATAATTAAATGTCATCCTTAGCTCCTGAATAAAGGGTCGGAGACAAAACACAAAATAAGCTCATTTGCGTGGTTTCACACAAGTACACAACATAGACTGCTCCTACTGTTTCCTAACTAAAATATTATAATTGCGAATGTGACTTTCTTTGTTTGCGACAATTTGACGCCTCGCAATCGACCATTTGTGAAGTTATGCATGCACGTTCTCAGGGGTACAGCAAGGTCATAGGGTATGTTTCAACCAGAAAAAAATACCGTTCCCTAGGGAGACCTAAACTGATTGATAAAATCCACACTAATGCGAGCCAAGCCGCGAGCAATAGCTAGATAACTTATTGGCAAATGTATTTGAAAATAGAATTTATTATGAGCTAATTAGCAGTTTACTGCGCAACAAAAGTCGCTATTTATTTATGAGTAGTCGTAGAGCCAACGTTTGTATGTAAGTGTTGCAATATTTTATTTTGAGATTGGTTATTTACTCGACTACCTTAATTCTTGAAAATAGTATTCATGGAGTCTATAACTACATCAAATAGCATAGGATTTGTATGGGATTTATAGATTGTATGTGATTAATACTCAGAACAGTTTGTTTTTTTTTTTTTTTAATAAATGTCATTTTCAAAATCATTACATGTTGTTGTAGCTAGTAGATAGATAGATAGGTATACTCTTTATTGTACACAAAGCGATAGGTTACAATATTTTCCTTATATCTAATTACTAGCTAATGTTATGTACAATTGGCGACCTTATCGCAATTTGCGATCTCTTCCAGGCAACCATTGGATCGATAGAGAAAACATACATAACATAAAAACGAAGTCAGTACTACTATTGTAACGACAATTAAAACTGAAATGTTGCAAATATATAATATTATTATTTGCATTTCTTTCGATAGATTAGATAGATCAACATAATGTATGTTGATCTATCTAATCTTCAGATTATTAACCGTTAATATGTGCGGAAATCTGAAAATGAAGCCTAAAACATTTTTCCAAATCCAACCAAATATCACAGAGCTGAAGGTTGTATTTCAATTACATATAGGTACATCAGCCTGAGGCTGTCTTGGCATAAAACAATACACCACACGAGTTTTCTTGTAATCAAGTTTTCTGTTCGTTTGGAATAAGACATTGTCGTTCGTGGATGTTGTTAAACGAAGGGGGATTACACCATGCACTTAACTCGAGTTAATGTGATTCTATTTATCGCTAAAGTCAATTATACTGAATATTTTACTAAGAGGAGGGGGATTAAGGGTACTCTCCACTTAAATAAACAGAACTTAAAATTATGGAACCGTTTAATAAAGGTACGTGTCCTCTAGCCTCTGGCAAAAGTCAAAAACAAACGCTCCTTTTTGTTGAATTTAATTCAACATAATTTGACCTATACATAGCGCTATAGACTACTACTATTAATAATCAAATTTAAACTACGGTCAGCGTTAAGGAGAATTTTATTCCAGTATAAATTTTATTCCAGTATAAATTTTATTCCAGTATAAATTGGAAAATGTTTTTCAACCTTTTCTTTTTCTAAAGCTTTGAATATATGTCAGCTTAAACTGACACTCACTCCTATTACATACTAGTCTAGTCAACAGTTTTCCTAAACAGCCGCGCGGAGCCGTATTTTCAACGTCAAATTAAAATTATAAATAATGGAGATAAAGTTCCGGGAGATTGGATTTTTTTATCGGAAATTTCCTCTTCTTTAACGAGCTTTTTTCAAAATTGCTTAAATATTAATATTTATTGAATTATTAACGAAAAACTAAATACTATTTTTTTTTCATCTCATTTTGTTAATAACAATTGGTATTTTTTACCTGCACCAAAATCCTTCAAAAACATTTTTCTAGAGGTGATTCCGAATCCAATGAGCTATTGCTTATATTTTTAGGACCTTTATCTCTATTTTTCACGTTTTTGAACTTGTTGACTAGACTATACTGTAAGTCGGACTTTTTGTGTTCCTCTGACATTTAATAACTCAAGCTCTTCGGTTTTTGATCAATGCTCAAGCTGCTTTAAAATTTTTACCAATTCTTTTTTGTGTGGCTAGGAAACAACTGCCTGTATAAATTAATATGTTGAAAGGAAAATGAATCGGGTAAAATAAATTCTGAGTATAACGGATAAGAAATAAATATCAGTATAAAAACTTACGTGAGCGGTATTCATATTATTTTATTAAAAACTAGCCATCCCCGCAGTTTCACCTGCGTTTATGATCACTGCTCCGCTCCTATTGGTCTTAGCGGGATGTTATATGGCCTATGGCCTTCCTCGATAAATGGGCTATCCAATATTAAAAGAAATTTTCAATTCTAACCAGTGGTTCCTGAGATTTGCGCGTTCAACCAAACAAACAAACTCTTCAGCTTTATAATGTTAGTATGCATTTACGGTTTTACTCACATATGTATTTCGGGAATACCCGACTAGTTTCGGAGCCTTGATTGATTGTTGACGTAATTATTATAAAGGTGAAAGTTTGTGAGGATGGATGAATACATGTTTGTTACTCTTAAATGCCAAAACGGCTGAACGCATCTGGATGAAATTTGGCCCAAAGGTAGAGTCTAGAAGAGACCACATAGGCTACTTTTTATTTTAATAACTTAACCGATCATCATGAAATTTTACCTTCACGTTGTCAGGGGTACAGAACGGAACATGGGTATCGTTTATCCAGAACAAAATGGTATTCCCAAAGATATCTGAATTGATTAACAAAATCTACCTTCACGGGAGCGAACTCGCGAGCAAAATACAGTTAAAGTATATTTGTCTCATATCTAAACTAATCAATATAAGAAAATAAAATTAAAATTAGACCCACATCTACAAACACATGTAAAGTTAAATATTAATTTATCAGAATACCATACAAAAATAAAGTTGTCTCTGGATTAACATGGACATTTTGAAGACACACAATTGTAACTAACATTGTCACACATTGACATAATATGGGTTCAGCCTCCAACCCTTAATGTGACAAAGTGGTCACGCGTGAAACTTTTTGAAATGGGACAACCCGAGGTCGCAAAGGACTCAAATTAGTTTTGAGGCCTTAAAGCCGTTCCGTATATTATGACAAGTCCCGTTACGTTAATTTGTCCACATGTCATGTTCCATTATTAGCTTTTTAAGTTTCTGGACGGATATTTAAATTTAATTTAAATTTACATACATCGTTTAATTGCCTGTCAAGATCTGAAGAGAAGTTTACCACCATAATTACTTTATAATTCAACTTGTCGTTCCTCGCAGTTTCACCTATGTTTAGAGCCATTGCTCCGCTCCATGTTACATTGCGTATAACTTCTTGAGTGAATCAAAATCAAAAATCATTTATTTCAATTAAACCATTATAGGTATTTTTGAATTGTCAGGCTACTAAGTCAGTCGTGAAGCTAATTGCCTGTTCCAATAAGTAGATCCTGTGGAGAAGAACAGGCAAGAAACTCCAAGGACACTCTTTTTCAACATCTTTTTTACAACTTTTTGGTTACATTGCTTATATGCGCAAATTAAATATGAGGACAATGTAACGTATTGTTCTAAACTATAAGCAGTCACGCAAACTACTGCTGTATGTAAGTAATAGCAGTTCGGAGATGACCAGCCCCAACCAACGGCACTCGTTCACGAGCATGACGCACGCGCCAGCCATCGTCCACTTCAACCATATCAAAGGGAGCTGAACGACCCGACACATACGCTACCATCGGCAGGATGTCTAGGCGAGCATGACATACTCAGAACTGCCAGGCAAATTAGAAAATTAACTTAATATGTTATTGACTACACAGTTCTCACATGTACAATTCAAAATTTTCTAAATGTAAAATAAAATTGATATCAAATACATATAAGATAATGTCAATGATTTAAGTTAACAATGTCAATAATAATGATAAAAAATATTAATAAATAACATGTCAGACAAAAACTAGTACACAAGTAAATATTCATATATGCATATTTCTTACGATCACGCGCCATTTACAGTGTGGCTGTGGAGCAGGACCAGCATTTTGCCAAGCATTTTTATCAGCTAAATAATCTTCTAGTTTATAATATGCTCCTTTACATAGTCTGCGTTTAATGCAAGTTTTAAATTTCTTCTCATTTAGTTGAAGAATATTAGGAGGTATTTTATTATAGAATTTAATACAGTACCCCATGAAAGATGTTTGCACTTTTGTTAGTCTAAATTTTGGTTGTACTAATTTATTTCGTTCTCTACTAATGTAATTATGTCTTTGACATCGTTGAGTAAATAGGTGCAAATTTTTTCTAACATCCATAATGTTTTCATAAATATACTGACAAGGCACAGTCAGGATGTTAATTTCCTTAAATAGTTCCCTAAGGGATTCGCGACTACGTAGAGTATAAATGGCTCTGATAGCTCTTTTCTGCAGAATGAATAATATTCTATATCTGCAGCACGCCCCCACAACAAAATCCCGTAGGACATGACACTATGGAAATAACTATAGTAAACTAGTCGTGCAGTATCTATGTCTGTTAATTGGCGGACTTTCCTTATAGCATATGCTGCAGAGCTTAGCCGCTTTGAAAGCGATGACAAGTGAGCGCCCCATTGTAACCTAGAATCTAGCGTAATCCCTAGGAAAACAGTTTCATTGACATAATCTAGCTTTTCCTTATTTAATGAAACTTGACATTCAGTGTGTCTAACGTTAGGCAAAGAAAATCTTATACATTTGTTTTTTTTTTTCGTTTAACACTAAATTGTTGGCAGTAAACCAATCATGTACTAGGTGAATAATATTATTTACATCTTCAAAGCTACTGGCGCGTCTATCAACTTTAAAAATTAATGATGTGTCATCATTATACAATTTTAGGTTGGCTATCCAGTAAATGGGGGATATCATTAATATATATATATATATATATATATATATATATATAAATGACAATCGTATGCAATGCATCAAATGCCGCGTTCCTATAATCAACGAAATTTTACAGTCCGTAAGCAAAACTAATCGTTTCTTGATTATAGGAACGCGGCATAAGTCGTGAAACTTGAATCCTTCAGTAGCTATTTTAACGCTGTTTTAATTGCTCCTTTCTGAACGTATATATATCCAGTGAAACAATAAATCAGAATGTCAGCGGGTAACACACACAAAATAAGTTATAGTAAAAAAAATTAAAAACACGCCTTAAAAGCAAACGGAACCAAAAAATAGGAAACATTTTTTTTAATAGCGCTACTTTTATGAATTAACTATTTTTTTTTATGATATAGGGGGTAAACGAGCAGACGGGTCACCTGATGGTAAATGACTACCGCTGCCCATAGACACCTGTAACTCAATAGTCACAAGTACGTTGCCACCCTTTAAGGAGTAGGGGAAGAGGGGGAGAGGGGGGAAGAGCGGGAAGACGGGAGAGGGGGATTAGAGGGGAGGAGAAGGGGGAGAGGGGAAATACAGGAATAGGGGAGAGGGAAGGGTTAGGGCCTCCGGTAACCTCACTCGCGCGGCGAAAAGCAATGCAAGCATTGTTTCACTGCCGGTTTTCTGTGAGGCCGTGGTATAGAGCGCAGTCAAGCCGGCCCATACGTGCCGAAGCATGGCTCTCCCACGTAAAATTTGTAACATTTGATGTCACGCACCCAAAGCTTTTTTACAATCAAAAATATTATTTATGTTCCAGTCTTGTACTTATTGGTCCTTGGTACGTGTAAACAAAATTCAGTTGAACTTAGTGAAAAGTATGTTGATAGTTTTCGTTACATAGATAGATGGATGTGGATACAGGTCAAACTGATATAAAGCGTGTAAAAATAGAGTAAAACTGAAGTCCACCCTTGTTAAAAGTTTCTTCTAAATCAACTCAATCACTCTGAAGTCGAACTACCACTAATATATAAATAGAATCTACTGTTAGATAAACTTTGCATACTCTCTAAAAGGTACTGGCCTCTGCCCTATGATGACTAAATGTAATCAACATTAAATTTATTCATTAAATTTATAGACGGCTCCTGTTTTCGACTTGGAACTCGTTTGAAATAAGATCAAAAACCGTGGATCGTGCTCCATATAAATTACTTGCTAACCCGCGCAACTTTGTCTGCGTTTGTAAATTTTCCCCGTTTTTGCAACATTTTTCATTGATGCTCCGCTCCTATTAGTCGTAGCGTGATGTTATATAGCCAGAGCCTTCCTCAGTAGTACTGGAGATTACCCAGAACATCCAAACTCACAAACTTTACCTCCTTATAATATTAGTATAGATATACATACAATCACGCATGTTTCCCACATTTTACTGGTTATAATTTGGTCTCACTCACGTAAAAAGGGCAATAATATTGCCGTCAACCGGGCACTACAGGATTTATAGATGGGAAAATTAGGGCTATATTGAACGGGAACGGTACGAAAGACGGAAGGGAAATTGCTTATATGGATGAATTGGGGAGCAATAGGTCGAGCCGGTCAGTATCGCATATCTGTCACCCGAGCTGGCTATTGCCGAGCAATCCGAGCCCTTTAATATCTGTATAACTTATTATTATATTATAATATATATTTTATTTATGGGCAATGCCATGAAGACTGTCTCGTCGGTGGAAGTGGGAAAAATGCTTGCTATTTCACAGGTACCGGCGTGGTTTTTAATTTCGTGAGTGAAATACATACATCATTTTAACTAAAAACAAGGCCGCGAGAAATTTTGAGAGTCCCTATTAAAATACGACACTCTACTGAAACTATTGAGTGATCTAAATAAAATAAATTTGTTTCAACTTTGTACTTAAATAAATCGATGCTCGAGAGGTTTTCGAAGGTCAATAAAAGTTTGCTCTTACGAAAGCGGTAGCGGAATCGAAATGACGTGACAACGAAACTTTTACCTAATTTTTTTTTTCTCGATCGGTGTTTTTCATATTCAGGGATTCTTTTTAAATTTGTTTAGAAGAGGGTCAACACTGTTTTTTGGTATCCATTCACATCAAAAACACACGGATGTGCTTATGGGTGGTGAGAGCATGAAATTATCAACTCGTATAGTATGCAATTGATGTGCTTTTACCAAATAATACTGCTCTCTTATTTCATTGAAAATAAAAAACAACTTTTATTGGTCTCAAAGAAGCTTCAAGTCTGACAGTTTATTCTCAATTTATTTCTGTGAATAATTTATGCCTACGGTCGGATCAAGAGTATAAGTTATTCAGAGAAACAATTTGGGAGTGTTGGAATGGAAACAAACGAACTTGGTGGTTGACTACGACTTTAGGTTACTGAACGATATTTGAAAATGGCTATGCTTGTCGTTTCTCTACGCGCATTTGGGACAAGGACGATCGTGCAACCGACATACATAGATCTTACCTTTGTATAATGGAAATGGGGGTAAGTTATCTGGCATAAAAATGTGCTCGACTGTTAACCACAAACTACAAAGCGCATCTTGGATTATCCAATCACTACATGGACGATTTGGTGGCAGAAAAATGCTCTTTCATGTTCATAGGGGACTTCCTGTGGCTAAAATGTAAGCAAAACCACGCAGAAGAATTTTTTAAAGAAATATTTTAGCCATTATGACTGCACGTATGCCTAATTCATGTTTCTAAATCAACATTATACATATATTGCACTTATCCTCTTGCACTGTCGCCTAATGTGAGGATACGGTTATTAAGAGGACAGAGGTACTTATGAGCTTCTACAGTGCACATGAGCCCTGCATGCATAACATAAAAGTAAATGAACCATGCGAGTATAGTCTGTGGAGTCCCGTTTTGGTTATAAACCGGGATGACAAACCAATCTTATTTGGTTGTTAATGTAATCTGATTTTGGTCTTGTTCTAATCTACAGATTATATTATAACCAGCAGCGCCCTGCGGTTTCACCCACGTAAGTCCCGATCCCGTGGGAATATCGGGATAAAAAGCCTATATGTTAATCCAGGTCTCCAGCTATTTACATGCCAAGTTTCATAGGAATCGGTTTAGTAGTTTTTGCGTGAAAGAGTAACAAACATATCAAATCAAAATCATTTATTTTAATTAAACCATTTTTATTTGTATTTTTGAATTATCAGGAGTCAGTCAGTCAGACTAAGTCAGTCGTGAAGCTAATTACATACACACACACTCACAAACTTTCGCCTTTATAATATTAGTGTGATTAATGGCAAAGAGTATACAAACACTACGTTAGAATTAATGGTGTCAATCTGAAGTAGATAGGTGAATGCCAATCGAATTCATAAAAACGGACAGCATTTTTTTTTTAATAAATTGTCTATGGAAAATTATAATTGAAAAAGACCTCACCATTCACACGTTTACATTCACGAACAGCACGTTCCGTTCTCTACCGAATAAAGTTTAACCAACTGTGAGAAACGGAATATGCAAACAAACCTCCCATCTAATTGTAATTTATAATGAATTTTCACAATGTTAGTTAATTTGTTAGTAGCTTCCAGTTCACAGAGCAGAAGTTTATGTTCATTTCGTATAGAACCTGGTGTGGGATTTACATTAGTGCTTTAGCAATGTTTACAGAAGATATACGTATAATAAGGTTTTTGCGCAAAAATATTCCTGTAGTGTTAAAGCACTTTTTGACTACTGTAGAGTATTCGAATGCAACTTCAGGGGTGGTGGGTCCGATTCCGGCTTAATGCAAATATTTGTATGCGTGAATATACACGTTTTTACAAAAATGTCTACACATGTGTTGGGGGGCTCATGGGCGCGTGGTATCTGAGTAGGTTAGCACACTGCAAGGTTAAGTAACACTAGCCAGGTCAGTCTTAGGATGGGTGACCATTCTTAACACATTGAGACCCCTCCATGCCTAGAAAGCACGTTAAGCCGCCGGTCCCGGTTGCCATACGAACATCCCTGGCATTCGTTACGGGTAGTTGGAACCCTAAAAAAAGTACGACAACCTGGTCTAACTACAGAACTTCAATATCGCCTATAGTAAGTAGTACTTGGGTAGTGGAGGTCTGATGGCAGTTAGACTGAACAGCCGACCCTTAGTTGGGAACTTAGTTGGGTTAAGGGTCGGAAGATGATAATGTATGTGTGCTCTGTGCTCTCGAACTCATAGTACAAGACTACAAGCTATGCTCAGTGTGAGTCGAGATAGCGCTGTGTATGTGCACATTAATGTCCCAGAATATCATCATTACACATATCTCTGAGACCCTTAATAGCATCCTGAAAAACTTAGCCAGCAAAGTGGACTCGGTCGTATTCAGTCACGTCATTCCGCTACAAATGAGTTGTGCGGATTATGTAAATGGGTCATGTCTTCTTTGCTCACGTAGATAATTTTGTAACATTCTTTATTTATAAGACGAAATCAAATAGTCAAAAGAAATATATAGTGGATATTGCAAGACCTGTGTATTTAGAGATAGCCCATTTTGTACTTACAATTTAGATATACTGTTATAATTAAATGATTTATGAAAAAAATATCATATATTAAATGTTAATTTGCGGTTTGATCCGTCTTCACTACATATTATAAAACAAAGTACCCCGCCGCGTCTGTCTGTGTGTTTGTCTGTTCGCGATAAACTAAAAAATTACTGAACAGATTTTTATGCGGTTTTTACCAATAGACAGGTTTAGATGTATAATTTGTTAAAGTTTTGTGTAAATTGGTTGAAATATGATGATGATTGTTGAAGATGTCTCTATTACCCGTGCGAAGCCGGTGCGGGTTGCTAGTAGCTGTATAAAAAAGTAACAATAGTTTGATTGAGACGTCAGTAAGAATACCAAAAAGAAAAAGTCCGTATACGTCTTAAAAAATATACTTACATATTTATCTACAGGTAAATATCTATTTTGACCATCAATCAATCTTAATCACCATAAAAATCTCATAAAACACCCCACAAAATGTATATATTCATATCTGTTCATAATGTGCTTCACAAAAGGCGGACAACTTTCGAAATATTACCTCGCGATGTTTGCAAGGACTGTTACTGACAGTATCCTGTTATTTATTTTTGTTTCGAATAAAATACATTTACCTATAGAATTAAAATAAATTGTTTAATTAGTAGTTAAACAATTATAAACTAAATAAAAATTAAATTCGTTACTATTTTCAAGTTTCTTAATATTTTTGACTGACTTTTTTCTATATAAATCCTTATAATTAACAACAAGATGAAACAAAATATCATCGTCATCACTTAGATGATCGGCACTCTATGACTGTGCGGTTCACCAGAAACTTTACGCGTCGCACAACACGGTTGTGTTGTGCGACGCGTAAAGTTTCAGTAAAGATTCCTTAATCTGTGGAACAAATTGTCGCCTGCGGTATTTCCGGACCGATAAGACCTTCAAATCTTCAAGAAAAGAGTGTGCCCTCACCTCAAAAGCCGGCACTTGTGGCTCTTGAGTTGCTCAGAGTGTTGTAATCAGGTGACTCGTCTGCTCGTTTGCCACCTGTACCATAAAAAAACATAAGTCTCCCAAATATCTAATAATTTTCTCTTCTATCTTACACCAAAACTATCCGTTATTATTTTATTTATTATCGATTTTGTCCATCCAAAGGTAGCCTGTAAGAGATCGCTCATAGCGATAAGGCCGCCCATTGTACATATCCACTTTGTGTATTTATTTTAAGCAATATGTCCTTGATGTACAATAAAAATTATTCTATTCTATTCTAATAATAATAATAACTTCACACACCTCACACACGGCCGTCTGATCCCAAACTAAACAGAACCTGTACTATGGTAACTAGACTGCTGATAAACATACTTATATATTTCTAAATACATACATATTACAGAAAATTACACCCAGACACAGGACAAATGATCATGCTCATCACACAATTATGTGTCCAGGGTGGGAATAGAACCTACGACCTCTGGCTCAGCAGTCAGGGTCACTAACCACTAGATCAACAGGCCAGTCAATATATGGGTGATAATTTGCTGTACTTAAACTTTAAAGTATTATTTTGTACAACGTTACATACAATGTACGAAGTTGAATTTTATTTTCTATTTAAAGAGACTAATACCGGTATTATTTTATTAAAACACTAACTAAATGTCCCGACAATGTAAAACCTCTATGTATATTATATATATTCAATTCATATCAGAGATTGGTGCTCCTACCTGGTGGTCGAATTTCAACTATAATTCATTAATTTTTCACCCCTGACGCAAAAAGATCGGCGTTATAATTTTGACGTCGATGTCTGTGTGTGTGTGTGTCTGTCTGTGGCATCGTAGCTCTCAAACGGATGGACCGATTTCGATGCGGTTTTTTTCATTTGAAAGCCAGCTTCCTTGCGGTGGTTCTTAGCTATGTTTGGTTAATATCGGTCCAGCAGTGTAAGAGTATCAGCTCTTTTTCAAAATGATGTAAGGCATTTTGTAATCGTTGAAGGGATTTTCGAGTCGGGGGTATTTAAAATTTATCAATTTTTGAATGTTTTGTTCGACCAGTATAACCTAAACTATCATTCTATAGACTTTTTTTATACTACGTCGGTGGAAGGTGGTAGCCTGATGGTAAGCGATTACCGTCGCCTATAGACTTTCCATACGTCTATACTATGACAGGTCAATAATTTATATACTGAAACCTTAAATTCATAACACATTGAATAAAATATTAGCTATCACCACCACTTCTAGATATAAATTTTAAGTAGATATTATGACGCATTCTTGCGTGCGTGAAATTTGTTTAGAAAGGATACAAAGAATTCGAAGGATTCAGTGAGAAGAACATAATATATATTGCGTGTCATAATTTGGCTTGTTGGCCTAGTGGTTAGTGACCCTGACTGCTACGCCATAGGTCGTGGGTTCGATTCCCACCCGAGTCTGGGTGTTCTTTGTGCCCGTTGTTTGTATATTTGTAAAGTCCCCCGCGACACAGGAGTCATTCCTAATGCGGAAGTTGTCTTTTTGAAGAATAATGAAGAATAACTTCACATAAGTTGTTTCGTTATTTCATAACAGTCACAAATTGCAGTATTAATGTTCAAAGAACAGCATGTTGCCATGCGGTCCACTATTCATTTAGTGTCTACTATAAACTGTAAATGAAACATTTCTTTATTGGTTTACATAAAAATCGATTAGTACCGGTGGTTTCTGTTGAGGGTATTTATAACTGTAGTTCGTTATACGTACATATACATTCACACCAGTGGTGTAGCGTTCCTTGGAGGGGCCCTGTATCAAAATGTGTTGGGGGACCCAAATGAAGGGTAAATATTTCTCACAAAAGAAACAAAATTGCTTTAAACGGGGGAATCCCGCAATAACCGATGTAGGATGTTGCCAACTTTTGGGCGCACGCTTAACCCGAGAAAAAAAAAATTGCTTTTTTGACTTTTGTCATTTCTGAAGTGAAAACTCTAGAGGCACGTATGACAGTTTTTTTATGTTTTTTTCCCGGGAAGCACGAGGTTAAGTAACATTGTGGATAACATTTTACAAATTTTTGCTTACACACGTTAGGGGCCTCTGCAGCCCGGGGGCCCCGTATCATTGATGCGGCTGATACGGCGGTAGCTACGCCGCTGATTCACACCGTATCCGCGATGGAATAATATGCAGATGCGTATCATACACCCACTATAAATTCGACGGGTCCTACATATAAGTGCAAAATTTTAACTTTACAGGAGAGCGATTCTAAGATTCTAAAACTCGTAACTTTGTACTAATAAAACAGAAATTTTTGATTTGTATTTTTGAAACTAATCGATATTTTAAAATAAATTTTACAGGGTATAAAATATAAGTTAAGCTACAGCTATTGATGGAAAAAAAACAATTTTCGTCATTTTGCTCCCGTCGATTTGATCCTACTCACGTTTAGGGGGGGGGGGGGGGGGTAAGAGTATAAGTCTCAACCAAACTCTTTGGAAATTAGAGGTGGAAAAATTAGGAATATATTGAAAAAGAATGGTAGGTAAGAAGGTGAGGTAAGAGATATTGCTTAGACGGATGGATTTAGGACGGTAAGCAAGATCTCGGTCAGGGTCCTAGGCCTGTAACTTGAACTAGGTGTACTGGGTGTGCCGGAACGCCCGAGTCTTTAAACAGATGTAGATCTTTGAAACAGTTATTTTAAATGATCAAAGTTTAAAACACACATTACACGATTCACCTCCAAAACTTCAAAAGCAGACAGTTCTTGCACTACGAAATTTCTCACTAACTTGTTTGGCAGACATTCAAGATGAGCTCGGCAACGGTATTTACATAAAATTTTATTTACATCATACAAGTTTTGACTTGATGGACGACATGTTTTTTTCTCTGCAGCCTTTGAAATATCTTCACAATTATTTTTTTTTAAGATGCATAACAGTATGTGCGCTTCCGAAAATTTCCGTGGAGAAAAAAAGGATGTCTCTATGTTTTACCCCCTGGAAAAAAACCTAATTTACCTAAATTACAGTCTTCAACTTTGCAAATAGTTGTTTAATCGAACTGGAATATTTTCATAGTAATACCAAATATCTGTTTTTGTAAAAAGTAAACATGTTTTTTTATTTCTTTGGGTCATCGTGGATTGGTGGCATATCTTCCGACAACAACCTTGAAGACCTATATTTTAGTACTGCCTACATACATATTATCGGAAAGTGAACAATATACTATATTGTTTAAATCCTCAGTTCGGTGGCCGGTGGTTCGATTACAGCAAAATTCAGCTCCACCCTCCCTATGTGGACTACATATAGCTCGATTACAGCTTAAACACAATTCAATCATTTAACAAGTCAATCAATCAATTAGCTTTTTCTAGTCCACTGCTGGACATAGACCTCTCCCAATGTGCGCCATAGTACCCTGTCCTCCGCCTCCATTTAACAAGTATCTAAAATTATTAATCAAGTATTTTTTTCAGTGAATACACTGGCGACTTATAAACAATAACTTTTGACCTTCACAATTTACTTATTGAACCACAGTTTTATCACCCACAAGAGAAATAAAGTTACCGAAGGTCCTTCACACCACTTTTTTAACGCTATAATACATTCAAGATCTCTTGCTAACACCTGCGTCTCAATATAGCGCCGTGGATGTTTTCCTTGTGCGTTTAAAGTACATAAATATTTGGAGAACACCCAAGGCTTCAAAACAACTAAATTATTCATGGCAAAGGATATACTTTCACGACAAAACAAACGTAGGCGTTTTACGTGCGAATTTTCAGCAGCTAACGGCTGAATTGTGATAGAGATTTATCCTATTTTTTGGCATACATTACGTACTTTGCGAGTTGGTGAAAATAGGTAAAACGTTTTTTTAAACATTAGACATTTCTTCTTTTTGCTTATGGAAACACCAACAAGATCCATTGTTGATTGTTTTAAATGGACGAGCTGTTCCCCGCAGTTTCACCTACGATTATGGTCACTGTGTGGGTCGTAGCGTGATATTACATAGCCTTTAATTTTTCTCAATGAATAATCTATCCAATAAAAAAAGAAGTATTCAAATCTGACTGATAGTTTAAGAGATTAACGCGTTTAAACAAACAATCAAACAAATAAAACCCTGCAGCTTTATTATAAATTTGTAGCGGTTTAACGGAAGCTCATGGGCGGCGCCATAAAAATTTTTAAATTCTACTTTGTTTGTTGTAGTTTTTTTTTCAAATCCCGGTTATGCTATAATACGTAATATATTTTTACTAAGTTCCCGAAAAAAAATATTTATAAAAGAATTAAGAATTTGGGTCATTCACCTGACGTTTGGTGGAAAATATACTTTCGATTTTCCCTTTTGGTCTATCCACATGTTGACAAAACAACATTCGCCTTTTAAAAATCCATTCTAATCACCCAAGCGTACTTCTTAAGACCACACTATTACTGCTTACTGTAGCAAAAGACGACAAGAATGACACTATCAAAAGAAAATAGGCAAACACAATTTATTAATACAATACTATCATACATACAGTAATTTTTAAGCTTTCGCGTTGCATGAAAATATAATTATGTTGACGGGAATTAATGCGATAATTAACGCGATCACGCATTTTAAAGGTCACCACACACACAAGGTATACCTTTAAAATACATGATTTGCTAGACGTTCCGAACAGGTTGCACTGGCCGTGGTTACAGGCCAGACAGCCTGTTTCTGTTTAAGTACGTATGTTCTGTGTATGTAAGACATTTTAAATACTATCGTAGGTTCGTCAGTTCATAGATAAAAGACCGTTAGACTATCCATAAAAAATAAGTACAAATATTGTTTTCTCCAAATAAAAAGTATACAAAGCAAGCAATGCTACCAACTGTTACATTTAAATTTATAGCCTCGCGAGTTCGCAATGCAAGGTAGGGCTCATGAAAAGAAAGCCACGCAATAAAAACTCAAGGCTCCTCTTTACTACTGCATAGTTACATTGTTGTGTTTTTAAACGAGGCAGGAGTAAGAAAGATTCTGCAACACTTTCAAGATATGAAAATAATACCAGTATAAAACGAGAACCTTTCTTTGCAACAACTTACAATAGACATTTTCATGAAAATCAGTTTCACACTTTTTTATGTTGTGTCAAATATGTATAAACAGCATTATTAAGCCTGTACTGAGTATTATTTGAAATATAAACGTACATTGTAACATAACCGGGGGTTATTGAGAAATTATATGACAATATTAGGTTAAAAAATAATGACGCTAAGTACGATAACAACAACGAGAAAATATTGTGACACTGACGTTAGAGTTTTTTTAATAATGTTTGTGGCATCATGTTTTTAACAAGGATACCTTGTATAAATTAAGGCAAAACTAACACTGAAGTATACATTCACTACATAAACTATGACTTCATACACGAAATAATGAGATTACTAAACTGCAATATACTTTAATGTGACATTACTAATTATTATCACGTATATTATTATTTAACCATTTTATTTTAAAACGATGTTTATTTGCATTCAACCATTAATGGTTTATTTTATATAATGGCAACATTTCACTTGAAGTGGAATCGGTCATTGATTCAAGTTTTAGTCCTTTTAAGATTTAATTTCAAACCCCAAGTTCTATAGAAGAGATTCAGGGTCGAAAAGTCACATTAAAATATATATTTTTTTAACATTTGAAATAATAACGCGAACGTCTAAAAGTGAAACTATGAATGGGCATTCTCTTTTGTAAGTTACTGCAAAATAATAATTTACTAAACTATGATCAATTTATTGAACATTCGAATGGCATTTGAAATAAGATATTATAGTAAAATTTGACAATTGATATTTGACATAGCTCTGATAGCTGATCCGATGATGAAATCAATTCTGCAACTCAATATATAACCAAGAGCTTTGACATATTGTGATTAGTTACTTTTTGCGTGGATTAGCCTTTCAGAAACCGACGTAAGACTTATGCTTTGTGCTCTATTTTTAAGTATACTCGCCAGCCATTTCACTACAGAAATTGAAACACAACTAAAAGTTATAAACATCTAACTAGTCAATAACCCCAACACTACCATAATTCGGAATAATCGGGAATGATTACAAAACACGCAACTGTTGTTTGTTCCATAAAACAGCAATTCAATCGGATTGTATCTCGGCACATGCATTATGTATGAGAGAAATAACTCACTATATTTCAGCTTCATTTTGTTAAAATAAGATAGTGTGGATGGAATTCTGTTTCTGATTTAATCGTTGTTGTTCTGCTTTTTTTTGTTGATAAATTAACTGGTAGCTACGTGTGTTGTTTTCAGCAAAGCATATTTAAGCATGTCTTGCTAAATGTTGATACAAGAATGTTTATTATCATACATAGTAGTGTTGAACGAACTATTCGAATAGTTCGGCCCTCGGGATCGAACTCGAGTGTAAACTCAATTTAAGTTCATAGTTCGAATAAAAAGTAAACCTAAAGAGATAACTGAGTAAAAATTTACCTAAATAATAAGTTAGGAAAGGTAATTTGAAAAATCGAATGAAGAAATATCCCAAATCTACGAGGTCAGATTGTTTATTTTAAAGTTTAATGGTTATTACAGTATTCTTTTAAATTTACAATAATCATAACTGGTGCTAAACAAGTTCATTCGAATTTAACCCTTTTAGAAAACCAAATACATTTATTTACTTACAGACATAGTTAGAGGTGGGTAATCACCCGGGTTAAAACTCACGGCTGGGTAAAAACCCGGGTGATTACCCATCTATAGACATAGTACACACTCAAATAAATTTTAACTTAATTAATTTAACAATTTTAGAAATCACGCAATCAGGAGCTTTTTGCCACGTGTAATCTATTATATGCCGAATTACTATTCCCAAGAATTCCTTTTACTTTAAACTATAAGCCATCGATCTACTCCTGAATTTGAATAAGGTTGTCACGTGGCATGAGTAGCAGAGGTGCGCGTACCCGGACCACGTGCCATATCTTACTGAATAGAATCAAATAATCTCCTCGATAATGTACTTTCAGGATTACATTTTAAATGTTTGGCTTACTGCCTGTTGGTCTAGTGGTTAGTGACCCTGATTGCTGAGTCAGAGGTCGTGGGTTTGATCCCCACCCAGGACAAAAAAAATTGTGTGATGAGCATGATCATTTGTTCTGTGTCTGGGTGTAATTTATCAATAATATGTATGAATTTAGAAATATATAAGTATGTTTATCAGCAGTCTGGTTACCATAGCACAGGCTCCGCCTAGTTTGGGATCAGACGGCCGTGTGGGAGATGTGTGAAGTTCTTATTATTATTAATGTGACAACATAAAGAGCATAATCGTTTGGAAACAACACCAGACTTTTTTAATCAAGGACAATTCAGATGTGTATTTCAGGGATGCCCGACAAGTTTTGTACCCGACGGGGGACCTTTCAAAGACTGAAGCGACCTTCCGCGTCTGACACCGTTTCACCGACAAAGACAAGTTTTTATTCCAATGAGACAAGACTTGAAAATATAATCAAAAAGACCACTAGTGTTTATTACTAGCCGTCCCCGCAGTTTCTCCTGCGTTTCTGGACACTGCTCCGCTTCTATTAGTCGTAGCGTGATGTTATATAGCTTATAACCTTCCTCGATAAATGAGCTATCAAACACTAAAAGAATTTTTCAATTCGAACCAGTAGTTCCTGAGATTCACGCGTTCAACCAAACAAACTCTTCAGCTTTATAATATTAGAATAGATACATACATTTCGATATTCCTGAAAACGATTATTGTTAGAATCTAGCTTTTGTTTTTGTTTTGTTTCAGTTAATATATATTTTATCAATAAATTTAGGTATCTCTCGGGAACAGTAAATTATTTTTTCTGGATGAAAAGTCCCCTGGCAACGTGCATGCAAAATTTCATTATGATCGGTCGAGTAGATGAGGCGTGGAAGCGTTATAAACAAACTCACATTGGCAATTATAATAGTGTTCATTCTCAGTGAGTACAACATAACAAGGTTACAAAGTTGACTGCACGGATGGCGCAATGGTTTAAGTGGTCACCTCGCCACAAACCGCTCCGAGTGTTGTGGGTTCAAATCCCAATCAAATACTTGTCCCGAGTTTGGGTGTTCTTTGTATCCGTTGTTTGAATGTTTGTGAAGCCCCCCGCGACACAGGAATATTCCAAACGAGGGAGTGTGACTATTAATGGTTTAATTATATAATGTTATTTTAAATTCCCAGCTTACAACACGACTTGCCTATATAACAATCGTAATTACATAACTTAAGAAACTCGCTAAAAATTAACTCGAATTTTAACGTTAATACATATTACGACATTCAACTTAACTTATCTTGAATGCCGTAATATTTTGTTCGTGTTGGTAGTGTCTATAGGATTGAGGATTAAATCTACAGTTTTATCTTCGACTTCTTATGTTTACGACGTGCTTGTGGACCATTCATTTTAACAAAGTAACCTATATACCTGCATCATACAAGGCGATTAAAGACTTAAGGCTGGATGATGTTTATATCTAGTAAACGCATGTTAAAATAGTATAATTTGTGTTATTGCTGTAATCATTCGTTGAAAGAAATGTGAGTTCCCAGACCACATATTTTGCAAAAATGGGTCAGGCATTTCCTTTTTATATACCAAATGTAAAGGGAACTGCAAATCGCCCTAAAAATGCACTGCGTATTCCTAAATAGAGGTGCAATGTGTATCCAAAACGGTATAACTTTTGGATACGTAAATCTCCGGATACCATGTGACAAAAAATACAAATGCCACCAAGGATGTAAAAAGGATGTAGAAAACGTTAAAATAAATATGAACTCGCTAGCTTAATGGGATGCTATAATAAAATAATGAATAAAATATATATATATATAAGGTCTTGCATAATAGAATCTTCAATTGATTACATATTACTAGATTTAAACAATTGACTGTCATAATAGTTATTCAAAACAAATAATTAAATTAAAACTAATTAAAAAAATATATACGGACTATTTAGATGCACGGCTTATAAAATTCCTCCGCATCGTCGCCTACTGGTATCGTTCCAAATAGGCTGGCAGCATTGCTACGTTGAATTGCAATGATAATTCTCTCTGTGCAAGAAAAGCCCGCCTTCTGGTCGTATATAATTAACTGTAATACAATTAATTGAATTAAAGGATAATTGTAAAAAATGGTATCAAATGATAATTGTTTAATTGCTCAGGCCATAAAGTTACATGTCTAAAAGTTAGAATATGCATGCTACTGCTACTATTCAATCAGGTACTGCGGTGGGTAGCCCACTAAAAGAACGAGGAGAAACGTCCATAACACATTTATTTGACGAAAGTATAAACTAACAATTGTAAAAATCAGTCTATGCTTATAGCGGTACAAAAGTGTAAGATCCACCCTATTACTTAAATACGTCAAACGCTACAAACACTCAAATTAATATTATCAGTTTATGTTAAAACAGGATGAAGTGATGATGCAATTAAAAGAAAACAAGCGCAGTCTTAAATATCTGTGGATAACCCATATGTTGTCAGTTAAAAATTGCTTATATCTATAAAATATTTGTTTTTTTTTTATTTTTTTTTATTGTATATAGGGGCAAACGAGCAGACAGGTGACCCGTCTGATAAATGACTACCGCCGCCCGTGGGCACCTGCAACTCGAGAGTCACAAGTGCGTTGCCGCCCTTTAAGGTGGGAGTAGAAGAAGAGTGGAAGGGGGGGAAGATTGGGAAGAGGGGGGAGAGGGGAAGGACGGGAATAAGGGAAAGGGAAGGGTTAGGGCCTCCGGTAACCTCACTCACGCGGCGAAATGCAATGCCGGTTTTCTGTGAGGCCGTGGTAACGAGCGGAGTCGAGCCGGCCCATACGTGCCGAAGCATGGCTCTCCCACATAAAATTTATGATCGTCTCGCGTATTATCGTGAGCTGATAACGCTATCTCTAATCTTTTGCAATCCATATTTACAATGTCTATTATCGCCATTCTTATGGTGTTCATATATTTATGTTATGACGTTTGTGGTAAATTTAAACCTGCTATTAATCTTGTGGTAACAAAGCTTGTCAAGAAATTTATTTTCAGATATGAATGTTTTCACTTGTTCTTGGCAAAGGTAATTTTGTTAGCTAAAGTAACCTATAATTTTAGTGATATGAATGATTTAATGGTATAATTATATATTACAGGGGAATTATTATTAATTCCCGTGTAAATACATAATTATATCATGGAACGCGGAAGTTTAAAATTTTTGTAAAGCAAACCGCTGCAATTCAATAATGATTTAATTATATTTTTTGAAAAATCTAAGTCTCCTGGAATCGAATATTATATCGCACCTGGTTAGACAAATATAAAAAAAAAAACATTATTAAGGAAGAAAATTGTAAGGCCATTGAATGAATGAAAAACGCTGCAAGGTTTGCAAAAAATGGGGGACTTAGTTAGTTTCAAGGAAACGGAACTCCTTTAGAATTCACGAAGTGGCGAACGGCTAAGTGGAGCAATGGACCTACCATAGTATTAGTTTGAACCCAGTTGTGTATCGTAATGAACATTAAAAAAGTGGACCAGACTCTGAATAGACATCTTACTGACTCAACAGCATCATTGATATTTATTGGACTGCGAGGGTAGAAGAAAATTATTCCCGAAGATTATAACAAAGCTGATACAGCCGGAGTATAACTAGAAACCACTGTCACCTCGTAGAAAAATATTTAGTTACACGAATTAACAAATCCGTATAAAAGATTAGATCCAGACCGCCCTTTGTCTAAACACTCAAATCGCCTTTTAGTAGAGAAAAGAGCAGCCCATCAACCGATTACTTTACCAGAGAATGCGCGCTTCTCGATATGTTAACAAATCTTGGTCAAAGTCAATTTCAAGCCACTTATAATTGTCGTATCGTAATGAAACTTTGTATGTAGTTTGGATGATAATTCCCTAATTAGGCATTTTGTAATTGATCTGCTATTGGACACAGGAGGTGGATAGTGGAACTCTGCACCTCTCTCTCTGTGTGTGAGTCTCTCTCACCTCTCGAGTTTGGGCTCATATGATTTGTTTTGACGAGTCCAACAGATTGGGTTGGGTAACGGTCTGATGATGAAGCCGGGAGGTAGATGGTGGAACTCTTTTTACTTTTTAATTCGGTTTACCATTAAAGTGTCTTTTTTAGCTTTAATAATAGTACTACTATTAACGTATTAACTAGTAACGTTACACGTTGCTAGTATCCTTGTTACCCCTCCAACTAAGCCTAATGCTTGAGTTAGGAATAAGTTTACACATGTAACGTTAGGTTCGTACTCGCAACCACTTGATCCGCAGCAAAATCAAAATCAATCAAAATCATTTATTGCAATTAAACCATTATAGGTATTTTTGAATTGTCAGGAGTAGCAGTCAGTCAGACTAAGTTAGTCGTGAAACTAATTGCCTGTTCCAATAAGTAGATTCTGTGGAGAAGAATAGGCAAGAAACTCCAAGGACACTCTTTTTCGACATCTTTTTTACAACTCTGTTTACATTGCTTATAAGCGCAAATTAAATGTGAGGAAGCCGTATAAAAGCCTTACTCATTACGCCTTACCCCTGTAACTTTGTACCCTTGCTGCATATACATATACCCCTCTCACGGCAATGGGTATCTACCTCATAATGTGCCTATTCACAAATAAAAACATAATACTTATTTCAAGCTTATGTTTGTATCTGTAATGATGCCTGCACGGCCTTTTTTCATATCCTCTTTACATACTGAAGGCGAGCCAATCAAACCGTTACAAATACGACATATTATAAAAGGCTTATACAATGTACACCAACGTTACGTCATTAAAAATATGCTGCATTTCCTCTCAAAGGCTTTTAATCAAAGCTTTCCTATCACTTTTTCACAGTAAAAGTGTTGTTTATTTTGTAGTTTTATACAGAAACAACGTATTGATTTAATGTCCAGACAAACAAAACCTGCGTTTTCGACATTAACATCTTTTTTCTGTAGGACTATAGATGGCAGTGTTTGCTAGCAAATTATATCTGCTCCTCAACTTTTTAGTAAAATTTTAATTTTATCCTTGATTTAAAAAACATAAAATTTCTGACGGTCATCCAAAAAAACTTTTACCATAAGCGGTCTGACACTCTTTGTATACCTCGACCTCGTCTGTGGTACAACTTTGATGGCTACGGGTCGCTACTTTTTGAGGTTCACTATTATGTTTCAAAACCCTTTACGAACTTCCATGAGCTACAACAGACAATTGTTTTAATAATTTTGTAGACCGGGAAAAAACTATACAATTATTTTCCATTGCAGTATAAATATGACTGCGCGCAAAGTTATTTGACTTTTACTCAGGAGCAGTAATTATTTTCTGGACAAAAGATAACCTATGTCCTCTTCTGTACTACTGACAACGTGGTTACCAAGTTTCATTATGATCGGTTGCGTAGTTAAGGCATGAAAGTGTAGCAGACAAACTAACATAGTCACATTTTCATATATAACTAGCAGCGCCCCACGGTTTCACATGCGTAAGTCCCGATCCCGTGGGAATATCGAGATAAATATTAGCCTATATGTTAATCCAGGTCTCCAACTATCTACGTACCAAGTTTCATCGCAATCGGTTCAGTAGTTTTGACGTGAAAGAGTAACAAACATCCAAACATCCTCACAAACTTTCACGTTTATAATATTAGTAGGATATTAAAGTATAATCTTCAGTTAGTGACTGAAGATGTAGACCTCGGAACTTTTGAGAGATGAGAAAAGAGACAAAAGTGTTCCTACCTAAAACTTAAGAGTTTTGCCTCCTGGTTAATAGTTGTTACAGCCAATAGAAGGTTGTATAAATCTAAATAATCATATAAACAGTATACTTCTATTCTCAACACAAATACACTCCTGTATATTCCCAAAGTCTATTCGTGGGAGAGCCATGCTTCGGTACGTATGGGCCGCCTTGACCGGAGTGATACCACGGCCTCACAGAAAACCGGCAGTGAAGCAATGTCGCATTATTTTTCGCCGGGTGAGTGAGGTTACCGGAGGCCCTAACCCTTCCCTCTCCCCCTCTTCTCCTACTAACTTTAAAGGGCGGCAACGCACTTGTGACTCTTGAGTTGCAGGTGACCCATGGGAGATGGTAGTCATTTACCATCAGGTGACCCGTCTCTCATTTGCCCCCCATACCATTAAAAAATGGGTGAGAGGGAAAGGTATACCTATTGCATGCCCCTATTATGGCAACTCAACTTTTGATTGTTATTGTCTACCGGGTACGTTTCCAAACTCCGTGCGGCTCCTGAGGATCACCTTACAGAGATTTTTTTTTTTTTTAAATCTTTATTTATTTAGAGGCTTTTATTACAGAGTAATATGTTAGCCCCATCGTGGCTTATTCTAAGATGATACTATGTTATGATAGGAGACAAAGGAAGTCGTTGTTGTGCATATATCTCAAATAGATCTAACGCCGCATTTGTAGTAGGGTACCTTACAGAGATAGAAATAACAATTTTCTCGACCCAAGAATCGAACGAGCAATTGCTCGCAAATATAAGCCTCGACGACATCACAGAACTAATAATAGTCACATTTTGGTTATAAGATTACACCTCGTATATTTTGGTTCTTTCTTTTAAAAAACGAAGCATTTCAGTGTACGAGTATATAAACTTAGTCACCTGTAATTTTTACATTATTTATTTTTTCATGAAACTGATAAATGACAAGATAACAGTAAACTTAGTACAATACAAAGGGCGTGTCTGTAACCGATTGCGTGTGGTGGTATTCAATGAAATGCGTGCGAGTAGATATACTCGCACGCATTTCATTGAATGCCAGCGACATTGCACTAGTTTCATTAAACATCGCGTGCCATCACTCTAATTCATTGATCGTTCAGATTAATGCACGCCCATCCAACGTTCCAGTATTCAATGATATAAGTCCGTAAAAGATTGATAATTGATCAATGATTAGTGACTAAGATCGATGAAATTTGATTGAAATGTACGGTAAACAAAAAGGTAAGTGTAGTTGGCTAGAAAGTCAAATCAGTGACCCTTTATTAAACTTAAAAATTGTAAGATTTATAAAAACTCGTATGAAATAACAGCTGAGTTGTATCATTTACAATGCTTGGTTAGATAAATAACAAGATTAAATTAAAAATTTAAAAAACCCCCTACGCCAAAAAATACTTATAGTTTAAGGAATAACCCTTAAAAAGTGGTAATCATACGCCAAAAATGCCTTACATCATTTTGGTAAAGAGCTGATACTCTTACACTGCTGGACCGATATTAACCAAACATAACTAAGAACCACCGCAAGGAAACTGGCTTTCAAATGAAAAAAACTGCATTGAAATCGGTCCATCCGTTTGAGAGCTACGATGCCACAGACAGACACACACACACACACACAGACATCGACGTCAAACTTATAACACCCCTCTTTTTGCGTCGGGGGTTAAAAATAATGACATAGTTGAAAATAGTAAGGAATCAAATTATTCATAGTCTTTCAAAACAATTAATTTCATGAAGGCTGCTAAATATACTTTATTAAGTCCCAGTATGCTGGTAGAGTTGGTTAACAGCGGTCTTGGCGGATGTGCCAAAACTGTCGAGTGCCTCCAATGTGCATGAAAATGTGATACTTCCTACCTCTTACAATATCCAATAAGATAGAACATTCAATATTCTGAATGTAAGATAGTGACAAAATAAATACTTTCGAAATCATTTTAAAAGTAGCTCAAAAAGGCGCTTTAACCATTTCTTCATTACGTAGTAACTATTTACGAGTCGTAATCCGTGATTCTGGTAAGAGATAATAAATCATTCGTTCCACTTTTAAATATTTTCACTGAACCCTGAAATGATTTGTTTTAATTATAATCGTGTGGTTTATTTATCGAGCAAGATGTTGTTCAGATGAAAGATGACAGACACCAGAAATTCTACCGCTTCTAATACTGAGTGCACTGAAATAATATGATAGAATTAATTAAACGCCTTTGTGAACGGTAAGTCGGTGCCGAAAAAGTCGAACCTTGCAGATTACATTAACAGCCAGAGTGGGATATGGTAGAAAAATGCTGTTGAGATGAGATTACTGCGAATTATGTGAGATTGGTTACCAGCAAGAGGAATGTAGATATTCGGGAGCAGTATCGTGCCCTGCCTCTTGGTTTTTAAGTCTTTACATTAATTTTAAACTCATATAATCTATTACAATCTTAAGTATTCATAAATTATTCCGAGAAAACAAACTTTTTAATAATAGCTATAACACATATTTCTCGTCAGCCGATGAATGTTCTGATCGACAGATAAACGTAAACACATCCACAATGAGATCCGGTGTACTGAAATAATCAAGCTGTACGTTACAATAATAAGCTAGTTGGGTTTTATACATGATTACTTTGATACTCCTTAAAACAGATTACAAGAGAATTGATTGCCCAACTCATGTAAATTTGTATCCAATTTTCTTTTGCTAAAATCATCAATACAAACAAATAAAATTAAAGTGTTTGTAAGATCAAAATAATAGTTTTTTTTAAGCTCATTCAGTTATTTTCAGGATATCTGTGCCTAAAAATCAGTTTTTAAAAATCTACGGAACGGGTGGACCTATTTCCTCGGGACTTTCACTGGCAGATAGCTCGTATTATAAGGAGTAACTAAGGCTACTTTTATTTTAGAAAACGAAATAGGGTTCCGCGCAATATATATAAATATGTACATGTATGTATGTACGCGCGGGAACTGCTGGTCTACAAATATTATTAATGCAAAAGTGAGCGTGTTTATTACACTTTTACTGCATATTATCAGGGTACCGTTCATACAGAAATAAAATTACTGTTCGGGAGGGATAGAAAAATAACGCAAACAAAATATTTTTCAAAACTACAAAACTTGTCATGTTCTTCGAAATGAAGTTCGGAATCTTCTCTTGCCGGGCGCAAGCATGATCTCGCACTTACATAACTTTGTCTTCGCGTTACAATAGTGGGTATCCCATTTTAATATAAATTTTAATGTTTTCCGGACAAAATATATAATGGGTAACAAAATTTTGCAATCTGTTATCTTGTTACTTATTCAACAGAACTATTTTGGGAATTTAGATGTAAAAAACATATTTTGTATATTGTGAGTTACATCAGCGTAACGCCACATATAAACATGTTTCAAATTTACTTAGCAATAAGTCATTACGATAAGGCCTTTGCCTTTGTACTAGCATCTACTAAATCTGAAATAAAGATCAGTTCTGTACAGGAAGCCACGGCGGACGGTCGACACACGGACGGGTCCGTACGTTTCATTTGTTTTTTTTTTTTCTTAATAAAAGAATACTAGCAACGTGGGTCACACATTATTAGTATTCTTGTTAACCCCTCCAGCTAAGCTAAACGCTTGTGTTAGGAGTGGGTTCACGTCGATAGTGCACTGGGTGGGGTTGGAACCCGCAACCATTTGATCGCAAGTCCGACGCCTTAGCCATTACGGTACCGCCGCTGCTTTTAAAAATACCCTTTTCTAGTCATACTCGAGGATTGATTTAATGTTTTTGACACTGGATGTGATCGGTCGTTCTTGTTATGTGGCTAAGTGTCTATATAAACTAAAAGACTGTAAATATAGGGATAGGAAAATAGTAGTGTGAGTTCAAATTTTTTAAGAGGCGTAAGCAATCGTTAATCTTATCTCTGATAATCATAAGAAAGTTGGGATAGAGTTATTGATACAATAATACTACCTCAATGTCACAACTAATTTTATAAATGGGAATGTGAGATTTTTTGTTTGTTTGCTACGCTCTCACGCCTTAATTGCCTTGCCGATTATCCTGAAGTTTTGCACATAATTGTTAGAGGCATATAAAATGTAACAGTGTACCTTTTTTTAAGAAAAAGATTATAGGAAACACTATATACTTGTATTCTACCTCATTCTCTCACAGGCTAAATCTTATTTATGTATGTTTGTCTCTTTTTAGTGTGAGTATTTCGTTTCATCGAATTTTAACAACGGTTCTTAAGAAGTTTCACTTTAAAAAGTGCTGATCCCGAGGGATGCTTGAGTTGATTGACAACATCTACAATCACGCGAGATAGTAATACTATACAATATATAAACAACAGCTGGTAGCCCGTCAGTTCATCTGTCATTAAATATTCATCACCCACATTGTCTGAACGTCGCGTGGGATCATAGCGCCTCGATTCTCGACTCCGACCATAAAGGTCCTTAATACTCGCACTTGCCTCTTTACACCTGCTCTCAAGGTGTACCGTGTGAGCAGATGTGTGATTAAAATATCTTATCCTACCTTATAACGCAATATTAAAGTCCGTAATAAGTTTTCATACCTAACGGAATTACAAAAAAAAACCCTTATTCAAACATATTGCCTTACGCCTGTATTTCCATAGGGACAGGCTGAGGCGTAATAAACGCCCACTCTTTGGCAAACATATTTCGGTCCTACTTACGTAATGAATGATTGAATGGATGGGTATAAGAGGTGGAAGAAGGGATGTTGCTTATACGGATAATTTGAGAAGTGTAAGTAAAAGCTGGCGCAGGTTAAACTGTAATTCAAACCGGGACTGTTGCCGGGAAGTACGGGCCCTCTGAAAAAAAAAACATTAATCTTGGTAACAAAGTATTATTTACGAAAGTCAGAAGCTAAATATACCTTTAGTTGTTCGTAATGCTTAAGAGACAACCATATGAGATAAAAGAAGTCTTGACAATAATACTTAAAACCACATCTTCGATGCTTGTTTTTGTTAGGAGAGCAGATATCAGAATAACTAGACCACAAAACAACTAGGTTAAGATCTCTGAAAGAAAGAAATAAAGTCTGTTCTGCTCTGTATGTAGAATTAGGTGGGGCGAAGATTTGTTTCTGACCCTTGTAGAACAAAAGTATTTTATGTTTAAAAACTAAGTAAAAATTATTTAAAAAGTTGGGGTCAGCTAAATCGTAAATTTCGATTACATTTGTAATAAAAAAAAAACAACGGTATATATAAATAAATGTCACGTGTACCCTCGACGACAATCGGGCGCAGAATGACTCGCACGCCTGTATTTATACAAGGTGACTTCGGCGGAGTGAGGGTACCCGAAATAATGAGAAAGAGGTTCTTATTATTTCAGCCACCAATTATCTACATTTGTTAGCAACTGAACTGAAAGGCATTCCACAAAGCTTTACTGATGAACTACGGTGGGTCAGAAAAAAAACCAAATTTTGTCAGTGTTGCAAGAGTAAATAAAAACTAGGAAATAAATCTGAACATGTTTTAAGTTTAATGAAATTGAGTATACTTAAAGTAACTGAATTTCTACTCTTGCAATCATATTTAATTAAACACACAAAACAACAATAGGTAATTAAATCTAATTAAATAATCTTTTATTCATAAAGTTAAACCACAATAATCCTTACAGAAACGTGTTGTTACACAACTATGAAAGACATGGCTCCCGTTATTAGAGTTGATATTGAAGTACAAATAATCTATGAAATTACGTCGATAGAATGGCGGAAGCAGATGTCGGCCAGGCTTTCAATAATCCAACTCATCGGCCCACGCTGCGTATAAACATTAACAAAGGAAAACAGATATTAATTTAAATTCTCCTGAAATACAATTATGTAATCCTTTTTGTTTAGATTAAATCTTGTGAGAGTTGTGAGAAGTGGTCAAAGCCATGCAATAATTAAAACAAAAAAAAAATACAGAGAAAGCTTAAAATCCTAGATCATAAACACAAAGTTGCTAGTCTACGTGTATTCTATAGAAAAAACTCTGCATTTTTTTACCACACAATTGCTTAATTAATGAAACCTCCCCTATTTTCATTTTCGGATGATTAGAGTACAGTCTATGTCGATTTTATAAACTAAAGGACTTCAAGTCTTAAATGAATAGACAATTGTGATTGTCATTAAACCATTCATCAGCAAATAAATCCTTCAAAGATATTCTAAAGACACCGATACACAATGAATTCCAACGCCTCCGATGTTGTAGCTGGCTTATAACTATCGCAAGATATCAAAATATATTCTAATAATATTAATGGTTCTACCACCGTGATCAAAGGGAACGACGTTGAACGTTTCGTAAATATTACAAAACTGTGTGATGATCTAAAGAAAGATTTTATATGAGCTAAAAAAATATAACAGATATGTTCAATGCCATGTTACATGAAAAAGAAACAGATTTAGGTTGGTAATTGATGGTAGCTGGGTCATTTAAGTTCAAATATAAGAAATTTATCTTCGACTCTATTATACGAGCATAGTAAGCCTATTTCATGTTGTATTCAGGACTAGCAAAGAGTTTGTAACATATCTAATTCTTTATCTTACCCGAGAAATTAACCTTTTGAAAGATTAAATACACAGTTTTATTTGTTACTAGCAGTTACCGCGCGGCTACACTCGCGTGTACATATTTTTTCCAAAATAAAAGTAGCCTATGTTACTCCTTATAAAACCAGCTATCTGCCAGTGAAAATCCCGTGGAAATTGGTCTACCCGTTCCGAAGAATTTCCGAAACAAACCGACAGACAAAAAAAAACAGTCAGTCGTAGGACTGCACATCAGAAGTGAAAACATAACTTCACAATGTATTTGCATATACATACAGACACACATTTGTATTTATATATAATTAGGTTAAAAATAAAAAGTAGGTAATAACATATCTAAATGTATACATAGGGTAGTGGAACTGACACTGGAAGTTCTGCGCTCCTGGCCGCTCATAAATGTTTGAATTTCGACGAATGTTATATTTTTTTTAATATAAGAAATTCGGCTCCGTCTTACGAATTTTCGATCAGGTCACGTGTCCTGACGCGAGTTTAACATTTTTTACCCATCCCGAAAAGTGCACAACGTCGCTAAAGAAGTTTTCACTTCAAAAAACACTTAAAAACTAATTTTTAGGAATAGGTATCGTGCAAATAACATTATGAGCTTAGAAAAAAACTACTATTTTCACATTACAAATAGACACTTCAATTTTATTTATTTGTATGTATTGATACCATTAATTATATATAATATGTTTTATTCATAACTTAGCTAATTCAAAATTTTAGACAGGGCACAACAGAGTTTCGCTAACTGGTGTACATCTAACCAGAAATCCACGGTTAGGTAGCGCTACAAATGTAGATCTGGTTATCCTGCTGAAATAATTGTCAGATTTCAGTATTAAAAAGATTGTAATAATAATAATAGAAGTTGGACTAGCGCATACGTCAGCCTTCCCATCAAGACATGTTGGTCTAATGGTTAGTAACCCTGACGGCTGAGCCAGAAGTCGTCGGTTTGATTCCCAACCAGAACAAATAATTGTGTGATGAACACGATCATTATTTGTTCTTTGCCTAGGTGTAATTTACCTATATTAAGTCTGTATTTAGTAAAATATAAGTATGTTTATCAGCATTCTCGTTACCATAGTACAGGCTCTGCCTAGTGCGTGTGTTCAGTAGACTAATAAATAACAATATTCACGACTAATAACACAAGCATCAAGCTTATGAAGAAGCGACAATGAGAATACTAGTAACAGGTATAATCAATACCTGTTACTGGTAAGAGATGTATCACTACATATTATAAAACAAAGTCCCCCGCCGCGTCTGTCTGTCTGTTCGCGATAAACGGAAAAAACTACTGAACGGATTTTCATGCGGTTTTCACCAATGGATAGAGTGATTCAAGAGGGAGGTTTATATGTAGTATACATGCATATTATTTTAGAGAAAAGTCGAGAAATTCAAAGATTTGTAATGTCATATCGTAACAAACATATTTTTGTACGCTTACATTGCAAACGCTGGCTAAACCTTACGAGATAGATCAAATTAATGTACTACGGAATTGTATATCCTTAAAAGATCAATAAAAAAGTCCGCGATGGTATATGTTTATCTCCTAAGGATAACCCACAGTAACCATTTTTATCTTTTACATATTATAAAAAAATGATGGGTTAGTTATAAAACTATTTTAAACAATACAGTATTATTCGTTATCCAATTAAATAAATTAGATACGTTGTGCATTTCATGTAGATCAAAATTGCCCTTTACAGCATATAATAAAAATGAATATCTTAGAAGATATCAGAGATTTAAAAAGCGGGGGCAGAGCGGCTGGCGGGCAGTACCGATTTTGATTATTCTTTTTTGTTAGATAGGGTACCTCAAGGGTGGTCCCATGTCAAGGAAGTCAGAATCTGATGATGGGATCCTGATAAAATTGAGAGAAACCCTCGAAAATTGTAGGAACGTATAGTGTTTCTGTTTACTTTTCATTACTTTATGAGGTTTTTGCGTTTAGAATCATCATCATATCATGTAGCTGAGCTAATGATGAAAAAAAAATCATATTATAGAAATCTTCACTACATATCATCACTACATACTTATTATAAAACAAAGTCTCTGTCTGTTTGTTCGCGATAAACTGAAAAACTACTGAACGGATTTTCATGCGGTTTTCACTAATAGACAGAGTGATTCATGAGGATGGTTTAGGTGTATAATTTGTACCCGTGCGAAGCCGGGGCGGGTTGCTAGTGTATTATATTTTATAAAAGAATTTTCACTGTAATTATCTTCTGGAAAGTTCTTTTAAAATCAAAGGAGCTTACTACAAATGATCATTTTAACATACTCGTTATCTTTGGCGAGACTTAAAATCATAATTTCCCTAAGAAAATATCGTTTGAGATATAATGACAAAACGTTTAACTCATATTGTTGGGAGACGTGAGAGAGCCATGCTTCGGCACGTATGGGCCCGGCTCGACTCCGCTCGATACCACGGCCTCACAGAAAACCGGCCGTAAAACAATGCTTGCATTGCTTTTCGCCGCGTGAGTGAAGTTACCGGAGGCCGTAACCCTGCCCTCTCCCCTATTCCTGTCCTTCCCCTCTCCTCCCCTCTAATCCCCCTCTTCCCCTATTCCCACCTTAAAGGGCGGCAACGCACTTGTGACTCTTGAGTTACAGGTGCCCATGGGCGGCGGTAGTCATTTACCCTCAGGTGACCCGTTTGCTCGTTTGCCCCCATACCATAAAAATAAAATTGATGAAGATTCTTCTTTTGGAATGGTTATTATATCATTATTTTTTTAATTTTCCAAAGTCTATTGTGCCTGTAATGGTGTATCAGTGAACGTCAAGCTCTGGGGAAGACGTTTCGATTAACCAGGAAGGGATTATAGATAGGATTAATAAAGGAATCTGGCGATTAATTCGAAATCTCCCTAACAAAAGGTTTACGGGAAGAAATTGACTGAAGTTGCGCCAAAATTGGGATTATTGTTGCCATGTTTTGACTTTTCATAGTGTATAAATAGTGTGCTACAAAGTATTTTATTTTGTTTGGATATTCCGTTGTACTTCTAATTTATGTATTATGTATGTCTTGATGAAGGCATTTTTCGCATAATCCTGAAATTATAAAAATCGGTTCTTACCTGAAATAACTTGTGCAAAAATTATATACTTCTGTATTTATTGTTCTTGTTGGCGTTTATAGACTCCGCGGCATTTATTAATATTTAAATTGTGCTAAAATCAGACGCGTTTCCTAACACTGTTGATGATGAATTAAAATGACATTACAAACAGATTACTTAAGATATCACAAAAACCATACGCCTATTAAAAACTATAAGAAAACTTTAACGAACCTAAATACAAAGTATCTATAGAAAAATTCTTATGCTATTTTATTTACTCTAATTAGGGGTCGTCCATTAATCACGTGATGTTTTTTTAGCATCTTTTTAACCCCCCCCCCCCTCCTATCCCTCCTGGTGATACGAGGTGCGGTTTTAGACTAACCCCTCCCCCCGCCCCTACCCCCATCGAAAATCACGTGTATTTTTTTAAGCTCAAAATATATTTAAAATTTTAAAAATATTATCTTTAAATACAGATATCATCGTGTATTTTACGAAGAAATAAATACACATGATATCTCACTACACTCCTCCCCCCCTTGTGATATTTCGTGATTTTTTCTGATCCCCTTCCCCCTCTTTCGAGCCTCACGTGATTAATGGACAATCCCTTAGTTGTTTGGAGATTTTTTTTCTATGTTACGGTTAAATAGTACAGAGTATTTTTTGCGTACAAAAAGCTCACCTTCTTCATTTCAATGTATGTCTCTTTGCATGAATTTAATTTGTATTATGATTTGTACGCCATTAGTGGTAGGACATAGAGATCCCAGATTTACCTAAAAATGTAACACCTTTTGTAACCTGTGTTCACAAATAAATTGAAATGAATTGAATAGATTCACTTTTTCACTTGAAAATTGGTCTTAGGACTAAGAGACAAATCTATCTGTATTAGGTCATCCGTGGGAATACCTTGCACTGTATTTTGATAAGACACTTGCTAATAAGTTCAACTGTTATTGCGCATAAAGATTATAATAATTTACTTTTAAGTATTTTACGCTGTTTTTACACTATACCCTATTTAACAGAAATGCTTTAATAGACAAGTATATTTACCCAATATACTCGTAGAACGTATAGTGTTCCTCTATCTATAAGTATCACACATAGTAGCGAAGGCCATTTGTTATCTGTCAGTTATCGGTTGCACATCGTGTGAATACAGTAAATTGTTAGTGCACGATATCGAAATATCAAGTACGAGTATTTAGATACACTATGATGATGATGCATAGAAAAGTTAAACTATCACTAACAAATGAAATACTTAGTATTACCTACAAAAGATACAGAAACTTCTGTACAAACATTTTAAGGAAAGCAAAACGTATTTATGTCACCGAACAGCTTAAAAGAGCTGGACAAATTCAAAAGCGCCCTGGACCAGTATCAGAACCATAACGAATGCTACCAAAATCAAACACTCATCTACTCAGTTACTAACTCACTTACAATCTGGTATAGATACGTGTAATAACTTTAGAAATTGGAGAGGATCTTGCAAACAAAATTTTATATTCAAGTCCACAATCCCTAACAGCAGTGCCTACTGCTACTGCTTTGAATTCTTTTGTTATTGAAAATACAGACCCTGATGAAATAGTATGCCAGATCAACTCATTGAGACTAAATGCAACAGCAACAGGTTGGAATAAAATCTCTCCTACTATTTTAAAGCGCTACGCAAACTTACTGGCACCTACTCTGAGCCACGTTTCATTCAATATTTTCGGGTCTCCGTTTTTTCAACTTCTTTAAATAGGGCTATCATTTATCCAGTCTTCAAGAGTGGAGATGGGAAACCTTTTAACAATTATCGTCCAATAGCCGTTCTAAGCGCTCTTTCAAAGATTCTGGAACGCTTGGTCAACACTTGATTGTTTAGGTTCCTGGAACATTACAATTTTATTTCTCCTAAACAAAAGCCAAACACTTTTGGAAAAATAAGTCTACCTCTGACGCTGTTCAGGAACTTACCTCTTTCATTGTAAAAAAAAATTAAAGAAAAGAAAAAAGTGTTGACCATTTTCCTGGATATTAAGAAAGCATTCGGCACCGTTCTCATAAACACCCTTGTATCCAATCTTGAAGGAATAGGTGTCAGAGGTTCACAATTAGACTTTTTGAGGAGTTATCTTACGTATCGAACACAAATGGTTTAGATGGGGGATTATATAAGCGACGAACTTCCCTTACGCTACGGCGTGCCCCAAAGGAGCATGCTCGGGCCTACTCCATTTCTTATCTTCATAAACGGCTTATGTAATCTGAATATTCCAAACTCGAGAATTATTTCGTATGCTGATGATACTGCAATTACGTTTGTGGCCGACTCCTGGTCAAAGGAGCTCAGCAATGCACAAGACGGCCTAAATTTTACAACAGATTGGCTACTCTCCAATAGTCTGACCCTTAACACTAAAAAAAACAAAGGTTGTCACATTTTCAATATCTGTAGCCTCCCAACCTAAAATTCCTATAATATTAACTTCTCATTCCTATAAATCGACATCACGATCTAATTGTACTTGTCCCCAAATAAATGCCGTTGATACAATAAGGTATCTTGGGATCATTTTAGACAAAAACCTAGATTTTAAACAACAGGTTGAAACGTTGACGTGCCGTGTTCGCAAACTAATTAATATATTTGAAACTCTCCGTAGTGTGGCAAATCAAAATATAGTACGTGAAGTGTATCATGCACTCTACCAGTCAATTATCACATATTGTATTTCTTCCTGGGGGGGAGCCCAAAAAACAATACTGAAACCACTTGAAATCGCTCACAGGGCTGTACTGAAAGTTGCCACTTTTCGCCCGATATTGTATTTAACTATCGAATTGTATAAACATTGTAGTGTCCTTAATGTGAGACAACTTTTTATACTTCACACTGTACTTTTGCAAAAAAAAAATTCGCCAAACGTAGGACAGATAAAATCTCTACTTTACCAAATCCATATTATACATTTACCAAGAGGTTTTTCTCCTATTTGGGACCTTTTCTCTATAATAATGTTAGTAAAAGTATTTTTATTTATGGTTCATCAAGATATGAGTGTAAATGTCACACACGCACAGGCACACGTACACACACACACGCACACTTGAACATTGTAGTAACTTAATTAATGCCTGACTAAAATGTCTTTAGGATATACTCCTCATTTTCTCTTCCGTTATGTCACCTTTAATCCTCCTTTTATGTTTATTATATTTTCTTTTGAAATACACTCTCTCTTGAATTCTGTATGTAAAAAATATTATAAGCATTTAAATATTCAATTCTTTATTCTGTATTATTTAAACAAGTTGGCGCAAAAGTAGATGATGAAGATGTAAAGTTGTTGTACATTAAGTAGAAAAAATTATATTTCAAATTGGCGAATTCTTCGGCCAGACTTAACCACTTTGACAGTTCGAGATTTGAATGAAAATCGATTTAAAATAATTATACGTTCTATTTTAGAACTTTTTAATTAAAATTGTATGCTTCTATAGTTGCCTAGTTTAATTTTGAGGCTACATTCATCTCTGGAGGTCGTATACCAAAGGTCGTAACTTCAAATACTGCTCCATTAAACTCAATAGTTTAATGAACTTTGGAACGTTCGTCTCCAGGCGTTAGGCCCATTACTGGCAACGTGACAGCGTAGTGAGTAAATTAATAATTCACTAGTCAAATTATAGTTGTTCGTTATATCGTGTTTACTACGACTTTAGTCAGAATTATGAAATACGTTTAACTGGTTCAGTTAATAGCAAAGTACTACTTTTTGAAGTGAAAATTTCTACACGTTGGGCACTTTTGGGACGTGGAAAAATCACTGAACTCGCGTGACCGTCACGCTCAGATGACATATATACCGATGTATGTGTATTTTTACTTCTGACGTGCAGTCCTAAGACTGATTTTTTTTTGTCTAGGTACTGGCCGACATATTTCGCCAACTTATATTTAAAATAAACTCTATACATACTTCAATAAACCAATTAAGCATATTATTTCTCTAGTACAATAAGTCTGGTATGGTGGAAAATGTAATGTCTGTTTTAGGGATGATATCTATTAGACCGTGCTGGGTGCGAACCGCCGAACCCGAGACACCGCTGTGTTCGTTGGCAACTCGTGCGTTGCTCGTCCTCGCTCGTTCATGAATGTTTGTAGCATTTACAATCCGTGCCCCGCTGTACGTGACACGACTCGCGCCCGGCTCGTTCTAATGTGAGTCAACCTTTACAGACTTGACTTTACACGTAGTAGCGTAAAATAAAAACCGAACAGGAACGAGTAAAGTACCTACCTAAGTTGTTTTGATCGGTTTGACTCCGATAAAATCACTTCATTATGCCTCCGGTGAAGTAGTACCCGAAGGCTTTAAACCAAAAAAAAAGAGGACTCTTCCAAAGTTCAGTAAAAGGCCTTTAAATACTCGGTAGGTATGTGTTCAGTTAATTTCTGAACATATAATTATTTTATTTTTAGAATTCTTTAATTTTTCCCACATGGCTGTTGCCATTGTTTTTTGTAAGGCAATTATTATGTCAATTGCCGCTGTTGTACATTGTGAAATTAAATAATCAAATAATTAATTAAGAGAAGAAGAAGAATCAAATAATACAGTATTGTCATAACTCTTTGATAGAGCAGGTGCCGAGAAAGAAAGATCTGTTTCTAGGGAGAGGGAATAAAAAGATTATGCGAAGCAACTTAGGTTTTTACTGAAACCTTTAAAATACAATAAAGAAAAATAATCAGATAACTTGTAACAACACATTAAATAATTAATATATCTTGAAGCTCTGCGTGACAGCGCAGACCACCATGCTCGCAGGCTTCTCAAACTGGAGTCCTCTTGTTTTTTCATTGTTCCATTCACTAGATTAATTCAAATGCGAATTAAGAGCATGAAGTCGCCAGCAGACTTTCGCGCGACCAAATAGTATTTATTCGTCAATCCATGAAGGTTGCAAGCGGGCGCGCGAAGTCCCAACACTATGTATTGTGTATTTATACAGTGACCGTATACTAATTATGTAGGCAGTATTTTTGTTCGTTATCTCAGTGCTATAAAAAATACACTTTTTCATTTAAAAAAAAATAAGTGAAAAAATAAACTACAATGTAACGATTCGCACAATAAAAACACTGAAACCCTTTGTTTTAATCTAAGTCTGCATACACACTGTAATATGTTTATGTGGCGTTAAATTATAAAAGTTAACACATAGTGAACGGGCTGTGGGGTTTGTCTACACGAGCGAGTATCGATTAAACACTCACCATACAATCGATGCTTGTCTGGTAATACTACGGATTTCTCGAGCGGGTATCACTTCAAACTTTAATTGAATACTTTTTGTCACCTATTTTAAAGTCACCATTTCTTAACTAAGAAAGATTAAAACTTAACACTTACATAAACTCTAAAAAATAGTAACAAAAAGAAAAGCGCTTCAACAACCTTTTCGATCGTCGATATGTTTTAACTACTGAACACTTGAATATATCTCACAGATTTTTTTTTCGTTTGTGTACCCCCACGGGTTTTCACCTCTCCAGAGCTAACAGTAAAGTGGTACGTCAAAATCGAACAAAAACCCCACAGTGTTTCGTCAAAGGTATACCCTAAGAAGGAAGCCTCCGGGAACCCCGGCAGACCTTAGCCGCCTCTTGATCAACAGGCGGCCACAACGCCTTGCCTCCGGTTTAGGGAAGCGCGCGGAACACGTCTCCGTCGTCGCCATGGTCTCAAGCGAAAAACTTCCCACACCAATAGCCGTTGTGAGGTTGAGGCGCTACTGCGGCTCACGCTGGGCACTCCACTAGGTTATGGAGTGCAATGAGAACCTCACGACAGCCTCCGCAGTCAAGTTCTCCGCAGAAATTGAGGCCCCATTTAGGGTCATTGACCGAACGATTCCGATATCGTACCTCCTACAGGAGGTGTCGAGCCCCCTAAGTTAGGTAGCAGCCATCTCTATGAGTTTAGGGGCCAGACTCACTAAGAAAAAGAAATCTTGTCTAAAATATATGTAAGTACAAAAAAGTCTTGAAATTTTGCTTAAATCAAGGTGAAAATAAATCGAATACCAATAGTAGCACACAACCCAGAGTGAAGCTTCGAGGGTTATTGTTGTAAGTTGACAGTTAATCTTATCATTATATATTCAGGCGACATAAGTCACATACCCTACGACTTACGAGGCCGACAGGATTCATAGGTCAAAGTTCTAGAATAAATCCCTTTGGGGTTAAACGGGAAAAATCGTTTGGTATTTTAATTTTCATTATTTTTAATATAACGTTTTCTTTTTAATAGAAATGCTAAAGATTATTGCTGATTGGACGGCCTGGGTTTCTGTTCAATGTAAGAGCGAAGTTAGTAAGGCTAATTCAGTAGTATTTCATAAATTTTATGCGCAATAATTTAAGTTTGAAGACTGTTAGACGTCTGTCCGACATTACTTCATAGTATTCTTGTTCACCCTTGCAACTAATTTTAAAGCTTGTTGGAATCCACGTCTGTAATGTAATGCGATTCGAAATTACAACTTTCTCGACATAGACACTTTAGGTACTGCCCTACTGGGTTGTACTCAAATGAAATGCACTTATTACCAATTGACATAATTTATTGAGCAACCAACACAGACCGTGGTTGGCGAGCGACTGCTAGCAACCGTCGACGTCACATACCGCCTACATACATTATTACACGAGTATTTTATTACATAGCATACCTATACACACATATCCCCCACAACACTATACTGCCTCATCCATCCTGGATTTGATACGCAGGTTGGGAAATTCTATTTTGTTTCTTTTTATATTAAGAATCCATCCGATACCACCGGTACTACCGATAACCTCTTTCATATAGACGGACCATGTTAGGCTATACTTTAAAAAGGTATTACCGACTTCAATGATAATAATAATAACTTCACACATCTCACACTCGGCCATCTGATCCCAAATTAGGCAGGACCTGTACTAAGGTAACCAGACTGCTGATAAACATATTTATATACTTCTAAATACATACATTTTATAGATAAATTACACCTAGACACAGAACAAATGATCATGCTCATCACATAATTATTTGTCCTGGGAGGGAATCGAATCCACGACCTCTGGCTCAGCAGTCAGGGTCACTAACCACTAGACCAACAGGCCAGTCGATGCGACTTCAACGCGCCTAAATCGTGGCAAATTGTGATAAACTATATTCGTCATCCCTTAGTTTACCACCCTTAGAGGACTAATATTTTCTTCAAATATAAATAAAACCAACCTGGATTAAAACTAATTCAATTAAAATAAGAATTATTGAAATCGGTTTAAAAATGGCGAAGATATCGCGTAACATACACACAAAAATAACAATATTCAGTCAATTGAGGACCTCCTTTTTTTTAAGTCGGTTAAGAAACGCAATTATTTCTTTATGTGATTATATTGCCACTGCACTAACTAGTAAACTTTAACTTTGACTGTGTTTCTTGACTCTGACTGGATTGTCAATAAAAATAATGATCAGTAAACTTTTTGTAATCAGTTTCCCATCCTTAGACAGAGATGTGGCAACATTGCCAAATCATTATAATTTTTTTGCGTTCTGTTTTTTGTACACTGTGGAGATGTACATAATACATTGTGTATACATCTCGTGTATATTATATATTTGAAGGAGTTTTCTTCATAAATATATACAACATGGACAGAGAAATGAGATCAGGACACGACAGCGACACTGCCAAACTTGTAGAACACACGTACGCCGTTACTATGAACTACGAGTAGTTTGGAACTTGAACGTTTACGGCAAATATAATTTAATTAACTCCTTAGAGGATGCTTTGATAGTCACGGTAAATACCTGAATGAGGGTAGCGCAAACGTTGGACTCGTGACAGTGTTATATTATGTAGCAGTTTCAGCAATAAATCAAAACGGAAGTATTAAATATAGTTTGTACTAGCAACCCACCCCGGCTTCGAACAGGTAGCAGAGACATCTTCACCAATCATCATATTTCAACCAATTTACACAAAACCTTAACAAATTATATACTTAAACCTTCCTCATGAATCGCTTTATTTATTGGTGAAAACCGCATGAAAATCCGTTCCGTAGTTTTTGAGTCTATCGCGAACAGACAGACAGACAGACGCGGCAGGGGACTTTGTTTTATAATATGTAGTGATAATGAGTTTTGCTTTCTTAAGTTCAGTTGAGAACCATTTTTTACTCTGTTTCTGTATCAATTTTCTTTTTTTTATTAACTATTGACAAGCTTTATTGTTCGAAAACGTTATTTTTTCCTTTTTGTTTTCTGTGACGGGGATTTTTTTTAATTGTTGAATAAATAACAGTCGAATGTCCTTTGGACGACCACTAGTACCATAAAATTATGAATTAAAATGTTTGAATATTTAAAAAATCTCTTCACCGACTAATGATCGATCTTTAAACGGTTGAACGGATTTCCTTGAATTATAGCTAAGAATACCCTCAATCAAGTCACTTTCACGCAAAAAATGTCTAAATTTGTCCATCCGTTTTGGAGCTTTGATGCCACAGAGAGACACAGATACACACGTTTAACTTCTAAAATCCCTCCGTTTAACGTCGGGAGTTAAAAGAACATTTTATGATCAAAATATAGATATTTAAACTATTAAAAAGCACACTGGGTGGCCTCATTGCTTTCACTGCTTACAGCAATCCTTTTCAAGCAACCTTCCTAAGAACAATAATATTGAAAAGCACTTACAAATTAACGATATTACTGTTATTCCCTCTAATTTCCGCCATTTATGTTCGAGAAATAGAAAAGGCTTTCTATTCGTAGGTATAATTTTATGTGACATTAAAATGTGAGCCAGTCCTCAAGTGCAGCTCATATAGAACTTTTAAGATTATTACAGGTTATCTTGCGCTGTGCGAACTCTGCGATCTGAAATAAGTAGAAACACAAATTACAAAAGTAATAGTCAAATAAGTGCCGCTCAAAATTAATTTTCTGTAATTAACTTTGTAATAAATGAAATATTTTAGCAGCGTGGTTTGACTCTCGTCTCGAAAGTAAGGCTTTCCACAGGCTGTGTTATATAATGGTCGAACATTAAAAGTATAATTAGTAATGTTGGTGAAATATTCTGCATTTTATACAACATAAAATATTGCTGAACTTTTGATCATTAATAGATTTGTTATTTGTAGATAATGTTTATCTTTAGAATAATAACTTCAAAAATTGGTATTCTTAGTTACCTCAAGGGAAGCCAATTTTTGTTACTAGCTGTGCCCGCGACTTCGTCCGCGTGGAATAGCGTATCAATGTAGTGTATAAGCTTCTAGCTCTAAATATGACGATACTTCCATACAACTTTTCATCCCCACCTTTCAACCTCTTACACCAGTTTTTTCGCATTTAAAAGTAGCGTATGTCCTTTCTCAGGCTCTGGACTATCTGTGTACCAAATTTCCTTTAAATCGGTTCAGTAGTTTTGGCGTGAAAGGGCGACAGACAGACCGACAGAGTTACTTTCGCATTTATAATATTAGTAAGGATTGATACACTAATATTAGCTTCACTTAAAACTATTTAACAAGTAGAATAGACGTCGAATTTCACCAACTTCTAATTGTCGTACCTACTTGAAACTTTTCAAATATACTAATGACAACACAAAAATTTGGTTCCACCTAACTAAACTGAGCATGATAGACTCAGGAGGTAAAAGTTATTTAATGGTTACAAGTAAACACCTCGACTTTGAGCTCATTTGGTTTGTTCTAACGAGTCTGTAAAGCGTGTTTTTAGTTTTTTAAACAGCCCGCGACGTAATCCACTTACCATAGTTTTGTTATTGTTATTTGTTTATTATAGTTCACAGTTATATATTTTTTTACTAAACCTTTAACATCATAATAACATAGGAATAGTTACTTTTCTTTCTTTCTTTTCTTTTTTAAAAGACAACTCGCGCATTAGGAATTACTCCTGTATCGCGGGAGACTTTACAAACATAGAAACAACGGACACAAAGAACACCCAGACTCAAGTGGGAATCGAACCCACGACCTATAAGCATAGCGGTCAGGGTCACTAACCACTAGACCAACAGGCCAGTCAATTATTATACGAAGGTTTAGGTAAGTGTTGGGTGAGGACAATTCCCATCCAGTGAAGTCTCGACCAGGACAATATTGTGCTACAAATAGCTTCCCTAGATTGTACTGTGATTGTGTACAGAATCTGTGGTTTGTGGCCTATGAATATGTATACATAGTCTACTGTAGTTAGATTAAGTACCGTAAATACAAGCAAAACAAAGAAGTGATTGCTTACATGAGCTTATGGACGATGACAGGTTAATTAGAAAATCTTTGTACAGCGACAACCAAATCTCTTACGCATAAACATTCGACACATGAATATAAATATTGAAAAAAAGAAGTGGAGTAGAAATACACAAACAATTATATAATGAATAATTTGGCCAATAATTGTCGAAGAACGTTTGCCATTTTAAAGGAATTTCATTGATGCTCCTGTTATAGGAATCCTATTGACAACAATCGATAAACTTCTTAGAGGCGTTTTTCACCGCGTGATTGAATTTAAATTGAACCCTGGAGATTGAATGGAACAGAAAAGTTAGAACAAGGTCTGGTGAACATTGTGTATAAAAAATAGTTTTCGGACGTATGTAACTCCAGTAGTTTTCAGACGATCCCAAGGGATTGGACTGTGGCAATTATTAAGTCTCATTTGTTTGCCAGTTAACTTGTTTATTATTGTTAAAAAAGAATCATAGCATACTTCTTAATTAATTGTTTACCAGGTCTCAAACAGCTATAATGAACAATGCTGCAACAGTTCTATTATGTCTTCCTCACTCTCAAACAACTTCTTTTGAGTTAAATTTCACTTAAGGCATGCTGATTTCGAAACTCCTTTGCGTCCCACCAAAATGACTAACGACTTGATTGTTATCCACTTATCATCACAAATAATAATCCGATTCTGAATACCTTCATTTGTGTGTTTATTCAACAAGTTAAAGCAAGCGTCGACGCGATTTTGTTGTTCTGTTCAGTGAATTCATACAATTCGTGCTTGCCTAGTTTTCAATATCGTTTAATCACTTAGATTGAAGGCTGCTGCTAATGCTGTTGTGTTGTTAAAATCAAAATTTCACAGAACATACCGTACGTTAAACTTTGGTAGATTCTGGCCACCATTTTTGGCAACCCAGTTTCGCCCGCCGCTCTTAGTAATTATTTACAAAAAAATTCTTCCTAGCAGCTAAGAGTGGCTTAAATCTATATTAATTGTCAGTTGGGGTTATGTTATGCTTAGGTGTAGATCTGTGATGTGATCCACTGCCTCCAAACGAACCCACAAATCGTGAACCTAAGCCTACACTTCGTAAGTGTTTTGCAGTTGTTTTTCTTGGCTTGTAGTGTGTAAAGGTTTTATTATGGGTCGTGCCAGCTGTATGTCTATAACTCCGAAAGAGCCCGTCTAGACGGGTTCCCTTGCCAAAGTTTGCCGCACTTTGTGTTTATGTTCTTAACGAGACTAACTAAATCTAGTACTGGCACTGCTAGGATTCTTGTTACCAACTCTAACACATATGCATGTTGTTTGTAAGTTGAACTGGAAACTATACCAGCAGATTTATGTAAAATAAAATGTATTTTAACCACCACTTTTAAAGAGATAATAAGTGAATAGAGGTGTAAGTGCAAAAAGATTTGAACAAGATGTAAGAAAATATTTTTTTTTGGGTTCCGTTCCTCAAAAGGAAAAAGGAACCCTCATAGGATCACTTTGTTATCCGTTTGTCTGTCTGTCTGTTAAGACGTTTTTTTTTTCAGGAACCCGTAGACGCATCAAGTTGAAATTAATAAAATGTACTAATGTCTGCGCTCCTTTGAAGCTGTAAAAAATCAAGCTTCTAAGTCAACGCAACCAGAAGATACGGCCATTTAAGCCTCAGATTTTGTCAAATTTAAGCCTTTCGAAGGTAAATCAAAACCTATAGGGTACTTCCCACTGGCCTAGAAGCATGAAATTTGGTAAGCAGCGAGGTCACAAGTACAACACAAGTAAAGGGAAAAATCTGAAAATCGTTAATGTGTGGTTATGTCACATAAAAAAAATAGTTTAGCGATTACAAACTCATATTTTGCGGTTGGAAAGTTTGAATTTGTCGTAAATCGATGTATGGAATAGTGTTTTTAGAACTGCTAAGTTAAGTTTGTCTTTCGGAAAAGACGTCCAAAAATCTTTGAGAATTGATTCCCCAGATGGACGTACTATCTACATACAAGTTTGTTTGCTTACTTAACCCTCGATGCGCGAGTCAGACTCGCACTTGTCCGGTTTTTTCACTTTAAGCTTTAATTGCTCGTTTGTTTTTGCTTTCGTCGCTTTAAAGTCTTCTAATTTAAGTGTTTTGTAATTGTTACAATGTAATTAAATTGTCAAGAACTAAGCTAGCCTAATGATGTAACCAGTAAGCGCTTTATTTTGCCTTAATTTGTTTGTTAAAAGGAAACGGAGGAAAGCTAATGACTAAGGGCTTGATTAAATATGGACGGGGCTCAAAATGTCAAGTTAAGCGCCGCGGCTTTCAGATATTTTAAATGTATAGACATGTAGGCATTAAAACCTTCACTCAGAAGATTTAGTTTGATTTATTAGTATTAGTAGCCATAACTGCGGAGTAAGCGACAGGACGATGTAACGTGATACAGAACGTGACGAAATGAGATCTAAGACCTAGGAATTGAATTTTTTTACGTCTAAGATTTCTGCTTCCCACAGAACACTGCATTTAGACAACACTACTAGCTACAAAACCGCTCCTGCTCTCTGTCCGTTTGTGTGCTTATAACACAAGAAACACTGGTCTATAGATAAATAAAATAATATAAAAAGATAACCAAGTAAGTGTGTAAGGAGGCTATCTTACTAGTGTGACCTGCCACCCTGATTTGGCTTAAAGCTGAATGATATGGGTTTTTTTCTTATAATTACTTTGCTATGTGGCTTGAAGCCACACAATCAATGTGTATTCTCACTGGACGTCATAAGCGAGTCATACATACATAGTATATATATGTATAGACGGCAACCGCATTTCCACTTTATGGATAAGTGGTGAAAAGCCCCTTGAGATATCGTCACAATGATGTACTATCTCAAGCTTATTACAAGAACCTTGACGTACAAAATCAATCCTACGTACATTTGTTAAACAACTGACAATAAATTAAATCTAAATTCCAAAAAAAAAAACAATGACAAAACGTTCAACGCGCCTGTCAACAAACCGTAACAAATCGACAGACGGACAGTTGTACCATTGGTTAAAAGATTTACCTCGAAGTAAATTCTCAGTTTTAAGAAGCGCGTGACACAACGCTTATTAGATAGGAGTGACGTCGACCGACAGGCGTGATTTCGCTACGTGACAAAATGTCTTGCTAATTTTCATTGCTATTCATGATTTGTGTATGAATTTTATGTATATATTACGGTTTATTTTGTGTTAACGTTTAACGTTATTTAAGCTGTTAAAATCTTGCCATAATGCGAATAACTAAAGATTGTGTTATTAAAAAATAAAACAATGTCTGTATTCTTATCTAACTGGTTTATTGATAACTTAATGTTTCTTAAATAAAAATGTTGAGCAATGGTCAAAGGATTTAGCTCAGTGTTAAGTCTCAGTTTAAGATGTTACACAACGCTTGTTAAATAGGAATGACTATCACAGGCGTGATATCGCTGCGTGACAAAATGTCTATGTAATTTCCATCGTACCTGCTCTTTATGACTGTTTGCTTATAAAAATTTTGTTCATGACGAGTATTGAACTATTGATGTTAGATACAGACGCTATAGTTGCAAGTAAGAAGTTTGAATCCTGAGCTGAAATGTACATCTCTTGAGATTAAATTTATTTTCATTTCCTTAAAAAAATCAAAGCAGCCTGCTGTATGATATCCCAAGCTACAATTCCAATACAGCTCTTCAAAGTTCAGTTTACAGCAAAAACGTCCTTTGGTGGATTAGGCTGAAGAAAATAATATCCGTACATATGAGCAAAGAGAAATATAGGAGATTTATTTGTATAAAAGTCCTTGTGCATTGAACGTGATTAGTGTGTGAACTCTTAAAAATTATAGTAATTTACGTAATACGTAAACAAGTTCTGAAACTTTAGTACGATTTTACACTTTACACAACCAGTTCTGAAACAAGATTTCAACATTCGTATCGTTTTGTAACATTTTTGTGTGTGTATTTGACCCAAATTACTATACACTGTTTCTTTTAAGTGAACAAGGTTTTTCTAGAAGTATTTTACTAATTTGTTAAATTATTTGTTCAAATTCCGATGTATTTACTGCTTGAATCGAAATACCAAAGTGTTATAACTATTACTGCGAGTGGAAACCGCGTCAAAACTGTCGGATGGGAGGAAACTTATTTTATGAAGTCAATTTGACACCGGTTTCCTTGACGTATTTTATTACAAATATTTGTTGGGTGAGAGGGCCAAACATTTTGGTTAAAACGTTGAGTTTATTCATGCTTTTCGAGGGTTTTATTCTGCTTTTGCATTGCAAATTGCTCGTATTTTCGAAAAAGCATGAAGTAACTCCTTCCATCCTCCATCCCTTTCATTTATTTCATTAATTAAAGCCAGACTTTAAAATTTTGAAGATTCCCTTTCTCAATAGGAAAAAAGGAACTATTATAGGATCACTTTGTTGTCCGTCCGTCTGTCTGTCTGTTACGATTTTTTTCCTCAAGAACCTGTGCAGGCATCAAGTTGAAATTAACATCAAATACGTACATATGTCTGCGGTCCCTTGAAGCTGTAAAATCAAGCATCTAATTTAACGCCATCAAAATATACGGCTATTTAAGCCGTACCGTTTGCTTACGGAAACCTCGGTCTTATTTTTTTCATATTTGGAAGTATCAACTTAAAATTTCAAAATAGTCATTGGAATTTCTTTAGAACTGCATTTTTTTTTAGAACTGCAATTTCGTTAGAACTGCAATTTCTTTAGAACTGCAATTTCTTTTTAACTTTTAATGTACTTATTCAATAAAGGACTGATTTAAGTACTAAACTTTAAATCTAGGAGCGAGATCCGCGCTTTGAACAGTGCATACTTGCGTACTTTGATTTCGCTCATTGCTCATTTACATCGCTCATTCCTGGTGGAAGCAGCAAGAAAACAGCTTTATTTCCACAACTCTCTGATCCATAAAACAAAAATAGAATCTCAAAATAAAATTATTGTAAATTCATTCGGCGAAATCAAAACCTTTAAACTTGCAAAAATATTCAATCCCACCAACTGTATCCAACTCAACAACAAAACAATGCAAACAAAGGAATAAGTGGCACATTTATGTTTTGTTCTACAGTTTCGAGAGATAATTTTAGAACAAAGGTTGGTCGACGTTTGATGAGTTGGGAATTAAAGAGAAAGCTACGTCCAAAAATATAAATCTAAATTCTCCAACTTTTCTTTCAGAAGAAAATAGGTACATTTTAGAATATACATTAATAAGCTATGACACATTACTACAGTCTATTATTTAGAGAGGTAAGGCGTTTACTTTAAGCTTTCTAACAGTAAAGGCACTTCTTACCACACTGTATACCCGGGGATTGTCCATTAGAATATTTAGAACACCCAGCCAAAATAGGAAATACGTGCCTAAATATTTACGTATCCTCTACGAATATACGATGCTACGGATCCTCCGAACAGGCTAGGTGATCATGCCTGGCAGACTGTTTACTTTTCGACTCGAGCTTTTATTGTGCGATGCATACATTTTAGTGTTAAATTTGAATTGGTTTAATTGTTTAATTTCTATAATTTTATTATAATAATTATTAATAATTTCAACCGTTTATTGTGCATGCGACGTTAGCCTACAATTAATTGTTCCACCAACAAATGATGTTCAGTTGATAAATTGTGTAAACAATTGTTGGCTAACCTAAAATAAATAAAATTCTAGTAATATGATGTGTAGCAGTAGTTTTTTTTTATGGTATAGGGGTCAAACGAGCAGACGGGTCACTTGATGGTAAATGACTACCGCCGCCCATGGGCACCTGCAACTCAAGAGTCACAACTGCGTTGCCGGCCTTTAAGGTGGGTGTAGGGGAAGGGTGTAAGAGGGGGAGAGGGGGGAGGGAAGGGTTAGGGCCTCCGGTGACCTCACTCACTAGGCGAAAAGCAATGAAATCATTGCTTCACTACCGGTTTTCTGTGAGGCCGTTGTATCACACCGGTCGAGCCGGCCCATACGTGCCGAAGCAAGGCTCTCTCACGATAACAATTTCTATGTAGTTCAGCTCCAGTTAGAGTCCAGGCGGTTGTTCCGTAAAGGCTGGCTGCTTCATAGACGGGAGAGAGATGCTCTTCTTATGTGAACCTTGCAATGTGCTGTGCATTGAAGCTGATGAGGCCGTAAGGGTAACCAGTCTGAAGAAGTCGCTTACAGGCGTGTGATATCCCTGTTGCGGCAGAGGATGCTGGCTGAGACTTGATTACCGCTTATTCCTGTAAGACTGTATACGACGGTGGCGATGATGATGCTACTGCTGATTTGCTTATTGAAGGGACTGCTTACAATCACGTCGGGGTCACCACAAAGACCGGGTGGTATGTCCCCTCAACATAAAGGAAGAATCTTCCAATCAGGCTAGGATGCATGATTTTGCTGTATGTGGAAGTCACCACATTTCGTATAGTTATGCAATAAAGTCAAAAGTAGCTTGCTCGTGAATCCAATTAAAATTTCGATCATGCAATATATTGTGACGAAAAAAATTCACGAGAACTTTTTTACTTTAACTTAATGACCTATTACGGTACATGCATTTAGTAAATTGGTAGCGTTCCATTTCACTAAATGTCAAATGGACTGTTTACTTAATTCCTAATAGTTCAGTAGCACTTAACGATACCCGTGGGGGATAATAAGCTGTCTTTTTGTAGCTATTATGTAATGGTCCGTTAGTTGTAATTAGTGCCAGCTGACCCGCGCAACTTCATCTGCGTCAGATAGGAGAGAGAGATAAATTTTCCCCATTTTTGCAACATTTTTCATTAATGCTTCGATTCTATTGGTCGTTGCGTGATGTTATATAGCCTATAGCCTTCCTCGATAAATGGACTATCCAATGTAAAAACTTTTTTTATTCGAACCAGTAGTTCCTGAGATTAGCGCGTTCAACCGAACAAACAAACAAACTCTTCAGCTTAATAATATTAGTATAGATAATGCCTATTAGATGTGTAACTTAGGTACAATACCTTTTCTTGGTTACCCAACGTTTCGATCAAATGGTGGTCACCGAAAAAGAAAATCGCATAGGTATTTGACTATAAATGAATTTATACTTCTGCATTCATATAAGTTAAAGCTTAAAGACCCAAAATCTTGAAGGGAAATTTAAATATTTCTTAAGCCGGAGACCCCAAAAACTGAGAGTTGGATACATAAAATAAGGGGGCAGCTGTCCTCCCCTGAGTACGCCATGATAATATACCTACATAACCAACTAACAGTCCATCAGGCTTTAGAATGGTTTACATTTAAGGTTGAATCTATCTATCTAGCAATGTAATTGTGTATTTAATTGTATTGCCTAACTAGACAACTTCAGCCCGCAATTGCCAAATAAATTAGTGTACTATCCTGCTACAGTAATCAAATGACAAATCTCAGGTCTCTGGAAAAGGTAGCGGTCAGAGCAAAGGCAATTAATTTTATAAATCAGAATAGGAAATTACTTCAGCAAGGAACGTATATTTGACTAGGAGACTGTTACAAAATCCTCATAACGGTACTCATATAGGAAATAAAAGAACTGATTCCTATGTTAAGATTAATAGGATTATATTAAAACCAATGTAACATTAAAAAAAACAAAGATACAGACAGAATTTTAGCGTATTTTTATTCAAATTCTGTACTTCGCTATGGGCTCGTTTTGTTGAGCAATAGCACTGACGTAAACTGACGTAAGCGTTTGTGGCGCAAAAAAAAGTGCATTAGGGCTATGTATGGTATGCAACAAGAGGAATCTTGTAGACCAATATTTAAAGCATGTGGTTAAACCTCTACCATCGCTTTACATTTACGAAATTAATTTGTATGTTTGTGCGTAAGCACAGTGAATATTTTATGACTGCAAATGATGTAAGCTGTCGAAATCGACGAGATCCACATAGACTTGTGTTAAAAGATATACCAAGATCCACCAAATATAATAAAAACTATTTAGCAATGTGTGTGCGAATTTATAATAAAGTGCCTAATTATATTAAATTATTGAATAATTGATTATTTAAAATTCAGGTACAAGTTTGGTTGATAGAGCATATTTTTTACAGTATTAAGGAATTTATAGATTTTAAATACTAGATTAATTTTGCATTCTATTATCTGTAGCTAAACATGTATGATCTATGTACACTTTACCATCTTCAAATACTGTATTTTAATGCAAATAAATGATGATTATGATTATTATAAAGGAATTATTCTGCTCACGGCTGACTTTTCGAATCCCACTGCTGAGTTTATAAACAGAAGGTAGAAAAAAGATTTTAAGCCACTGAAAGGTTAAAATGCTGAAAACTAAAACGTCGTAAAGGTATATAAAAAAAATTGAATAGAGCCGATAACTTTGGAGTGGATGAAAATCCATTTGGAAGATGAATTTTATCTGCTTACAGACGTCCTTGACTAATAAACTCAGGTACGACCATGACGAGGTGAAATTGGTTAAAATAGAGCTAAAAAGCGACCTTTTTGCTTTATACCAAGTTTTAACTTATAGTTATCGTAATAAAATCGTACCGTATCGTAATCGAAATAAAAATTATGAATGAAATGAGAATAAATGGCACAAAGGTTTTTGACGATGATAAATAATTTGTGATCAGTTTTACTTATTTTGTTTCGATGATTGATTTTTATTTTCGAATTTCGAATCTTGAATTTCTCATTTCTTTATGTTTACCGCTATTTTTATTGGAATTAGTTTGTTAGGAAATAAGAAAACTTGGAAGTCTGTCTGGTCTGTCATAGACAAGGTACCAAAAAAAAATAAATACTTCCTTCTTAGTATTTAACTAAGAAATAGGTATTAATTAAAAAAATTTAAATACGATGTCTCCTGCAAACATTTTAAAAATTAAATTTCATCATAAACTTCCCCCGTAAACATGGCATCTTTCGAAGTTTATAAAAAGTTCAAAAATCGAAATTGGATTTAAAGCCAAAATAAGCATTTAGCAGTTGTTTGTTTTTAAATCGATTTTAAATTTTAAACGTTCGTTTTTTAAACGAAAGGATTTGTTTCTAAACCGAATTCATTTTCTCAGTTTTAAGATAACTAGAGATCGCGTGGTGTTCGAATTTCGACCATGGTTTATTTCATTGGCCAATATTACTTGACCTGTCATTGTATAGACGTTTGTACCATGACAGTTCAAAATATATACTGGACACTCATAGCTGTATGTACCAGTTTTAGCATTTTTTTTTAACTTTGTAGCAAATATTGTTAAAAAATTTTAGCATTCGTCACTTCTCCTCTGTATAAACGTGCGAAATTTCATACTCCTCCGTCCGCCCTATTTTCGTAAAAAGAGATCCAAAGTTTTCGCTTCACGTATTAATATATAGATATATCTAACAGCAGTTAAGTAGTGGATGATTTCATAAAACAAGATTATCCACACCATTCTGTATAAAAAAAAAAACAAAGTTTAAACAAGTTATCAAAAGCCTCATCCCTGGCCACAAAATCTGTGAATAGTTCTACAAACTCTTTATTCTCTTAAAAACTTTACAACATCCAATTCAGATACAAATTTTCATGAAAACTTTGTGTTACTGTTGTTAAATTTTATTCTCACTTGTTTTTGAACAAAAAAGAGTATGCATTAGAGTTTTAAGTTTAAGGCTTTAACTAACTTAGCTTTAAGCAACTGCAAGCGTAATGTATTAAGCTTTTTTATTACACATACAGACATTTGTTTTTTGTTCGGAAATCAAAGTTGGTGAAATAAACATTTAGTTCGTTAAATATATATATAACATAATATATTTATATTTATGTAAAAAACTTGAGTATTTCATCTTTAAAAGTTTTGATTGTCGTCAAAGATTTAAGTAAGGTGCTTGATAAAATTTTCTCCGGCTCGTGATCAACATCAGTCCACATGACAGCGTAATGTCGATACTCAAATATTGAGTCATGGGCAACTTTACTTTTTATTGATATGAAAATAGGTAGATACACTGTGGGAATTATTATCTATAGTAGTCTGTTATCGACATCGATGCATGATGGTAGTATTATTTTGTTCGACAGAAAAAACAATATCTACATTTAATTGTTTTCAAACTTTCGCCACTTGTAGGTTTGTATATTGTTTGTGGAAATCGAGACTTAATAGCGATAATATTTAGAAGGTATTCGAAAGCCACGATTAAGAACTGATTTACATATTTAATATGCAATAAATTTACTATGAAACGTCAAAATATTGTTATTATATCAAAAAGTTTTCAGCAAATCTAATTATATCTCAATTTCTTTTACAGGTAGCCACCATTCGCGTGTCGACCTAATTAGATAAGATAAAAAGATGTGACAAGGACAGGCGATAATTCTCATATAATCACGTAAAAGAAGAAGCCGTGGAATATACATAAAATGTGTTGGAACTAGATAAAAAATACGTAAGGCAGTCGCCATTTTGAAGTATTGTCTAATTCAATTCAAAGCATGATTACATGACGTTCGTATTATTTCAACTTTAGTAATAGTGAAGTGACGGATGTGAGCCAAAAGTTCAAGTGTTGATAGTGCAAAAAAAATGAATTCAAATAATGTGTACAGTGTGTTTCTTAAAAAGTAAAAATTAAAAAAATATGATAAATAAATAAGTGAGGCGTATGGGTTTTGAAGTGGAAGTATAATATTAAAATGGTTTATTAGTGACTGTGTGGTTGCTAAAATGGGTTGTCAGTTGGGTAAACTAGCAGCGTCAGGGAGAGCAAACAATGCGGGACCCGTGGTGACTGACGGGCCGCCACCAGCTACTGACCCTCGACTACCCCTGACTGCGAAGCAGAAGTATTCTATGCTTGCATCATGGAAGGGCATATCAAGAGCGATGGAGAAGACTGGCATCTGTATGTTTATAAAGTAAGTTTTATTTTTTTTAACTTATATCAGGTTTTTTTTTAAATGTAAAATACATTATGACAGGTTACATAGTCCTTCAAGTGTAATGAAATCAAGTGTACACACTTCTTATATAAATAATAATCTTATCTGACTTTTAATAACAAGAAAATCAATACTATACAATTTGAAATACATTTCACGATAAAAATACATAAACCTACCTACTTTTATAAAATCTAATTTTAGTATTTATCCATATACGGCACATAATGCCAATAGCTACATACAGCCCACAGACTGTGGGCTCTCACCGAAACATATTCAAATGATTTTATTTCTGTAATACTTTATAGAGAAATCAGGAAAATAGGTGAGTTAGCGCAACGCCTGTTCCAAGATCTTGATTTCACATGAAAAGAGTTTGTCTAGAAACTTATGGGTTACAAGCTATTTTCCTTTTGGGTTACAAGCCATTTTCCTCATCTCTTAGAAAATCAAAGCAAGGAGTTAATATAGCTAGCGAGCGTCTGCCGGACATAATTCCTTTGAGGCGCTGTGGTAATGATCCAAAATATCAGATTTTGTGCGATACAAAAAGTTTCTTGTATCAGAGTAGAGGCCATTTTACGCTACTGCGTACTTCTACTAAATATAATGATGGTGAATTGTTGCTTTCTGCTACTGAAAGATAACTGCAATTACTTGTTCCGTACAAACAAAATGGCTGCTGAAATAATGTTATTCTATATCTATTGTAAAAATTGTTTCTAAGGCTCACTGATAATGGCTCTATTCAATAAATAATCATCACTACATATTATAAAACAAAGTCTCTCGCCGCGTCTGTCTGTTCGCGATAAACTGAAAAACTACTGAACGGATTTTCATGCGATTTTCACCAATAGATAGAGTGATACACGAGGAAGGTTTAGGTGTATAATTTGTTAAGATTTTGTGTAAATTGATTGAAATATGTTGATGATTGTTGAAGATGTCTCTGCTACCCGTGCGAAGCCGGAGTGGGTTGCTAGTCAAAATATATACAAAACAATCGACACTAATTTCAACGCAGGTTCAATTGTTTGTAAATATATATTTTTTTTTAATGCATTTGTGAGTTTGAATCCCGTATTTTGGAATATTGTTCTAGTTTGTTTCTGACAAGAAATTCTGAACGGCACCTGGTCTGAAAACGTACAGTAGACAGTTAAAAATTAATGTAATACTTACTTTAAAGAAACTCTTTTGAAGTGTAACATTATCTCTACAAATAAATGAGTCGCATAAGCATAAAGTTTTTAGGAACACATCTTTCTTCCACCCTTATTCTGAAACGTGTTCAAATTGTTTTCGTGTACATATAAAGCTAACGGCCATGTGAAAAGTGGTGAAATGATCCGTGTAAATAATACACGGCCTTGTTTCCAGCTGGTTTATTTTTAGAAGTTGGACGGCACCCTCCCGTGCGCCTATACAAACTAGAGTACACTTTGTACTGTAATAATTTAGACGAAAAACCTATTTATTTAAATAAGAGAATGGGAATTTCGGGCATTTAGAATAACATTAATAGGAAGTGTCATTTTCAAGGGTGTAATTTTATGAAAACCGGATTTGTCTCTTTATAACCCGCTCCGCGTCCTCATGGCCCGTTATGACTTATGATTACACAGGGACCGCCATAGAGTTTATACTCATACTTTACACAAAAAAGTATAATTTATAATCTGTATAATACATTATCTACCTCAGAAATTGGTAGTATATTTTCTCTATCTTTATATGTACGTAGGATATTTCTTAAACAACTTACACATTAAAACTAATAAAAAAATATATATACATACATTTATACGGGCTATTTACATGCATGCGTCATAAAATTCCTCCGCATCGTCGTCTACTGGCAGTGTTCCTAGAAGGCTGGCAGCATTGCCACGTTGAATGGCAATGCTAATTCTCTGTGCCAGAAAAAGGCCCGCCTTCTCGTCACGAGAAGTGTGTTCTTAAGTAGTTCATGGAGATGAGACGTATTGGTTAAGATCTTCTTGTTACTATTGCTTCATGTTGAGAGTTTGATTCTCACATGGCACTAAATTTTTTACTATTTCGGAGCCACCATCGTTTATCTTTCCATACATTTTAATTACGAAAAACGGTGACAAATTCACACGAACGGTTAAGAATTTTGTTCATGACTATTACAATACAGATAGATAGTAAAGGTTATCTTTAAATTTATTATACCTACACATAAGTTCGGATTACATATGTTTAACAGCCCTGTAGCGTTAAGGACAAACTTAATTTACGTGTTGGGACTATCAACAAAGTGGCCGTAGCGACAAAGGGAAATGCCCAAGGGAAATCTCCGGGTGTCAATTCAATGACCGGGAACGACGGGGACATTAAAGGAGACCTTAGCACTAATAACTTTGTGCCCTTTAAGTAATAAGAGAAAAAGGTGTCATTGGCGTAGATTATGATTATTTTTAATAATGTTTCTATATTTTTTTTTATAGTATATGGGCAAACGAGCAGATGGGTCACCTGATGGTAAATGACTATCACCGCCAATGGGCACCTGCAACTCAAGAGTTACAAGTGCGTTGCCGCCCTTTAAGGTGGGAGTGGGGTAAGAGGGGGAGAGGGGGGAATAGCGGGAGGGGAAGAGAGGGGGGAGGGAAGGGTTACGGCCTCCGCCAAAATTTAAATTTACAGTCACTCGTTTAAAAAAGTACTAAGTACCCTTTTGTTATTAATATTATATTATTATTGATTATTTAAATTATTGTGTTTTATTTTAATACCTTGGAAAGTGTTTTCTTGACTTTACTAAATCAAATTAAATTTTAAAGAATTTTAAGAATTGGACGAGATGAGGAATGGAAGTTATATAAATTTTGAATTTCTTAAACTTGTCCCAGTACACCGAGATTGTTTTGGTACGAGATGACGAACGACCCGAAAGTACGTCCATCTCAAGAATCGATTCTCGAAGATTATTGACCGTTTTTTTTTCAAAAAACAAAGTTATCTTTGCATTTCTAATAATTCTGTCCTAAACGTCGATATACCACAAAGTCAACTTTCCAATCGCAAAAATATGTTTCATGTTACAAACAACACATTAACGACTTTGTAATGTTTTCCTGTACTTGTGCTGCGAGACCTTGCTTTTACCAAATTTCATGATTCTAGATCAATGGGAAGTACCCTATAGATTGCGATAGTGATGTGATTTCCCCGCAAAATGTTAAAATTTAAGACTTAAATGGCCGTTTCTTTTGACTGCTTAAGGGACCGCAGACATACGTATTTGATGTTATTTTAACTTGACGACTTCCCGGTCTCTGAGAAAAAAGGGTCTTGACAAACAGGCAGACAGACAGACCGACGGACAACAAAGTGGTCCTATAAGGGTTTCCATTTTCCTTTTGAAGAACGGAACCCTGAAAATATACGTACCACGTTTATCCAGATTATTTTTACTTCATGTCATAAACCTCATAACATATTCTAATCACGGTCAACATCCTATTAATCTTCTCTTCGAAGACTTATTAAAGGCTAACCCGACCTTAATACGTCTTCAAAGGACGGTGTGCACTCTGTATGGTTCGCAGTATAATTTTATTAGAACACGTTACATGCAGGATAGCGTGAGTAAGCATATTATTACACTATATTAAATAGAGTTATGTTTACGTCTTAAGAGCACTCTAGTTGAGGAGCGTAATTTACTGCGATTCAGTTCCGGGAAACTAAAATGTATGTACGAGTATGTTATCTTATCTCTACTCACAACGCGCGAAATGTAGATAAATATATATATATACCAACTAACTTCTACCTATCACCTTTATGCAGATGATTTACAGATTTATACCCAAGCTCCTGTAGAGCGGCTAGCAGAGGCAATATTTATCATTAACAAAGACATAGAGAAGATTTGTGTATGGAGTAGGCAGCATGGTTTATATGTAAATCCGGGGAAAACCCAAGTAACTGTTGTCGGTAGCTCTTGAACTAGAGCTAAGATCGATTGGTCACGACAGCCCCAGATATTATGCGATGGTGCCTTCATTCCTATTGTAAATGAAGTTAAGAATCTGGGAATATATATTGATAAGAATTTGTCCTGGGGTCAGCAGCTGCAAGAAGTAAGCAGGAAAATGTTTGCTTCTGCGGGATCTTTGAGAAGGTTGCGTAACTTGCTACCGGTGGCGACCAAAATTGCGCTTGCAGAATCCCTTCTTCTTCCAATTCTCGATTACGCAGATGCCAGCTATCCTGATCTCACCGAGGACCAATTTAATAAACTAGAGCGACTTCAGAATCTCTGTATAAGGTTCATTTTTGGATTGCGGAAATTTGACCACGTTTCTGAATATCGTAATAAGCTCAACTGGTTACCTATACGCCTTCGCCGGAATATTCATATCCTTTCACTATTATACAGTACACTCTTCAACCCTAATACGCCCTCCTATCTTAAAGAACGCTTCAAATTCTTAAACGATACACATTCAAGGCTCCTAAGGTCGTCGGAGAATTTGACTTTAAAAATGCCACAGCATTCCACAAATTTTATGGACATATCATATACAGTGCAGGCTATCCGTTTGTGGAACGCGTTATACATAAACAAGAAAAGTTATTTTTGTATATACATAAGAAAATATTCTTCCCTGTGAAATGATACGAAATTGGCATGTTTTAATTCTGGCTAGTTTGAAAATCGATTTATTTTATTCCATTTAGGTTAACAAGGGCTGTTCTCCGCAATTCGACGTCATATCGCATGTTTTGCGTTATTCCATTTAAAATTCCAAAGTGTAGCGCATACAAAAATCGATATGGATGAATTGAAAGCCATAAGCAATCTCAACCTACGTCGGAATTAGCAGCAACCTTCAACGTAAGTTATAAAACGATACTGATCCATTTACTTCAAAATGAATAAATAAAATAGTAGGGTAGGGAATTCTTTCCAGATGCCTTAATAAAACCTGTTCCCGGATCCCTTCTATTTAAGGCGCAGTACGGCACGCCGTGTGGTTTCAGTCGGTTCAATTCCGACACACCGCCCCATCGAAAACCCCAGTTGGGTGACGGCCCGAGGGGGTTTCCACACGCACAAAAAAAAGATAAGGAATTCTTAATCTGATGAAAACCCATTCCTAATACAAGTGGCAATATTTTTTAATATATATTTCACACCTCGTCATTTATAAAGCTTTAAAATATTATTATTATTTTATAGAAAGCTGGCTGAAATTCCCATTCCACATCAATGAAATGCTTACAATTTTGATGATCCGTTTGTTGGTAAAATGCTAAGAGCACAGATTCCTTGCGCTCTTAATCTTGGTGGATATTACGAAGAGGTCTGGTATTTTGTGAACAGAAAATTTGTAGCAGTACACTGTGGAATGGCAATGCTTATATAGCTATGCCATTCCAGAGAGTTCTGAATATATTATTTTGCTTTTGCGCCTAGAAAGACATCACACAAAATTTGTAATTTACAATGCATTATCATTAGACTAACCGTCCCCCCAGTTTCACCTGTATTTATAGTCGTAGCGTGATCTTATATAGCCTTATAGCCTTCCTCGATAAATGGACCATCCTACACTGAAAGAATTTTTCAATTCGAACCAGTAGTTACTGAGATTAGCGCGTTCAAACAAACAAACTCTTCTAGCTTTATAATAATAGTAAGTATAGATAAAAATTGTTTATAAAATAGCCCAAGTAGAGCACGGTAGATTACTGCTTTACTGGGAAAGTACTTTTATAAAATCAAAGAATGTAGTTAAAATTCACTACTAGGATGAGATTAGTAGAGTATCTCTTCGGACCTCGAACCATTTGGAGAGAGATAGGGGTGTCACCTGGTCAACAACAACCGCTAACTATCCAGCAACCAGCTACTTTCTTTGCCACCTTGCTTCTTCCAACAACACAAACAATTATCCCAGCACAGTTAAAGTAAAAACAAGGAAGGTCGAGGCGTCAACCTATTTCGTCCGTCCGTTCCAACAATTCACAAGGCACCTGTTTTCTATTTATTTTAAAATCGCAGTCGAAACTCAAACGAAGAATTAAACGTAGCCATGTGTCAACAATCTTTCAAAGTGTTGATTCAGATAATTTTATTTGTGTACTGACTACCACACAATACTTTATTTGTTGCCTCTAAAAAGAGAAGCTGCACCATTCAAAATGTACACAGTATGTTTATTTCATTACCGCAGTAAACACTTTTTGACAACAAAAAATCAATAAGTATTTTTACTTATTGATTTTTTGTTGTCAAAAAATCAGATTTTAGTACTTGTACTTATGACTAAACGTTTTTTTTTTTTAAAGACAACTCCCGCATTAGGAATTACTCCTGTACTCCGCGGGGGGATTCACAAACATATAAACAACGGACACAAAGAACACCCAGACTCGGGTGGGAATCGAACCCACGACAGGGTCCCTAACCACTAGGTCAACAGGCCAGTCAAACGTGATTCCCAATTTGGTATACCATATTTCAATTATTGATGGACAACGATTAAATATCCCGTTATAAGTACAAAAAACAATAATACTGTACATTATAAAAAATGCACATATACATAGTTCAGAAAAAGAAAAATTAGATAATACATGTATAATTTTATATAGATAACTAGCAATAAGCCCCGGCTTCGCACGGGTAGTGGAGACATCTTTAACAATCATCACATTCAACCAATTTACACAAAACGTTATCAAATTATACACCTATACCTTTCTCATGAATCACTCTGGGTATTGGTGAAAACCGCATGAAAATCCGTTCAGTAGTTTTTCAATTTATCGCGAACAGACAGATAGACAGACAGACGCGGCGGGGGACTTTGTTTTATAATATGTAGTGATAAAACTCTTCTTCTTATCTCATAATAAATATATACAACTTTAACGCGTGGAAGCCATGCCACTTGATTCCTTCATTGTTTACTTTGTGTTACACTTGCTTAAAGCACCATTTTGTCTAGAGCTAGGAGAGGCTGGTAATTTGTCATACAGGTCTGTGTAGTAGTAGTACTAGATACCAGTCTCTCACACAGACTCACCTGTAATATAATTTAACAACTAGTTTAAGAATTATTAGTTGTAACCATTTTTTTTATATTATGGGGGGCAAACCAGCAGACGGGTCACCTGATGATCAGTGACTACCGTCGGCCATGGACACCTGCAACTCAAGAGTCACAAGTGCGTTACCGGCCTTTGAGATGGGAGTACGCTCTTTTCTTGAAGATTTGAAGGTCGTATCGGTCCGGAAATACCGCAGGCAACAATTTGTTCCAGAGATTGGTTGTGCGAGGCAAAAAAATTCTGGAGAACCGCACAGTGGTGGATTACCAATTATCTTGGTGATAGGGGTGAAAGTTTTGTCGCGTTGAACGGTTGCGGCTGGTATAAGTCCGAACAATTACTCGGAGCACTCCCCATGATACATGCGATAGAGAATGCAGAGTCAAGCTATGAATATAGCTTGACTAATAATAACTTTATTTTTCTCTCTGACACAGAATTGTGTCAGAGAGAAAAATAAAGTTATTATTTTTATTATTTGCCACCCTTCGGGTTGTTTTTTAACCGACTTCAAAAAAGGAGGAGGTTCTCAATTCGACTGTATGTTTTTTTTTTATGTTTGTTACCTTAGAACTTTCGACTGGGTGAACCGATTTTGATGATTCTTTTTTTATTTGAAAGCTGATGCTTCCCGTGTAGTCCCATTTCAATTTGGTCCAGTTCTGACAATGGCATCCATGAGAAAACCGTATATAAGTCTTTTATGGAATAGAGACGCAGTAACCTCACTCAACATAAAAATAAAATGACTTCGTCAAGGATTTTAATCGAATGATAATTTGTAATTTCAATTTTACGGTTTCTTCCAAATTATTTTCATTTAATTTTATTCTTGAAGGGGAACCCATCATATAAGATTTAATATTATGTATCTACTTGTTGCCATTATTAAGACCGAGCAAAAGAAATAAAAAAAAAACACGTTTGTAGTAGGGGAGCCAACTTTAATATTTATTTTATTTTTATTATTTGCTGTTATAGCGGCAACAGATATACCTACTCATTCTGTGAAAATTTCAACTGTCTACCTATTACGGAGATGAAATATAGCCCGCTGACAGACGGACGGACAGCAGAGGTTTAGTAATAGGGCCCCGTTAGTTACTCTTCAGGTACGAAACCCTAAAAACCGACTCAATAAAGTAGTCAGACCAAGGATCGATTTTAGAGGTTAAGTATAAAATCGTTTGGTCGTTTGAATTAAAATATATTTTTAATGATTTTAATGTCGTTACTAGTATGCCACTGTTGACCACTCACAAATCTTGAATGCTCCGGCTGTGGAATGAGGTCCCTGCCGTGGTTTTCCCGAAGACTACAGCATGGAGTTCTTCAAGGAAGGGGTGTATAGGTTTTTTAGGGGACGGCAACGCGCATGCGAGTCCTTTATTTTTTTTATGGTATTGGGGGCAAACGAGCAGACGAGTCGCCTGATGGTAAATGACTACCGCCGCCCATGGGCACCTGCAACTCAAGAGTCACAAGTGCGTTACCAGCCTTTATGCTGGGAGTAGGGTAAGAGGGGGGGGGGGGAGGGTTAGGGCCTCTGGTAACCTCACGCGGCGAAAACTGCCGGTTTTATGTGAGGCCCTGGTATCACTGCGGTCGAGTCTTTGGGATTGTAAGTGTCCATAGGCTATGGTAACCGCTTACCATCAGGCGAGCCGTGTGCTTGTTTGTCAGTGATGTAGTAAAAAAAATACTTATATTTTTAAGTAATAAATGAATACACACACATACTTTCACACTACACACAAATACGTTCACCAAATACAATGTACACTATTCAATTTGATTTACCATATACCTAATTGTTCTATAACAATGTTAGCTGTCGCTTTGTTTCTCACGATGTCGTAGTTTGCATGATTACCATACTAAAATCCCTCTTTAGAGTCCGACACCTAAGACAAAGGTATCTACTGAAATTGGACAGTGTATCATTTGTACTTTATTTACGTAATAAGTATTGGTTGAAATATACTGCTTGGTTTGGAGATCGTAAGCCGCCATTTTTTATACGACTGCCTAAAAAAGGGGTGTAATGTTTTCAGTTTTCATAACTCCTAAATTCCTGAACAGATTTTAGTTGTTCAGTTATCGTTAAAATCCTTACATCGTCACGAGTGGAAAGATATAATTTAAAAAAAATGGCGGCTGTATGGCGTGTAATTCATTTCTTAGCAAGGCAGCTGTGTTTTTTAATGTTTTAATTTAGTAACTTGTTTAATTTATTAGTAAAACTAGCAACCCGCCCCAGCTTCGCTCGGGTAGCAGAGACATCTTCAACAATAATCAACATATTTCAATCAATTTACACAAAATCTCAACAAATTATACACCTAAACCGCAATCAAAACCGCATGAACATCCGGTCAGTAGTTTGTCAGTTTGCGATAAACAGACAGATAGACAGACGCGGCGATTGACTTTGTTTTGATAAAGCTACTAAGAACCTATGCCACATGTTACTACTAATATTCTGGTTAATTAGTTAAGCTAGATGTTAATGTTCGGTGTGGGTTCACGTCTCTAATCTTAGCCGATTTTCTGTTCATGTCATCCACGTCCTGAAACTGCCGCCGACTGCGAATGGAGTGATGGAGTGGAGTTTCCCCTCCAACTCCTATAAAGAAATCCGCTAAAAGGATTGCCTCTGTCTCTCTCCCCCTCCGTCTGAAAGTCTTATTAAACCTGTTTAATAGTTTTAAACATGTTGTTCTTCAGAAATAAAATACCAGATACTTAATCCAACTATCGAGTAAAAAATACTTATTATCACTACATATTATAAAACAACGTCCCCCGCCGCGTCTGTCTGTCTGTCTGTTCGCGATAAACTCAAAAACTACTGAACGGATTTTCTTGCGGTTTTCACTAATAGAGAGAGTGACTCATGAGGAAGGTTTAGATGTATAATTTGTAAAGATTTTGTGTAAATTGATTGAAATAAGTTGATGATGGCTGAAGAAATCTATCTCTGCAACCCGCGCGAAGCCGGGGCGGGTTGCTAGTAAAATTAGAAATATGAAAGAAGCCTTAATTTTTTCTTTTAAATATAAGATGAAAGAAAACCAAACTAAAAAAAAATAACCGTAACATAACAGCTTAAATAATTAGGCACGATCCGACATAAAAAGCGAAATTAGGTCACCCTGTTCTTTCGGCTACATCGCGACACTAATAAGATATCTCGGCGCTCCCTGTGTTGACGTCACAACACGTAGATGTAAAGAAAGTATGCCAACGAATCGTAATTGGGTCTTTAATGATCACCGCCTGGGAAAAGGCAGAAATTTTTTTTTATCTGAATTAATTTTCCTTTGGCTGTTAGGCGGATTAACTTTCGCTATTCGGTAGTAGGATGACTTTTTTTTTTAGATTGAAGATGGTATTATTGGTAGAGATGAAACGGATAGCTTGTTTGGCCGGATACCGGATACCGGACGCTGAAATTGGATAAAAATAAAACTGAGCAAATTACTCCTGATTAACGACGCATGAAGGCCTCGTTTAAAGCTGAATCAGAAAGTCATTTCAACTCCTTAAATCAATCTAACTTCTTGACGCAAGATTTAAAACAAACTACAGGGGGTTCTTGAAGCTGAATGAGCTTGATAGACGGGGGCTTATGAAAACTTCTTGCGACGAGTTCCCCAGGCTAGCGAGAACGCTAGAGATAAGGAGATAGATAGCTTATAGCGTCCTGCGTTTATTTTCATGTGGTAAACGAAAACAACATGAATCCGTCACACGATCAAGAAAAAACGCAATATCATATGAAATTGAGTCTGCCCTACTTCTGCTTTTATCCTCAAATGTTTCCTCTACTGTCATTAGACCATTTCATACAAGTCCGCCCTTTCTTCAGAACATCACCAATTTGGTCAAAGTATCTCCGTGGTCGACCTCTAGCTGTTCACGGGCAATTTTCCGCAACTCCACAACAAAAGCTATTCGAGCCGTCCTAACTCCCCGAAGAATCCCAGTAACCCCTTGACGTTACCGACGATCTCGGAGAGTGACCCTGGCGAGCCAAGGTACTTAGCCCGGTATTCTGCAACCCCCTGGCAGTTCAAAAGTACATGGGTTGCTGTTTCCTCTGCTTCCATGCAAGCTCTGCACAGTGGGCTGTCCGTAGCTCCTATAGCAGAAAGGTGTTTGTTAAACGAGCCATGCCCGGTGATTACTACGGTTGCCACTCGCAGCTGACGCTTGTTCTTTGGGTCTTTGACAGCCGGCTGTTGATGGCGGGGAGTGCCGCCCTCGTCTGCCCGCAGTCTTCATGGCTTGCCCATATGAAATTGTGTTGGTCTCTAGTGCGCATTCTTACCAATGTCCGAATTTGACCGAAGGGGAAGGGCACCATGGGTTCCGAGCCCATGACGCACATCTCCGATGCCCTCCTAGCCAATTCGTCCGCTGCATCGTTGCCTCTAGAACCGCTGTGACCCTTTATCCATTGGAGGGTTACTTTGTTGAGTTCACATACCTCATTAAGACGCTGGTAGCACTCGTAGATTAGGCCCGAACTGATGATATTGTCGTCGAGGGCTTGTAACACTGCCATGCTGTCGGATAGTATACGTATCGATTGATCATTTACCTTCCTTGGAATGACAGCTGTGGCAGCCATGGAGATACCCAAACATTCGGCCTGGAATACTGTGTTATGGGTACCTAGAGTGGCTGTTGTTTTTATATTTAGATCCTCTGAGAAGACCCCAGAGCCAGTGCCTACCTTGCCATACCTTGTTTTGGAGCCGTCAGTGAAGATCCTGAGCTCACGAGTGTCTAGACCCTCGATGCGTTGGTCCTCGTGTAATTGGATTCTATATTTTTAATCAAATACGAACCGTTTAGGGATCCGGTCGGTTATGGCCATCGCAATCGGTATGTCCTTGGATATCTCTTCCAAAATAACCATATGCGGGCTTCCGTTGTCCCTCTACAGGAGCAGTGTTCTTAGCCTTGTCGCAGCTAGAGCTGCTTCCTGTTGTATGTATAAGTGCAGAGGAGCTAGATCCAGCATGGCTTCCAGGGCAGCAGTTGGTGTAGTCCTCATGCAGCCCGTAATCGCTGTGCACGCTAGCCTCTGGAATTTTCGTAATTGGTTCTCCACGGTGATCAGCTTAACTCGAGGCCACCACACGATGGAACCGTAAGAAATAACCGGGCGGATCACTGTGGTGTAAAGCCATAGGATGATCTTGGGGGATAGTCCCCAGCGTCTGCCGATCATACTCTTGAACTGCCAGAAAATGATACTCGCCTTCTCTATCTTGTAGTCTGTGTGGCTGTACCAGGTCAGCTTGCTGTCAAGAATTACACCTAGGTACCTTACCTTTGGCGATACCATGAGTTGCATATTGAACAATGTGGGCAGACAATAGTTACCCAAGGCTCGTTTGAGAGTGTACATTACCAGCTCGGTTTTAGATGGGTTGACCGACAGGTCATACTCAATGCACCATCGCTCCACTAGGCGTAGAGCTGACTGCGTTAGCTCGCAGACCGTACTTGTGACCTTACCTGATATAAGTATAGTCAGATCATCTGCGTAGCCAACCGTATAATAGTGGTTCGCATTCAGTTTTGTGATGAGATCATTTATGACCATATTCCACAGGATCGGCGAGAGTACACCACCCTGTGAGCATCCCCTAACTAATTTGGCTGCCTGTGACTCACCTGCGAACCGTACTACTCGTTTGCTGAGCATATTGGTGATCCAGTTTATGAGCATCGGTCTCACCTTGTGCCGCTCCAATGCGGCACGAATGCTAGTAAAATGAGTTTTGTCAAAGGCTCCCTCTATATCAATGAAGGTCCCAAGACAGATGCCCTTTTGCTGTACAGCTGCCTCTATTTGTCCTACGACTCGATGAAACGCTGTTTCTGTAGATTTACCTGAACTATAAGCATGCTGGTTGCTATGTAGCGGTATGTTTCTAAGCGTTCCTTCTCTCAGTTCTCTTTCACACAGTCTCTCCAATACCTTAAGCATGAAGGATGTGAAACTGATTGGCCTGAATGACTTTGCATTTGTATAATCGTTCTTACCCGGCTTGGGGATGAATATAATTTTGGGTCGACCTCTACCAGATTTCCCACAAACTTTTGCCTTTCATGCTTGATTTGTCTTTCTTTCCGCACATTCTTTATATGTTCGTAAACCACCATAGCATACTTTTCAATTTTCGTCACTACGTCTCATTTCATGCCACTCTGCTCACAAATACCTATAGCCTACACAATTATGCCTGGACTGGACCAAGTTTGACAGAAATTATATGAAAGATGCACCCAGCAATAGTGTTTACAGCGGAAGATTTTTTCTGAAGCTGGCCTTATCTTTGAAGACAAGTAAACCGTTTATTTTTATTATATTGTTTATTTCATTTTAATGCAGAAAAATTTGTATTCATTCATTTATTTATTAAAAAGCTTGTCTTTAATAACTATAAATCCCACTCATATACATTATTATTCTAAAATTATTATACCTTATCTTTCAATACTGCTAAGGATACAAGAAAACATACCCATCTGAAGCCTTGCTCTTCAAATTTTGAGCTATCGCCACACATTACATTGAAATCAACCCTTTTTCTATACAATAACATGGACAACCGAACAAATAGACAACCTAGTTTTATATTATTAGCGCTATTACTAAAAGTATTGGTATAATTAAGTTCTTACTACGCAGATCCAGCTGTTGTAGCCGAAACCTCCCCCAGGCATGCCTCCGCATACTAAATCTTATTCTAAAAAAAGTCGAAATCTTAAGAAACGAGCAAAAATAAATCAGTTAGTTTACCTATAAATACACAAGCTTTTGGGTAGGCCACTTCTAATAAATCTATATATACATCACTCCTAAACCAATAAGTGGTTTAATTAATTAATGATATAAAAGTTATAAGGACTTTTTAACTTCCATTGCTTCGTATTGTTTACCTAGTTTCAACTAAGATAATCTGAAATAATCTCCTTTAAGCTTCGATCAAATAGGTATATTCGATCGATCGTCACAGCCTGTTGATCTAGTGATTAGTGATCCTGACTGCTGAGCCAGAGGCTTCTACGATGTTTCGATTACCACCCAGCACACATAATTTTATTGTGTGATGAGCACCATTATTTTGGTGTGTCTGGATGTCTTTATCTGTAATATGTATGTTTATATATAATGATGTTTATCAGTAGTTTGGTTACCATAGTAAAGGCTCTGCCTAGTTTGGAATCAAACGGCCGTGTGTGAGGTGTCTCTAGCTATTGTTCTTATTAGACGCAGCGCTGATAAATTTCTCATTTCATCGACGTCATTGTAATTCCTTTCGAAGTTAGATAATCTTTCCGTCTTCTTATATGATTGCAGTTCAATAAATAGGTTTCTGTTATTACTCATAGTTTATAGAAAGCATCATAGCAAACTAGTTTAGTTTGCCGTTGGTCGGGGCTAGTCATCTCCGGATTGCTATTAATGAAATATGAACGTACAGTAGTAAATAGCAGTACAGTAGCAAATAATGGTAGGTTACATTGTTCTCACATTTAATTTACGCTTATAAGCAATGTAACCAGAAATTTATATAAAACATTTTGAAAAAGAGTGTCTGTCTTGTAGTTTCTTGCCTGTTCTTCTTCACAGGGTCTATGTATTGGAACAGGCAACTAGCTTCACGACTGACTTAGTCTGACTGACTTCTACTCCTGAAATTTCAAAAATACCTATTATTGATTGATAGTTCATTCTGTTTTTAAACTACTAGGTTTCCCCGCGGCCTATGCTCGCGTTAAAGTTTTTTTTCTATCCTTCCCTTTTTTCTAAATGAAAGGTACCCTATGTCCTTTTCTGTACTCCTGACAACGTGTGTGCAAATTTTCCTGATAAAAGGTTGAGTAGTTAAGGAGTGAAAGTGTCACAAACAAACTCACTTTCGCATTTATAATACTAGCTGTTGCCCATGACTTCGTTCGTGTGGAAATTTTGGTGAAGTCTATCCCACCGAAACCGTACATTTCCGGGACAAAAAGTTTTAGGGCCTATTGCAAATTATGAGCTATCTCTGTGCGAAATTTCATCCAGATCCGTTTAGTCATTTTTGCATAAAAGAGGAACAAATATCCATCCATCTTCACAAAGTTTCGCCTTTATAATATTAGTAAGATTATAAGTATACTGATGGACATAGCTTTACAGAGGACAATGAGAGAAGTTTGGTCCTAATCCGTAACGTTATCTCAGTGCCGGTAAGAAGTAGGTATTTACGTCGTGTATGGTATGGAGATTTCCTCATGATGTGTCCCTCCTCGCGAAAGCAAGTGATAATTATGTAGAATAAATAATTTCCGTGAGTAGTTTCCATATTTATCTTAAAAATATACGTTATACACGTTTAAAAAAAATTGTTAGTATTGTAATTTATAATTTTACTAGCAACCCGCCCCGGCTTCCTACTATCCGTTCAGCGCAGTATGACCACTGCTCCTCTCCTAAGGGTCGTAGCGTAATGTTACATATTCTATAACCTTACCTTCCTCAATGAACATGTACACTATTTAATACGAAAAGAACTTATCGAAACCGACAGGTAGTAGCGTATTAGTCGTCCTATTGGCGCGTTTAAACAAATGAACAATCAAATAAAAACATCTTGCAGTTTATTATATATTACTATAGATAGACAGCTAGTCTGTTACCCTCGGTTAAAGGTCATTAAGTGATGTTAAATAAATAGCCTGTAACTTTCCTGAAAAAAATGAGCCATCAATTGCAAAAATATTTTTTCAAATTGTGCTTTTAGTTACAGAGATCAGCGCTTTCAGCCAAAAAACAAACTTCAGCCTGTAACTTTCCCAAACAAATTGAGCTCTATCAAATGCATAAACAATTTTTTTAATTCCACTTGAGCTAAAGAGATTAGCGCTTTCAACCAAAAACAAACTTCAGCATGTAACTTTTCTAAAAAATTGAGATATCAAATGCAAAAATATTTTTTCAAATTGTGCTTTTAGTTACAGAGATCAGCGCTTTCAGCCAAAAAACAAACTTCAGCCTGTAACTTTCCCAAACAAATTGAGCTCTATCAAATGCATAAACATTTTTTTTTAATTCCACTTAAGCTAAAGAGATTAGCGCTTTCGACCAAAAACAAACTTCAGCATGTAACTTTTCTAAAAAATTGAGATATTAAATGCAAAAATATTTTTTCAAATTGTGCTTTTCGTTACAGAGATTAGCGCTTTCAACCAAAAAACAAACTTTAGCCTGTAACTTTCCCAAACAAATTGAGCTCTATCAAATGCAATAACAATTTTTTAAATTCTACTTAAGCTAAAGAAATTAGCCCTTTCAACCAAAATCAAAATCAAACAATATTTAAATTCTTAGTGCCAGAGATTGGCGCTTTCAATAAAAACAAAGTCTTAAGCTTCATTTTATTAGTACTTTAATATAAATGAATATCCTATTAGTAATGTTTTGTTACTGTCGTAAAACTTTATAGTAAATACTTAAATCCTAACTTGTACTAACCAAAACAAAATTGCCTCTTAAATCCTCATTCATTTGTAAATAGCGATCAATTGACTAAGCGACGTCAGTAGCTGCACGGTTCGTTAAATGCGATGCAGTTTTTAGAATTGAGGCAATAAATGCAACGTGAAAGAGTGGCACGAAATGGCTGCCCTGGGGAAAATGGGATTACCATGGTTAAACAACGTTGTCACTTTGGTTCTTCGACATATGTATATTTATCTTCGTTCCGAAACTCCTCTCAGGGGAGGTCGCCCACGACTTTTTGTGCAAACGCAAAACGGTCGCGATATATGTGCAATGCTGACGCAGGCAGTGCACTTTCGTCCACGTCCATGATCTGTATGGCTACAATTGCGATGCTGTCACTCTTCAGTAGTGATACAGGTGCGTGTAAAGGCGCAGTTGTCTCGTCGCAACTTCTATACTGGAATCAACGTGAACGCCACAGTGGAAGCATATACTCTTTCTAGAAAACCTTGACCACGTTCAAAAAAAAGTCGCGCGTTTGTACTGATACAAAATTTATTAGAGGTCAATTTTTTTTTTATGGTATAGGCGGCAAACGAGCACGCGGGTCACCTGATGGTAAATGACTACCGCCGCCCATGAGCACCTGCAACTCAAAAGTTACAAGTGCGTTGCCGGCCATTATGTTTGGAGTTGGGGAAGGGGGAATAAGGGGCGAGGTAACGAGAGAAGAAGAGGGAAGGGTTAGGGCCTCCGGTAACTTCACTCACTCGGCGAAAAGCAATGCAATTTTGCTCCACTGCCGGTTTTCTGTGAGGCCGTGGTATCACTCCGGTCGAGCCGGCCCATACGTGCTGAAGCATGGCTCTCTCACAGTTTGTTTGTAAATGAGTAGGCCTTCATAATAATAATTGATCTAGGTTTGTCTATTTATAATATACTAGTCGGTCCCCGATTGTAGCGTGATCTAAACCTTCCTCAATAAATACTCATAACAAATAATTATTAAAATCTGCCTAATAGTTGCAGAGATTAGCGCATTTAAACAAACGAATAATCAAACAAAAATCTCTTCAGCTTCATTGTTTTAAGTATAGATATATGTTATGATACTTTAAAATAATCAAAATATCTCCCATATGAAAGAAAGAAAATCCCGGATTAAAGTCTGTACTCTGTGGTAATGTCCCACACATTACCACAGAGTACAGACTTTTTAATCATCATAAAGAATATTATCTATTGTCAAAATATGTAAAAAACAATGCCAAATCAGCACTTATTACATCAAAACAATCCATGCTTTCATTTTATTGTCGTCTTTGTCCATCCAAAGGTTACCTGTACAATATTGCTTTTCGCTTTTTGAAATAATTCTTTTTGTCATCGAGATTATCTCGATGCTTTTGGTGTACAATAAAGTTTATTTTATTGTATTCTATATTCTATACTTGTGTACAAAAAGTAAGTTTATTCGTGTTGTATAGAAAACATAGCACTAGCCATGGTTAGTTTGGGTGTAGAAAGCGCTGTGTTAAAAGTCCCAGAGTATCTATTATTTCATAAAAAAAGCAGTGCCTAACTAATAAAAAACTTAGGATAAAATTAAGTTAAGGAAAGTCTCAGATATTGTTAAACACTTTTGTATATAACAATATTTGCGCTATGAGACTTAAAGACTTTCTTTTAAATGAACAGTTTGAATACGTTGTCCTCATAAGTTTTATTTGAGTCTACAGAGAGTACGCTACGAAACTTTGATTGCTTTTCTTCACAAGATGGAAGTAAAAACATGAGTATACATGCTAGAGTATTATACGCGTAGTTTAATTATCAACTTTATATATAATACTACTTGTTGCCCGCGACTTCGTTCGTACCTTTTTACGTATGGAAAACTTCAGGTACCTTTTATAATATAGAAGTATATATTATCTTTCGTAGTCGATAATATTAGTACGAAAGTATAAATTTCTCTCTTAGTCTTCAAGTAACAGATTTATTAGTTAAGTACTTATGTATCTGGTGGCACAAAAAAAACAAAGGTACATCCGTACCATCCTTTTTTCGAAGCCATTCAGGACATTTTCGACCCCCTGTAACCGAACTTGAATTTTCAGTGACTAAGAGGTACTAACATTTTATTTGTATAGCAACCCGCTCCGGCTTCGCACTGGTAGTAGATACATCTTCAACAATTGTCATCATATTTTAACACAAAACGTTAACAAATTATACACCTAAACCTTCTTCATGAATCACTCTGTCTATTGGTGAAAACCGCAGGAAATTCCTTCAGTAGCTTTTCAGTTTATTATATTATTATTATTCTCTTCATTTATTTTATATACATATAAATTACATTTTTAAATACATTCAGATTATAAAAAAAATATATTTAAAAATATAAAAAATTGTGTTCCACCGGTATCGGGAACAGGGACCAAGCTACCAGTGGTTAGGGTTCCAGAGACAGAAACCTCCTCACTATGCGTGCCGTATCGAGGAGGACTGCCTTCTGCCTTATTATTATTATTATTATAGCAGCGGGGGACTTTGTTTTATAATATGTAGTGATCATAATAAAGAAACATGTTGATAATCGAATTTTTAAAACGGCAATATTGGTAAAACATTTTGTTCTTATAATATTAATTACGATCAATGTCACACGTTTTAGTTTTTTTATTCTGCCCATAAAATACACACGTACATTAAAGAATGCATTAACATAGATCGTGGATTAACAGCATTGTTTACGGGTGGGTACGTTTTACAGCAAGAATCATATACAAAAGTTGATCTCAGCTCTTTTTAACACCTCATTATGTAAGGAGATTGTCTACTTATTATGGACATATTATGGAATAACGTAATTCTTGAAGACACTCGAATTCCATAGTTTTTTTAGGCATTATCTTAGCATTAATTTAGATGAGATTAAAGACATTACATTTCCGACTAGCTACGCCTCGCGGTTTCACCCGCGGAAGTCCCGATGCCGGGGGAATATCGGGATAAAAAGTATCCTATGTGTTAATTCAGGTTAAATCATAAAAAAAAAGAAAAAAAAAGGTGTCCAGCTATCTACATACCAAGTTTCATCGCAATCGGTTCAGTAGTTTTTGTGTGAAAGAGAAACAAACATCCATACATCCTCACAAACTTTCACATTTATAATATTACTAGGAATACAGACATTATATTTATCATATAATGCATAATTAGTTAAAACTTTAGTTTATAAATTGCAAAATTTGGGTGCGATAGGTTATCTAGTTTATCACTGCCTATTCGAATTTAAAAAAATAGAAAGAAGAAACATCAAAATGTTAATAGAATTTAAATTGGGCAGGTGCAAGTAACCTAGTTTTGCTACCTCAGTGATATACTTCGCCAAGGACATAGTTTACCATCTAAGGCAGGTGACAAAATCTTAACTCTTATTGAAAACAAGCAACCCACCCCGGCTTCGCACGGGTACAAATTAAACACCTAAACCTTCCTCATGAATAACTCTGTCTATTAGTGAAAACCGCATGACAATCCGTTCAGTAGTTTTTCAGTTTATCGCGAACAGGCAGACAGACACGGCAGGGGACTTTGTTTTAATATATGTAGTGATACAACATTACAATTTTCCGCACGCTATTACTCTTCACCGTAAGGATAAAGTGTGACGTATTTTTATTCCAACGATGCCTGCCTGTCTGCAAGAATGCCGCATAAAGAAATAAACCAATAACCTATCATATTCAATATAATTGCCTGCATTCATGTTTTTAAAGTACCTACCAGTCATCGTGAGAAGGCGTCGCGCCGGGTGACAATTTAATAAACAGCACAAGAACATTACTTTTTCCTTTTCTGTAGCCCTAACAACGTGTAGGGTGTGAAAGCGTAATAATCAAAGAAACGCAAATTCACATTTATATAATATTAGCAACTCGCCCCGGCTTCGCATGTAGTAGAGACATCTTCAACAATCATCATCATATTTCAACCAATTTACACAAAACCTTAACAAATTATACACCACACCTTCCTCATGAATCACTCTGTCTTGAAAATCCGTTCAGTAGTTTTTCAGTTTATCGCGAACAAAAAGACAGACAGACGCGGTGGGGGACTTTGTTTCATAATATGTAGTGACATGTAGTGATTAGTTAGGACCTCGTAATATTAAATCATTGTATTAAATCTCAATTCTGTCTATATTGGTTAGGTACCTATTTAGACAGAATTGAGATTTAACTGTAACTGTTCGCGATAAACTCAAAAACTACTGAACGGATTTTCATGCGGTTCACCAACAGATAGAGCGATTTATGAGGAAGGTTTAGGTATATAATTTGTTAAGGTTTTGTGTAAATTGGTTGAAATATGATGATGATTGTTGAAGATGTCTCTACTACCCGTGCGAAGCCGGGGCGGGTTGCTCCTCCTCCGTCTCAGTCGTTCACTCTTGACAGAGTGGTCGTGGTCGTCGTGGTCACTTGTTGGGGCAGGTTGCTAGTTATCTATATAAAATTATACATTTATTTTCTAATTTTTCTTAACTATGTATATGTGCATTTTTTATAATGTACCTATACTATTATTGTTTTTTATACTTTTTACAGAAATTATTAAAGAATTAATCGTTGGTAATATGGGATACCGTATTGGGAATCCCATTTATTGCGCTTCGCGGGACGGGTTGCTAGTTTATTTAATAAGCAATTAAATTTCTTGTTCTCTAATTACACTCATTTGTATTCTTTAAATGCACCTACTTCATTCATTTCTACATCACCCTAAAGTAGACTGGCAATGCCAAGTATTAAACCAATAAATCTATACTAATATTATAAGGCTAAAGAGTTTGTATGTTCGGTTGAACGCGTTTATCTCAGGAACTACTGGTTCGAATTGAAAAATTCTTTTAGTATTGGATAGCCCAGTTATCGAGGAATTCTATAGATTTTATAACATCACGCTACGACCAATAGGAGCGGATTAGTGTCCATAAACGCAGGTGAAACTGCGGGGATGGCTAGTATTAGATAATTATGTTCAATCATAATTTATTCTAACAATATCATTAACATAAATATTTACATTTTTATTATTATCCAAATTTTCTTATCTTTATTTACCAAAGTGCCCGGTTTGGTGGCAATAGGCTAGCCCCCTATTATGTGAGTGGGATGTATTATTATTATTATTTTCCATAAAGAAGCAGAATATTTTATTTTTTTAAATCACAGTTTTCATATTTAGTATCACTTATATTCTGCCCGTAAAGCGTATAAACGTTTTCTTTCTTTATTATACGCGTTTGCCTTTAAAGTGATAATTGAATATCGTCAAATTTCTTCAGAAGCCAAAGTATCGCAATTACAGCTGGCTCTATTTCGAATTGAGCTCCGCTTCAGGAGTGCTAGTGATCCGAAGCCAAACTCGTTATCCGGGGGCTAAGCTAAATAGGAATTCCGTTAGAGAAATTGACTTTTTAAAACACCGTGTATACCACATTTTAGCTTGTATTTCTTTTCAAAAGGATATCGTTAGATAAATGAGTACTCTATCTATCTACTCTATTGTACACCAAAAAATAGGATACATACGAAACATTCAATATTAAGTAGCAGTACAATTGGCGGTCTTATCGCAGTCTGCGATCTCTTCCAGACAACCTTTGATGGACTATACTCTATGGTAATAGGTAACTTGTGGTGCACTTTAGTCTTACTTACTAAAACAACAACATACATACACATATACATACATATTTATATAAACTAGAGATCGCGTGGTGGTCGAATTTCTACCATGGTTTATTACATTTGCCAATATTACTTGACCTGTCATTGTATAGACTTTTGTACCATGACAGGTCAAAATATATACTGGACACTCATAGCTATATGTACCCGTTTTTGCATTTTTTTTAACTTTGTAGCAAATACTGTTCAAAAATTTTAGCATTCGTCACTTCTTCTCTGTATAAACTATAAGTGTGCGAAATTTCATACTCCTCCGTCCGCCCAATTTTCGTAAAAAGGGATCCAAAGTTTTCGCTTTACGTATTAATATATAGAAATATTTTTTTTCGAAAGGATATCTTTATGTTTGGTTAACAGTTGTTAGGAGAAAATATAGTATTACTGACCTTTCCCACGGCTGCACTTGCGTTAAAGTTATTTTTTATACCTCTGCAACAGTGTTTTTTTTTTCTGGATCCCTGACAACATGAATAAAAAATTTCATGATGATTGCTTGAGTGGTGTAAAAAAGCGTAGCGTGGAATATTAATTAACATACTAAGTTCTATTTACGTGAATTTCATTGTAGCCATAGGATTTAATAACTTATATAATACTAACAGCGCCACGCGGTTTCACCCGCGTAACTCCCGATCTCGTGGGAATATCGGGATAAAAAGTAGCCTATATGTTATTCCAGGTCTCCAGCTATCTACATAGCAAGTTCCATTGCAATGGGTTCAGTAGTTTTGGTGTGAAAGAGTAACAAACATCCATACATACATCCATACATCCATACATCCTCACAAACTTTCACGTTTATAATATTAGTAGGACTAGCAGTTCCCGCGCGTATACATATTTATATATTTTGTGCGGAACCCTAAGTCATCTTAAAAAATAAAAGTATCCTAAGTTACTCCTTATAACACCAGCTATCTGCCAGTGAAAGTCCCGTGGAAATCGGTCCACCCGTTCCGGAGATTAGCCGGAGCAAAGATATGGAGAGATAGACAGACCGACAGACAAAAATTAAAAAAACAGATTTTTAGGCATTTATTTTGACATTACAAACAGACACTTCAATTTAATTTAATTGTATTGATAAATAAGTAATTGCTTACTAAACTTATTTAGGGGTTGTTGCCACCTATATCTATATTAAGTGGTAAAAAGTATCATTCTAGTGCCAAAAGTACAACAGAAAACCACGGCTAGATCGAACTACCGGCTATTAAAAGTACTGTTTTTCTGCTTTATAGTAGGTTCTGCAACTTTATGTGAAAGCGGAAATAGGGTTAATAATGCACAAGAGACATAATGAAGCGCGAAATGAGCGCGTTCGTACTCATAGGTAATTATTTGCATTATTATTAACTAGCTGCGCCCCGCGGTTTCACCCGCGTAAGTCGCGATCCCGTGGGAATATCGGGATAAAAAGTGTCTATGTGTTAATCCAGATCTCCAGCTATCTACATACCAAGTTTCATCGCAATCGGTTCAGTAGTTTTTGCGTGAAAGAGTAACAAACATCCATCCATCCATCCATACTCACAAACTTTCACCTTTATAATATTAGTAAGATACATGAATCACGAGATCGATTCTACTCAGTAGTTTACATCGATGATTCTATTCTAGAAACATGTATTTGAGCATAGCATTGCACAGCATTGTATTATGTTCAGTGTCCGAGTTCGTTTGAGTTGTTCTATTGAAACAGTGTTGTGAAAGAGCCCGTCATGTTCCTACTAACGGAACATGTACACTATTGTGGAATACTCGTTGAAATTGTTTCGCTTTTCAGTGTGCATTTTGTATCTGTGTTGCTCGAAACTTAAATTTGATTTCATTAACGTTAGGCAATTGACGAAGTGTTTATTTTCTTATACATACACCTACACCTACACTTACACCTGTGTATTACAACCATGTTTTTGATCCCACGCCTTATTATCTAACAGGAAATTTTTATTTTTGGATACAAGCTCTGAAAAACTAACAATTTCTCCGACCCAATAATTGAACCCAGGATGCACACTTTCTGCCAGGGTACCAACGAGGTAGTCTCTGAAAGTCTTTACTGTGGGAGAGCCATGCTTCGGCACGTATGGAGCCGGTTCGACCGGAGTGATACCACGGCCTCACAGAAAACCGGCAGTGGAGCAAAGTTGCATTGCTTTTCGCCGAGTGAATGAGGTTACCGGAGGCCCTAACCCTTCCCTCTTCTTCTCTCGTTACCTCGCCCCTTATTCCCCCTTCCCCAACTCCAAACATAATGGCCGGCAACGCACTTGTGACTTTTGAGTTGCAGGTGCTCATGGGCGGCGGTAGTCATTTACCATCAGGTGACCCGTCTGCTCCTTTGCTCCTATCCCATAAAAAAGAGTTATACATACATACATACATACATACATACGTACTTACATCCATTATCCAATCGGTTGTTAATTCATTGCCGAACCATTTGGAGTTCGGTGCCAAGGCAATAAATGTCAATAAAATATAGAGGCTCGTAAACATTCTTTATGGAACGATATATCAGATATTATAAAATAATGCTAATGGTGCAATTTATCGACAAAATAGAATTAGGTACATATGTGCGCAAGTCTCGTAAAAAAGTCCGTGTGCTATGCTTGATATATTCGTGAGTTTTTGTTTTTAATCTTCGTCTACAGAGATCACACCAGAGTAAATCCGAGATTAGTTTCAACTAATCTTTCGGTAACCTTTCATCATAAAATCAACCCGAAAAATAGAACTCGTCGCATGTCCGCCTGCAACATTGCTTTCTCTAACAAAGCTACCTATAAGATCGCCATTACAAAGATTACCACTATAATAAAGAAATATTTACATAAATTAGAAACAATACCATCGCCAACGCCTTACATTGCAAATTTGGAGTAATTCCCACGCAAAAAACTACATGTCGCCATCCGGCAAAAAAGTGTCATACAAAAACAGCTATTTCGAGAAAACACGACTTTTATGCCAGTGAATTGAACAAAACAGCTCAGTGAGTTGTGTGTGTTCAAACAAAGTTCTCTTTTTCACTGACCTAATAACGATGTTTTTACAGCTGGCCAAATGCAACATTTGCTATTCAATGCAATAAAAATGTCAAAACGTACTTAACATGTGATATGACACTTTTTTTGCCGGGTGGCGATGTATCCTCTATTATTCTTACTAAATAGGGCATAAATAAATGTGCGAAATGTTTTTTTTTTCTATAAAACTATAGACTTCTGCAAATATATTGAAGATATTCTGACCTAAGTAGATAATACCAAATAAATACCTTTTTTTTTCACCTCACCATGACTAAAACCACACGGTGTTCCGTCACAAGTGAGTCTATCGCAAGGGACTCGGGTATACCCTAGGAAGGAAGTCCCCGAGAAACCAAATAAATACCTTAGACTTTGTCAAACTATCCTGTTCTAATCGGTTTTAAATGATCTTTGATTTAACTGACATCTATTCGGAAGAAGTTACGGGCATGAACTAGTACCCAGTACGTATGGAAGACACTATTATTACCTGTAATCGATGGTTCCTTCACTTATTGGCCTGCTAAGAATGACTGCACATAACAATGTATGTTCCGTCAACGTTGATAAGCATGTTAATAAGAAAACTAATAAGTATTTGATGGTACAGCGATCGATTTCATCATTCAACTAGCCGTCCCCGCAGTTTCACCTGCGTTTATGGTTATTTGGTCGTTTATGCCTCTAGCCGTCCGCGATAAACGGGCTATCCAACACTAAAAAAAGTTTTCAATTCGAACCAGTAGTTCCTGAGATTAGCGCGTCCAACCAACCAAACAAACAATCTTTTCAGCTTTATAATATTAGTATAGATTACTAGATACACTATTTAGACCATATTATAACTAAAATAGTAGATATTATCTAAGAAAATATTAGGTGTAGCAACACAAAAAAGAAATCATTTTGCATTCAAGACTTGAAGAAAACATTTAAATGGTTTTTCATCAAATATATTCCGCTGTTTATATTGAAATGATATTCATTTCATTCAATTCCTAAACTATTTAGTTTTCATCGCAATAGCGCCTGTCACTTCTCTCATAGCAAATCAACTGAATAATAATAATCATCACATTATTTACAGGCGCTCTAATTGTTATTTGATAACGAAAGGTGGAACGAAGGTAAATTATCTTCTTCAAGAAGATTAGAATTAATTAATTTGACGTCTATTTCTATTTTAGTATGTTAACAGGTCACCGACACAATTTGCTGCAGGGGTTTCTGCCTTGTTCAATGTAGTTAGACGCAAATCTTGTTTCAAAGAGACGTTTCACAAAGCAAGAACTTCTATGTGAATGGTTGCTTTTGTGAAGTGAACGTAATAAGGTGCTTTTGTCTTTGAAATCCAGGTTGCGTGGTAAACAAATGATACTTTCTTTAACTTTGTATCTAGTTAGCTTGTAAAACTTTTAAACTATATCCTATTAATATAAACGTAAAACTTTGTGAGGTTGTAGGGATGTTTGTTGCTTTTTCACGCAAAAACTACCGAACAGATTGCGATGAAACTTGATATGTAGATAGCTGGAGACCTGGATTAATACTTATGCTACTATTTATCCTGATATTCATACAGCATCGGGACTTACGCGGGTGAAACCGCGGGACGCATCTAGTTTATAATATTTGATCATTAAGAGGAATAAGATATTAAGTATTAACATTTCTATCTATTTCAACATAATGTAATAACAAGCATTATAATAGGAGCATTAAATTATCGTGGTATGGACATGGGATACAGAGGGATGAGCATAATGTGTTGAAGAGAGTTTTGTGTAAGGAAGTTGACGGAAACGAGAGTAGAGAACAACCAAAGAAAAGATGGAAGACGTGAATGCGCAGTAAGCAGTGAAGTGACGAATAAGTGACGAATTACAGAATAGAATGGAAGAAGAGAACTCATTGCACAGACCCCAGATAAATGTATGAAAAGAAGAAGATTAACTTTCTGAAATTGTATTATGATAATGATGTATTATAATTACTTTAACTGACTATAGTGGTAAATTCCGGGATTGTGCAAATGTGTTTTAACATTATAGTTACATTGTCCTCACAAATACTTTTCACAAATGAAATTGTAAAAAAAAAACTGTACTACTGCACGTCAGAAGTGAAAACATAATTGAGACATCTGTCATCTGAGCGTGACGGTCATGTGAGTTCAGTGCTTTTTCCCCGTACCAAAAGTGCCCAATATGCCTAAAGAAGTTTTCACTTCAAAAACATATTGAAAAAAGTGTTCGTTTAGTTTCTTGCCTGCTCTTCTCCATAGGAAATAATTATTGGAACAGGCAACTAACTTCATGACTGACTCCTACTCCTAACAATAAAAAGCCTATAATTGGTTTAATTAACATAAATTATTTTGATTGATTCAGTTAAGTAAACATTAAAAATAACTACTAAAATAAACTAAACTTATTAAACAGTCATGATTGAATATAAATTAAACCAAATATCAAAATAACTTTTGAGGTCGAAATTCTCGTCGAAAATTTTAATAACAGTAAAGCCCCTATTTTTATTGCCTTCACGAAATGTCGTCCATAGCTACTATACAAAACCGAATTGTAGATAACTAGCTGTGCCCCGCGGTTTCTGCCGCGTAAGTCCCGATGCCGTTAGAATATCGGGATAAAAAGTAGCCTATGTGTTAATCCAGGTGTCCAGCTATCTACATACCAAGTTTCATCGCAATCATTTCAGTAGTTTTTGAGTGAAAGAGCGACAAGTTTGTGAGGATGTATGGATGTCATACATCCTCACAAACTTTCACGTTTATAATAGTAGTAGAATTAATCGTTCTACAGAGGAGAAAATTATAATTTAAAAAACTAAAAAACACGCTTTTATAGAAAATTCAACAAAAAAATAAAAAAATTAATCGAATTATTGCATTGTCATCGGTGTTTGACAGGTGTGCAAAATTTGAATGAAATCTGGCCGTTTAAAGTGGGCCAAAATCGTGCCCAAGGGAGTCGGTTACAAACATACAAACAAACATACATACAAGTGAAGCTAATATAAAGCGTGTAAAAAGATGACGGATGACTAAACTGAACTGTTTTATATTTACCTATTTATACCAGAATTTCGACCATGAGCCATTAAGTTTTGAATGTTTTGTTCGATATCAATGACCAGTGAACATTGGTTCCTTTATCTTCAATATTTCACATAGAACTGCGTCCTAAAGGAATAATAACTTTACGGCAATCTAAACCTAGATTAAAAATATTTATATTAAGCTTCGGTAAAAACACATAGCAAAATTATTAGAAGATATTCTTAAGTAAATAGCAGCTCGAGACACATCGAGTTAACTTCCATCACTTAATCTGTTTCCCAATACATAGTCCATTAACCACAGGCGTCTCTAAATGTACGATGTCAGTTCTATATACCTGCCTTTTTCTTCTTCGTTATTTACCTCATACCACAGAATACATAATAGTAATAGCTCATACTCTATATATGTAGGTTTCAGTTATTATGTTTAAGATAGATTTTAGATATTAAAATATAACCTTTCAGCGTCAGTATTTGTGATAAACATTGATCATAAATAAGAAGATAACGCTCAAGTATGAGAAAGCTCGTTAAAGCTTTATTAAGTTAATAATAATAATTACTTGAGACATATCACACATGGCCGGCTGATCCTAAACTGGGCGAAGGCAACTATGGCAACTAATCAGGAATCTGTGACTATGGTAACCAGACTTCTGATAAACATACTGATAGTGACTTATTATAGATAAATTACACAGAACAAATGATCGTCCTCATCACACAATTATTTGTCCCGCGTGGGAATAGATCTCACGACCTCTGGTTCAGCTGTTAGGATCAGTAACCACTAGACCAACAGTTTCAAGTTATATTATATGGTGTGTGTCTTGTCTCAAAGTTGGTTTTTATTTGACACGGACTACGGGTACCTTATAACCCTCAAGGATAACAAACAGGCACGGAGCTCTAATGCCCCGTTCCTATAATCAAGAAACGATTAGTTTTGCTTACGGACGGTAAAATATTCGTTTAAATTTTACCGTCCGTAAGCAAAACTTATCGTATCGCGATTATAGAAACCGGGCATTAATGGCTGCCATGGATAAACTTAGTAAAATAACCTAATGGTGGCTCTCTCTTACTTTCTTCCAAAGGATAAAAGTCATTAGAACTTTTAACCAAGAATTGCTAGGGTGGTTTCCGCTGTCCGTACCGTAGTCTTGCCCAAGTACCCAAGATGTGCTGAAAAAAGAAATTGCAAACATTGCTTCACTGCCGGTTTTCTGTAAGACCGTGGACGTATCACTCCGGTCGAGCCGGCCCATACGTGCCAAAGATAATATTAAAACATAATAGATGAAAACTTCCTGTTTCCACTAATATACCCTCAGTTAGTAGAGCTTCGCAATATTCTTCTTAGTATCCGTACACTCTGCTCAGACCCCAATAAAACACTTTATGGGCCACTAAAATGTTGTTACAGTATATACTGTCCAATCCAATTTAATCTCTAAAGCTGTAAATATAAGCCTCATTTTATAGTCAAGATAAAAGGCTTTTATTTTAAAAGGATTTCAAGTACTGCGTTACTATTGTTATTAAAGTTTTATATTATATTTAAAAGAAACTTAAGATATTATGTTACCCAAAACTACTTTCTTACGTATATATATGTTACCCAAAACTGTTCTAAAGCTAGGACGAAAGTTAGGAAAATTCTCTATAAATCCCATCGCACTAATATTATAAATGTGAAAGTTTAGATGGATGGATGGATGTTTGTTACTCTTTCATGCAAAAACCACTGAACCGATTGCGATGAAACTTGATATGTAGATAGCTGGAGACCTGGATTAACGCACAGGCTACTGTTTATCCCGATATTTCCACGAATTGGGACTTACGCGGGTGACACCATGTGGCGCTGCTAGTTGTCTATAAACTCACCTTTAAAAAAAAACGGCAATGTTCCAGTAGGGCTATATAACCGCCGCCGATGTCTTATTTATGTTCTCGGTCACATGGTGGTTGTAAGCTTTATATGCTGCCAATTTACATTTTTATTAAAACCTACCGTATTCAAAATTCTAAATGTGAGCATCACGCCTTACAAAAATAGCACAAGTGATAGCCACGCTGTTACAAAATGTTGCTATAAAATATTGTAAGGCGCTTTTAGAACATATGATGTAGGTAGTCTCCTAGTTTTTTAGTTTTTGCATTGATCAATTGTCTGAAACTACTCGAGGAGTTATTGCCTAACACGTTATATGTAATAATTTTATTCGCTATCATTTTATAACACTTCATCGATACAAAACGCTAAAATTAATGACGGAGAAGCTTTGACGTTTCTTGACAACGCGCATCAATTTTCATCATTATTTCAGGCGCTAAAGCAGAATTGATCTAATGATTTTCTTCGCCTTATCATCGCCTTTAGGAATTACAGATTTTATTAAGGAGTCAAGACGCTGTTATCGTATAAATTTGCCTTTGAGAGCGTTGATAAGCAAATTTACGTTCCATAGAAAGTGAATTTCATTCCGGAATTATTTGATGTAGGAAGTTGATTGGTAAGTGCATTACCTACCTAAGAACGGCAAATATATAAATATACTTAGACAATTTTGCGAGTAAAAGTCTCTAAAAGAACTATTATTCAGACTCCACTGTCCATCTGTCTGTCTGTCATCAGGCTGTATCTCATGAACGGTGAAAGCTAGATAGTTGAAATTTTCACAGAAGATGTATATTTCTGTTGCCGCTATAACAACAAATAATAAAAATAAATTTAAAATTAAAGGGGGCTCCCCTACTAGAAACGTATTATTTTTTTTGGCTTATAATATTAAATATTGTATGATGGTGCGGAACTCTTCATGCGCGAGTCCGACTCGCACTTGGCCGGTTTTTTAAGTTGTATTCACTGACTCTTTATTTCGTAGTACGTAATATTGCATGCCCTACGTATACTAAATTACAACATCGCAAAGAAACTTTCGCTTCAAGCACATGTTTGATTCTATGATCTGAGGCTTCAAGTCACCTTTAAGTTAAAGACTTTCGCTTTAAGATGACGACGGACTGCTAACCGAAAACTGCAAGCGACACTGCTGGATTCTATGAATTTCTATGAAAATGATTCGGAACAGGGCAGCCTGTACAGCGACGGCAGACCGCAGCACCAGTGGTCGTCTTCCTAAAATAAATATTTTTACGACAATATTCGTTTAGTCAGTTAGTTTTCTTTTTTTTTAGAATATACCTAGTGACAATAAGTATTAACAAAATACACATTAATTAACTATCGGCAGCGTAGTACAACAGTCTAGTACGCCTTCAGCCGAAGCATGTGCGGTCTGCACTCCGTCTCGGAATAGAAACGGCCGCAAGTGCAGGCAACGATGCGGTCGATTGTAATTGTAGGCCGCAATGCCGCCTACGGCTGAAGTTAACAAGAAAGTCGCATACTTGTGACAGAATTGACATATTTAGTGTTACGATTCCTTTTACTGCAGCAAAAAGACCTCATGTGTGTGTAAGGACCTTCATTATCCTATTATCCCACTAATATTATAAATGTGAAAGTTTGGATGGATGGATAGATGGATGTTTGTTACTCTTTCAGGCAAAAACCACTGAACCGATTGCGATGCAACTTAATATGCAGATAGCTGAAGACCTGGATTAACACATAGGCTACTATTTATCCCGATATTCCCATGGCTTCGGGACTTACACGAGTAAAACCGCAGGGCGCAGCTAGTATTAAATATATTTATATGCACACTTACCTACAAAGGCAAAGATAGGTTACAACTGTTCTCACTGCCTTGAAGCCCGCACGTGACTTGAAAAATGAATTGGTTATTAGGTATACCGTTAAATTGAAATTTTATGATGATCCAAAAACTGAATTGGAAATAGGTAATTTGATTCAGTGAATGGAATTTCATTCGCTCTTATTTACTGATTATAATAGATCTATCGGTGTGGTATTACCTGTTTTTGTTTTAAAGAGAAAAGGTATGATATGGTACAGTCGTACAGTGCACCTGCTTTTTGAAGTGAAAATTTCTTTAGCAGCGTTGTGCACTTTTTGGGATGGGTAAAAAATGTTAAACTTGCGTCAGGACACATGACCTGATCGAAAATTCGTAAGATGGAGCCGAGTTTCTTATATTTTAAAAAATATAACATTCGAAATTCAAATATTTATGAGCGGCCAGGAGCGCAGAACTTCCAGTGTACCCTATATATACATTTAGATATGGTAATACCTACTTTTAATTTTTAACCTAATTATATATATACAGATGTGTGTGTGTGTATGTATATGCAAATACATTGTGAAGTTATGTTTTCACTTCTGACGTGCAGTCCTACGACTGACTGTTTTTTTTTTGTGGAGACCCCTCAGGTCGTCATCTCACCGGGGCCAAATGGCAAGTTGGTATGTCGGACTCGAACCGACTAAAACCACACAGTGTTCCGTCACAGGAAACAGGAAATGAGATATTTCCAGGGCCTCAGGTGTACCCTAAAAAGGAAATCCCTGTGAACCTCGTCAGTCTTGGTCGCCTGTTGAGCAAGGCGCTGCTAATGTGACATTTCTAGTAACAAATATTTTAAGAAGCGAAAATTTGCTCTTTGGTTAATTATGTAAATATACACACATACATAAGCCTTTCTTCCTTTCGGGGTAGGCAGAGATATCAGCCCGCCACTAGCTCCTGTCCTCACATTCCTCACAAGCTTTCTTCTACGATCAGTAACTATTCAGTCTATAAACGTGTATTCGTGGGAGAGCCATGCTTCGGCCCGTATGGGCCGGCTCGATCGGAGTGACACCAGTAAGTGGGCGGCGGGAGTCATTAACCATCAGGTGAACCGTCTGTTCGTTTGCCCTCTATCCCATAAAAAAGTCATAAATAAATTATGTTACGTCTTTATTATTTTTAACATTACCACATGAGATACCAGATATCTAGTTAAAACGTGGCTGCAAGGTCATAACACAATTTAGAAGTTCCTTTCAAAAAACGATTGTTACGGTTTTACACTATGAGGATGCTTAAATATATTTTATTATACATGTAACGTACTGAAAAGGGTAGCCAGAGGTGCATTACTCGCCCACACTTCTTCAGCTATAAAGCGAGATGACCTAACCTAATAATGAAATTTGCCCGACTCAGCATTCGAAACGAGGACACCTCACGATGACATACAAATATAGGAAGCCAATTTATGCCACAACGCAAACAAATTAGTATATTTTAATTCAACATTTAGTCGAAATAATTAATGATGAGTGAGTATATTCTCCTTATACTCGTAATTCGATAGGAGTAATTTCAGCAACATGCTACCAATTTGTATGAAATATTCAACCCGCATACTTCACGGCACGCCTTCATGAAATATTTCCTAACAGGCAGTTTACCTTCTCTAAGGTTTATAATCTGAATCAAACTTTAATTGGGTTATACTATACATGTATTAAGGGATTCAAAAGGGGATCAAAGATGTCGTTGTTATATTGTTATTATATTGTATGTAATTTTTGGGACAGCTTTCGTTTTATGCGGAATATTCTCGGACATATTATACAGTGCTATCTAGACCTAAATTAAGAATAGTTTGTACTTGGTGCTAGGCTAGAAGACGGATATATATGCATAGATATATTAAATAAAATATAGGGTGTTTATCTATAATATGTATGTGTTTAGAAATATATAAGCATTATAGAACAGGCTCTGCCTAGTTTGGGATCAGACGGCCGTGTGTGAGGTGTGTTAAGTTATTATTTTTATAAAAACATACATGATTTATACATGAAACTACGTCATCATCATCATCATCAGGTTTTCACTGTCCTCTGTGGGACATAGGCCTCTCCTAATGTACACCACTGAGCTCGATCTTCAGCTCTTCTTATCCCACAGGCCGCAGGGTGTCCTGTGAATTAGAGATTTTTTTATTCGAGATCGCATGGCTACGGCGTTAAGTTGTTCGTGGTAGCGTGCATTCGTTGTTAAGTGTTTCTTATTAGTAAACTTACGAGGACGTGGTATACCACGTCCGTGTTACTGTGTTACACCGAATATGGTGTAACACTTTTCTAAGTCAGGTAACACACCCTCTACGCGTCCACGTCCTCTACGTCTCCATTCCAGAACTCGTCTACTCCAACAGTTTATATAAATTTATTTTTATGTTTATAATTTATGGTGTCAATAAAAATAAGTAAACCAAGTCAATTAGACATATTCATGCATAAAAAAAGCGATTTCGCAACCTTGCTGTCGCATCCTCGACCGCATTCAGCAATGATCATATTTTTTTTCTTCTTTTCTTCAATCTCCATAATTTAAAATACACTCCCACATTCTTAAATCAAACTTCTTTCTACTTCTGCAGATTATTTGAAGATAACCAAGACCTGCTAAATATGTTCGAGAAGTTCCGCCAGTGCCGAACGAAGGAGGAACAAATCAACTCTATGGAACTTGCTGAACACGCCAACAACGTGATGAACACCCTCGACGAAGGCATCAAAGGTCTGGACGATTTGGACAACTTCTTCGCGTTTATTCACCAAGTTGGAGCCAGCCATAGAAGAATACCGGGGTTCAAAGTGGAATATTTTTGGGTCAGTAGCATTTTTTATCCAGGTTTTTTAAGGGTGTGTCCCTGATCTAGAGTGATCTGACTATAGCGTGTCAATAAACGTTAAATAAACCCCAACAGAAAAAGAGGGAATTTGACGTGTCTGTGTATCTGCTTGTCAGTGAGTCTGTGTGCCTGTTTGTGGTATCGTAGCTCCTAAACGAATGGACCGATTTAAGTGCGTTTTTTCTTGTATAATTGAAGAAAACCTGTTCAGCCGTTCGAAGATCATCAGTTCTTTTGTAATAGTTGAAGGGATTTTCGAGTCGGGTATTTAAATTTTTTTTTTTATGATTATTTGCATTTTCGATACGATATACGATCAAACGAGCGCGCGTCATTTACTTAATAACAAATGTAATAAAAACATGAACTTGTGTCTATATCCACAGTATTATCTAGAGAATATAGTAGGAACTGCTGATCCTGTATCACGCCATCAAAGTTTTCGTAGTACAACGTCCCAAAATCAACCGTGAGGCAACGGTCCGTCAGGCATAATAACCTAGACTGAAAAAGCTCGTTGCGGAACTTGCGGATAGAGCAGCTACGACGTCTATACTAGCCCTGCGGTTTCACCCGCGTAAGTCCCGATCCCGTCTTAATACCGGGATAAAAAGTAGCCTATGCGTTAATCCAGGTCTCCAGCTATCTACATACCAAGTGTCATTGCAATAGGTTCAGTGGTTTTTGCGTGAAAGAGTAACAAACATCCATCCATCCATCCATACAAACTTTCACATTTATAATATTAGTGAGATGAGATTATACGGCTATTTAGTTCAAGTAGTGTCTTTTCTCTTTTCTCCGCACTCAAACACAAATCAAGTATACGAGATAGTGCAGTGACATTAACGATTTCAAAGACTGCGGCATTCTAAACAGTTAATTTAGCGATCGATGGGCTTTGTTAAGCGTATTACTATTACGACCCATAATGGTTCTAAATTTAGTACCTTCGTTAGTTTTTTAACCCTAGACGCAAAAAGACGGAGTCTTATAAGTTTAACGTTGTAATCTGTGTGTCTGTCTGTGGCTCCTAGCTCCTAAACGAATGGGCCGAATTAGTTTAAATAGTTTAAAAGGTGTCTTAATCTATAATTCAAGGAAATTTATGCAGCCGTTCGAATATCATCAGCTTTTAAGGGATTTTGGAGTCGGAGGTATTTCAATTTATTAATTTACGCTTGTATAAGTTTTTGTCTCTTAAGTTGCCATATTCCTCGTATTTACTTTGAATTTTTATTACGGATTTAAGATAAGTTTTAGTTTCCCTGATAAGCGTTTGTGGTTACTGCTGTTGATCCTGGAGCAAAATTGCACGCCTTTGTAGTCAAATAAACACATTTTGGTAATGCATCTATAAGGGAAAGAAGCTGTCGTAAAAAGCAACTATTCTCAGCTCCCCTGGTTGTTAGAGCTGTTACGCAAGTAATCTATACTAATTTAGTAAAGCTGAAGAATTTGTTTGGTTGAATTTTCAATTCGACCCAGTAGTTCTTGAGATTAGTGCAATCTCAAGAACTACTGGGTCGAATTGAAAAATTATTTTAGTGTTGAATGTCCCATTTATCGAGGGATGCTATGACCAATAGGAGCGGAGCATCAATGAAAAATATTGCAAAAACGGGGAAAATTTACAAACGCGGATGAAGTTGCGCAGGTCAGCTAGTAGTCACTACATACTCGTATTATAAAACAAATTCGCCCGCCGCGGCGCCCGTCTATCTGTGTGTCTGTCTGTTTGCCATAAACTCAAAAACTACTGAACGGATTTTCATGCGGTTTTCACCAATAGATACAGCGGTTCATGAGGGAGGTTTAGGTATATCATCTGTTAAGGTTTTGTGTAAATTGGTTGAAATATGATGATGATTGTTGGTGATGTCTTTGCTACCCGTTCGAAGTCGGGGCGGGTTGCTAGTTTCATAATAAAAGCCTGCCGTTTGTATGATGATGCACTGTGTGAAGTTGACTTGTTTTGTCTATATCTTAACTCCTTTAAAAAAGAGGGTCTTCATTCTTTTTAACTCCTTTCTCAATAATTTGTTTTAATAAATATCTGTTGCTTTAATAAAAATCGAACTCCTCTCACCTCTTTTAAAAATGTTAAAATTTTTAAATGTGACTCGATTTGTTTTAGTTTTTAAATTCATAAACATGATCTAGATGATTAGGGAACTATTAGGCCTATAAGTACATATAAATATGTTTAATCTTAACATGTAAATGACTTCTTGTTCCTCAAAAAAAAAATTATACAAAGAGGGAAGTATCCCTCTATATCTTAACTATTTAAATATTTATAGGTGAGGTACGTTCCTAGCATGATTTTTCGTTTACCTGTACAAAACATCAACGATTTTTTACTTGCGATTTAAATATATCTGCCTATGCGATATCTTTCCTATCGCCGGAGCAAGCGTTATCAATAAAATTCAACGGTAGATCCGGTTCGAGTGAGCCCGGAGAGGGCGGCCCTATTCACACCCCACCTCCATGAACCTTTTGTAATTTAGAGTAATATCAGTTTCAGGTACTTCTCGCAATAAAATAAAACGTGCTTTAATAATGTGAACCTTTTGAAATTGGTATGAGATTAATTTGGTGATTGCCTTTTGTCAACCAAAGATGCTTTAAAAATTAGATATGGTATGTGATTCGAGGTATAAGAACCTAGCGATTATGAAACTGTAAAGTACATATTTAGCAAGAAACTTATTACTGAATTTGCATATGCTAGAACTAAAAAATGCCGGGAACTAGTTGCTGCTGTCTTATCGTTGCTCTCTACTCATTGGTAATGCAAAACACTTTTTTTTTTTTGTGACTGTGGAAACCCATTTGGGCCGTCACCCCACCGGGGTTTTCGGTGGGCGGTGTGTAGGAAACGAACCGACTAAAACCACACGGTGTGCCATACTGCGCCGTAAGTAGGAGGGATCCGGGTAATGCAACACAATAACCGAAACGAACCTAATGATGTTTTTCATATGAACGAAACACAGTTTATGATACTCTGAGAAAAGGTTTATTGATCTGAGCAAGTTTCTCCGTTTTTAGGGTTCCGTTACTTAAAAGAAAAAAAAGGAACCCTTATAGGATCACTTTGCTGTCCATCTGTCTGTCTGTCAAGACACTTTTTCTCAGGAGCCCGTGCACGCATCAAGTTGAAATTGATACCAAATATATTAGTCTACAGTCCCTTGAAGCTATAAAAAAATCAAGCGTTTAAGTCAAATCAATCAAAAGATATGGCCACTTAAGCTCTAGATTTGATCAAATTTGAACATTTCGCAGGTAAATCAAAACCTATGAGATACTTCCCATTGACATAGAATCATGAAATTTGGTAAGAAGCAATATCTAGCAGCGCAAGTAAAGGAAAAAATCTGAAAGTCGTTAATTTGTTGTTATAACACATAAAAAATAGTTTTTGTGATTACAAACTTATATTTTTCGGTTGGAAAGTTGACTTTCCTGTACATCGCAACCGTAAAGGTTGTCTTTCGGAGAAGACGGGCAAAAAACTTCTAGAATTGATTCCCGAGATGGACGTACTATCTACATACAACTTTGTTTTCTTACGGAATCCTCGGTTCAATTCAACTAGACATCCACCGTCCCCTACCTCGTACTTTAGATGATGTGATGATATAGGTAGGACATATCAAAGTTTCCAATTATTGTACAAAACTTGTCAACATTTTCAATATAACATATTTCATTATACATATGTACTTACATACATATAATACCAAGTTGTGACATGTTCAATCATTTTCTGTCGGTTGTTATTCCGACTGGCGCGGGCGGTCGGTTAATTTCACTCGATCCATTTTCCAAATGTTTTCAGTTATGATTGGTTTTATTGAAATTCGTTAATGGATTTTTGTCAGTTTGTATTGAATTCATTGTCCATTCGGTTTTTTGTTAAACTATTAAGTCAGTTGGGAATTGATATAAGTAAACAATGGCCCGACATGAAAAACACTTTTTTGGGCTAAAATAAAAAAGAATATTATATAGTAATGCAAAATACGAGATGCTTGGTTGGACACCTCCTAGTGCCTACTAGTGATGTGCCGAATATCCGTATCCGTTACCTACTTTTTGGCAGATCTTGAACGGATCTTTTACGTTTTTATATTTTATTAGGTTTATGAAATTCTTAATTTATTTTATTAAATATATCTGATGTAGTGAGTTGCTAATATTATTGTCAGTTATAAGGTACTATTTGACTATCTTTATAACGAGATTAAACTCTAAATCTTTGTGATGTGTATTAAAATAATTATAAAAAAATGTGAAAGAGCAGTGTACGTTGAAACATGTCGTATTACAGTCCTCAGAGTCAACTAGTGCGTCAAAGTCACGCGTATCGGCATCAAATGAGAAAAAAACTTGAGGTCCGTATCCATATTCGCGGATCTAGGCACTAATAATACGTATCCGTATCCGCGGATATATATTTTTAACGATCCGTCACATCACTAGTGCCTGCTAATCAATAATACCTCCTTTCTTCTTCTATAGCATCTTTACGTGACATCCCAAGTAGATTGAGAGACTTCTTTTTTTTATGGGATAAGGGGCAAACGAGCAGGTGGGTCACCTGATAGTAAGCCGCCCATGGACACCTGCAACTCAAAAGTCACAAGTGCGTTGCCGGCCTTTAAAGTGGGAGTAGGGGAATCGGAGGAAGGGAGGAAGAGGGAGAGTGCGGGTAGGGGGAGAAGAGGGGGAAAGGGAAGGGTTAGGGCCTCCGGTAACCTCACTCACTCGACGAAAAGCAATTCATTGCTTCACTGCCGGTTTTCTGTGAGGCCGTGGTATTACTCCGGTCGAGCCGGCCCATACGTGCCGAAGCATGGCTCTCCCACAGTTACAGTAGGTTGCTATGACTTTAATGTTTTTTAATACTTATAACTATTCTGGAGCCCTTACTACACCGTACTTCCTAATAGGAATACAACATTATACATGCAATGATGTTCAATAGCTAAATGCTCGATGTAAGTTGCTGAGACTCAAATTATGATGTACACTATATATTTCGTACTCACTACAAACAATCAATCCCCTGGCTTATTTCCTAATTGGGGTCAGCCCTCCCGATCTGGTATCTTGGCGATTGCGATTGCGTCATTTCAGACGTTAACTCTAGCCCTAAGTTTATAGATTTCGAATCGAATCGTTCCTGAGGCTGTCTCGTGTAGAGGCGAAATACGTATCTAAAAAATATGATTTCATAGCAGCGAAAGATTGCAAATTACGGTTTTGGAGGTACATGCCTACTGACAAGTAGGTATATCTTACAGTGGAGTGTGGTTAGGATTCCCAGTCTATGGGACTTCGTTGAGGTTTATCCTCACCCTCGCTCTTCCTCTGGGAGGTCTGATGATCCCACTAAACAAAAGAAAAACAATACTTGTTATGCTACTTTAACAGGCTCTTCTGTAGAGTGTTTCATATGTCGATTTGTACCAATATACACAAAAATCCCTCATCCCTCCCTCCCTCCCTCTCCATGTCTCTCTGACGCTGTACATGTAAATATAAGAAACTCGGCTCCGTCGTACGAATTCATACGTACGTGCGTATGTCATACGTAGAAACAGAGGACAGAGGACAGTCAGACATCAGGGTCACGTGTCGTCGGACATCAGGGTCACGTGTCCTGACGCGAGTTTAAAATTTTTTACCCATCCCAAAAAGTGAACAACGCTGCTAAAGAAGTTTTCACTTCAAAAAAATATATTTTACCAATAGAAAGCTACGCTATTTTAGATGGACTCAGTCATTACTCATTATAGATAATTGTACAACCTGAGCAGGACGCTAGTATGTTAGAATCGAAGTAAACCAACAATATTATGGAGGAAAGGTTTGCAATTTGCCTTCAACACAAAAGAAAGATCTTGATGTATGTTTTTTTTTTGTATGTGGGTATCGCCACAAAAATGGTGTCAAGTATTCAGTTATTAATTCAAACTACAAAAACCTTACTAATATAACGCAGCACGGTAATACAAAAATCGATGTTTAATCATGCTTTACCTTCTGAATAACTTTAAAAGTACAATAAACTCCCGCGAAATTGGCCACAGAAAAATCCAACGTAATATATTACATTCATGAAAGGTGCTATTCACAGGCCAACGTGGTTGGTCGCAGGTGGCCTTTACGGGTGGGTCGAGAAGAGTGCCCAGTAGCGCATATGTAGCTCGAGGGTACTCAAGCCCACTGAACGACACAATAAGTAGATGGATGTTTGATTTCTAGTCCGAATTAAACTGTTAGGAATGTATGGAATCTGGACGTTATTACAATCGCAAAGCTCATTGACTTTTTAACCCTTTTCACCGGCATTTATTGTCACTGCTTCGTTTCTAAAGGTTGAAGCTTGATATTATAAATTTATGTATGTTTATTTTATTTTTTAAGACAACTACTTGTCATGTTTCCTGAGTCGCGGGGGACGTTACAGACATTGAAACAGCGAACACAAAGAACGCCTAGACTCGGGCCAACTATTTGTGGATCACATAATTTTTTGTCCCGTGTGGGAATCAAATTTTAACCATTGCGCTATGCGAAAAAAACAAACTTTTCAGCTTTTTTTTTAGTATAGACGTAGACTAGGATAACAAAAAAAATACATAATAAGGAGAAAGAATAAAAGAAAAAGTATTTACATATTAAAAAAGTGCTTACTCAAACATGAAATAACAAATTGAAGTAATAGAAAAAAAAAGAAATACAAATAAAAAAAACAATCAGTCGTAGGACTGCACGTCAGAAGTGAAAACATAACTTCACAATATATTTGCATATACATACACACACACACACACACACATCTGTATATATATAATTAGGTTAAAAATAAAAAGTAGGTAATAACATATCTAAATGTATACACAGGGTACACTGGAAGTTCTGCGCTCCTGGCCGCTCATAATTGCCTTGCACGCACTTGCACGTTTGTTACTGAAATTGGTGATCACTTACTGAATTGGTCACACTAGAAACCTTCTTCACAATCTTTTGGTATAGATAGATAGATAGAATATTCTTCATTGTACACCTTTAATAACATACAGTTGAAACAGATCTCATATAAAATATTAGAGTACAATGGGCGGTCTTTTCGCTAAATGCGATCTCTAGGGGGGGGACAGCACTGACAGATGGGCGTTTGATCGGCTATCTGACAGATATAATTACAGAAAAATTAAATGAAAACATACTGGTTGATGGCGTACTATTATATATAATATACAGACAATAATTTACACATATTCCACTAATATTATAAATGTGAAAGTTTGGATGGATGGATGGATAGATGGATGGATGGATGGATGGATGGATGTGATGAACCACTGAACTGATTGCAATGAAACTTGGTATGTAGATAGCTGGAGACCTGGATTAACGCATAGGCTACTTTTTATCCCGATATTCTCATGGGATCGGGACTTACGCGGGTGAAACCGCGGGGCGCTGCTAGTAGATATATACATACGTATAGCTATTTATTAGAGATTACAGACTCGTAATATATTCGAAAGTAATTATGATCCATGAGTATATTTATCGTTGGAATATTCTTAAGTTATCTCTCTTATATTGTGAGGTTACGTATAATTCTAATACTTATACATGTGATACTGTGAGACGTAACTATACTATGTACACCTAGGTATACTACAGTGTTAAACGTGAAATTTTAGAATTTTGGTCGTGGGAGAGCCATGTTCGGCACGTATGGTCTGGCTCAATCGGAGAGAAAACCACAGACACAGGCTCAGCAGTCAGGATCAGTAACCACTAGACCAGCAGGCTCGTCACTGTCATAGTATCTTTGAAAGCCGTGGCTAGAGACCTCATTCCACAATTTGATGGTACGCACGTAGAATATTGCTTGTTGCTCGTCCAGTCTAGTCGAATTAAGTGTGTAATTCTAATAGAATAAGTTTTGTCTAGTTTGTTGTTTTTATCCGCAAGAGTTTGGCACTAATTCTGTAGCCTTCAAACGCCATGGAAATAATCGTGTGAATACTTCTATCAAAACTTACTTCGGCACGTATGGGCCGGCTCAACCGGAGTGATACCACGGCCTCACAGAAAACAGATTGCATTGTTTTTCGGCGAGTGAGTGAGGTTACCGGAAGCCCTAACCCTTCCCTCTCCACCTCCTCTCCTCTCCCCTACTCTCCACCTCTATTCCTACTCCGACCTTAAAGGCCGGCAACGCACTTGTGACTCTTGAGTTGCAGGTGCCCATGGGCGGCGGTAGTCATTTACCATCAGGTGACCTGTCTAGCCCCAATATCATAAAAAAATATCAAATTTAAATGGGACCCACCTTGAGTACTATCGATTCAATTGGAAAAAAATTACAAAAAGAATGATTGAAATCGGTTCACAAATGGCGAAGATATCGCGTAACATAATCACAAAAAACACTTTCAAATTGAGTACCTCCTTTTTTGAAGTCGGTTAAAAATACTTTTTTTTCGCAAACGCTCTGACTTTATCAACTTGACTGACATACGAGACTGACTGTATTAAAAACAACTACAGAGTCAAAGTCACTTCAGTTCAGTTTTCCATTATAACAGTATTAGCTCACAGGTTTATATGTATCTTGTTACCATTAATTGAGCTTATATAACATATTAAAATTAATTAATTTCCCTTAACCTAATGTAATCATACGTTTATTACATCAATTAATTGGCCTCGCCCATAAACAGCGTTGTAAACGACCCTCGGTATAGCCATTTGACAAATTAGTGCGATTGGTGGGCGTTGATCAGAGTAGAGTATTATATCTAAGTGATTAATATAAAGTCTTTTGGTAGTATGCACAGCCGCAGATGTTAAACTCCAAACCACTGAAGGGGTTCAGGCCGATAGCCAATCAATCAAAATTATTACTGGAGAGAAAAACTTTGCCTGATGATTGATACAGTTATTATCACTAAAGGTCTACAAGAGAAGCTAGTAAATTTAGTCATTCATCTTTTGTTTTGCTTTATGGATGAATGAAAGTTGGAACTGTGCCAACTATGGAGATATATAACTGTCATACTAGAGATTTAAATAACTCAGTTATTTTTTATCATCATTATATCAATACGTGAAGATAATTCTTTGTACCCCTTTTTAAGAAAATCTCGCTAACGTAGTAACGTGAATTTTGCAATATTGACAGTTTCTATATGGAAGAAGTGCAGAAAGCTAAAATTTTTAAACAATATGTCTTACAACTTTAAAAATTATGTAAAAACGCTTTAATGACATTACACGCGTCCAGTATATGTAATTACCTGTCATGGTAAGTAAGTCTATATAATGACAGCTCAAGTTATAATGGCTAATAAAAAACCATGGTCTAAATTCGACTACCACGCGATCTGTAGTATACATAAAAGTTCTTGACAATTATGTCATCAAACAGTTATTTTTTAAATTATGTGCTCATGTGAAGCCTTTTTTTACGAAGTATAGCAAGCGGCACACATTGCTGGTGTTCTTGTTAACCCCTCCAGCTAAGCTGACTGCTTGTGTTAGGAGTGCGTTCATGTCGGTAGTGCGCTTTGTGACCGACGCCGACATTGCGCTACCGCTTGCTGCCAATAATCTTCGTCTTGTAACTGTTTATTGTTTAGCATAGTATAAATATTTCTGTAGGGTCAGTAATGGGGTGGGAGCTTAAGCAGTAAAACTTAATAATAATCGATTCTCACTCAGTTAATATCGGTTTTACTTTCCGCTCCTTATTCCGTCATGTGGTTAAATATTTGATAAATTAGATTTGCTAAATTTGTTATTAATTATGGAAGGTTTAGTTTTATACATAACTAGTTATAGTAGGTGGAGTGGTATTTTAATATAAGTACAAAACTTTCGTAGAAGTAATGAACGACTAAACCCTAAAAATTAAACAACAACAACTTTCTAATCTCTTTTGTTAATCGCGCATTTTTTCCTGCAAAAGCAACACCATAAAAAGATTCAGGAAAATGACACTTGAATTTAATAAAAAAACAGGCGTTGAGATTCGTATCAGCTCTGAATCAGAAAATCAAATTTAACTGTATTGCTTAGTTAATACTTCCTTCATTTCTAAGATTTCGAAGAAAAGTCTACCTATTGGTTTTGTACCAGTTGTCGAGTTTACCAAAAATTTCTTTACAGGAGGTCTAGTTATGATCCCTAGACCCCAAAACAACCGCCAGTTAAAAAGTTTATAAATATATATATGTATGTTTGTAGATAAGAGTCGCAATTATGCACCGATTGCTTTCAAACTTGGACGAAAAATCAACAGGGTAAAAATGAAGGTTAAGTTCGTGAAGTATTCCCCCAAAAAAACACGAAATCTACCTCTGCGGGCCTGCTGCGGGCCCGGATTTTTTTTATTTTGATTTGTATCACATAGGTGTACCTATATATATTATCATCGTATTACTTTGAAAAGTAGTAATGAAACTCACGTACAGAAGTACTCAATATTCCTATTAAATTTAGAACTGCAGAAGCCAATGACATTTAAAACATCTTAGGCAGAGGCCTATTAAAAAGCGCTGATAATTACGTGACACACAACTTAAGCAACGTACACACGTCCTTGGTAGAGGGTAGGTACGTAGGGTCCGAAACTCGGCGGGCATCCCTGAAATACACACGTGGTAAAAAACGTATAGGTATCTTGAATAAATACTCTTTATACGTATTCACTGCTGTGTTCCGACCCCTGTTTACCCTTACCTCTATGCCCTACACACAGGTCTTCTCTTGTTTATTCTTCATTTGTTAACCAGTCAATCTTACTATAGAATGCGCTCCCTCCTGAAATTAGGATGTTCACTAACCGTGACGTGACACATTTAAAGCTAAAGTCCGTTAATTTTACTGGAAAGAATTAACAGAAATATCCTTATGACTTGATCGTAGCAGTGTTACAGAAAGGTTTGGTCAAATTGTAGAAGCGCTATGTGTGTATGTTCATTTCAAGGTTTATTTTTTGTATTCGGACATTTTCGGAAAAATCCGGATCCAAATTTGGCCTATTAGATATCGCCATGTGGAATTAAATCCGTCTCGGGCAATGTAAAAAGCATGCATCATTATAGAGCATAAGCATGTCAAATACCGTTAATGTACTCCTAGAATGAATAACGTTATTCGATGATAAATTATGAATTTCTGATGAATTGTTAACAATACAATTCATTAATCATTTCGTTTTATGAAATCAAGGTTCATATTTTATCGTTTTCTCGATTGAATACGCATTCGGTTCGCCGATTTGCGAAATTATTTATGGGGGTAGTTTATTATTCGTTTTCATTAAATACTTTTAATTTAGATAATAGATGTTTTAATAATGTAAAACAAAATCTAAATCTGTTAATATGACTGTGTGGTTTTAATCGGTTCGCCGAAAACACCGGTGGTGGTGATGACGTAGGCCACAGTCCAAGAAATAGGTATTACGCGACCAAATTATAAGGTATGACAAAAACTAGCCTGGTTGAGATAATAAAAATATATTTTTTACGGTTAAGAGGGCAAACGAGTAGACGGGTCACCTGATGATAAATGACTACCGCCGCCCATGGGCAACTGCAACTCAAGAGTCGTAAGTGCGTTGCTGGCCTTTAAGGTGGGAGTAGGGAAAGGGTTGAAGGGGGGAGGGCGGCGGTAGTCATTTACCATCAGGTCACCCGTCTGCTCGTTTGCCCCCTATACCATAAACAAAAAAAAAACCACCACCTGGCTCCATCATCAAACCATTGTAGAATATTGTATTGCATAAGCCCAATCTGTTAGACTCGTCAAAACGAATCCAATGAGCCCAAATTCGAGGGGTTTAGTAGCCACTGAAACGTTCCACTATCCCCGTTCTAGCTCCATCATGAGATCAGCTCCAAGGTGTCAAATTATAGTATTGTCATCTGAGCCTATACATGCAAAGTTTCAATTCGATACGACTATAAAATTAGAAGTAGATTGAAATTTACTTCCAAGATTTTTTCCATAGTAAGTTACATAAAGGAAAAAACAGAATAACAGAAACAGATAAAGGAAAAATTGCGGTAAATTTTTAGTTGCATCATATAATAAAAATATTTTACGGAACCCTCGGTGCGCGAGTCCGACTCGCACTTGGCCGGTTTTTTTTTGTTTAACTTATAAACATTTCCCATTACCTAAAATGTCCTTAATATTTTTTCTAACTTTACATTACACTTCTAGTAATAAGGCGAAGGTGTAACTTAAATATTTTTGTTTATTCAAGGAGTACCTAAAAGTTTGTACCAAGTTAAAGTTCTTTAATTAAGAACAGCGGTACATAAACCCTATTACAGTTTTGCTTTCTGTGACAATCCAAGTTAATTACTTAAGATGGTTCTTAGTTAGAATATATTAATTAATAACTTGTATTAACAACACACTCGAAAGCAATGATTCTAGGTCACATGAAGATACCTAATAACGGTAGCTTAGTGAAATAAATTATATTTAATAGAGAATTAAATACTCCTTAAATGAAAGTAATAACATTTCTTGGTTATGGTACAGTTATGCCATATTGTTTGGCTGTTATTCATCTGCGTACCCTTGTCCCAATTTTATTTGGGGTCGGTGCAATATGTTTTATTCTTCCATTATACTCCATCGTTCGTCATTTCACTGCTTACTCCATTTCTAGCCATATCTTCTTTCACATCCATCTTTTTTTTGATCGTCCTCTTCTCTTGTACCCGTCAACATCCAAACATAAAACTCTTTTCACCACATTTAGGCTGTTTTTGTGTTTCAATAATAATTTTTTGATCTTTGTTTTATAAGTACATCGTGGCTCTAGCAGAATATCCTTACCTTTCATTATTTCCCTTGATTCGGCTGCTATCTTAATAATTTTCGGTTTTTAAGTCATCTATAGCATGTGTTATAACCGCATTTGCACCTAAAACGACAAAAAAAATTGGCTATGTTAATATTATATGTACGAAGAAATATTGAACTGCCTTTAACTTGACTAAAAGTAACCATTGACACTGGTGTCGTAACAAATAAATCAAAGCGTTGAAGGGTATGTCGTAACCGGAAATTAGGGGTAAAGGCGTCTTCCGGCGTCCGAAGAATGCCCAGTATTGCTTGGATTTTACGTTACATATTTTATCAGTGGCCACTGGCTAAAGCCATGAACTTTGTGAATAAATTATGGATAATCGGTATAGTTTGGGTTTCTTTGGCGCGGTGTATACAAATTTTTATTGCCTTAGTGTGACAAGTTTCGTTGGGCCTATAGAGTGCGACGCGGATTCTCGGCGAGCGGATGAGCAGACGCTTTCCGTCGAGGATGAATTGCGTTCAGTTCGCAGCGCGGAAAGTCCGTTTCGCAGTGAACGCTATAGCTTAGTACATTTTATAATTTGCCGCGGAAGTCCGCGTAGGTCATCCGCGTCGCACCGTTAAAAGCCTTACTATCTAATGTAGAATCACATAGGATTTCCGCGACGGAGGGCAGGAGAAAGCGATTACCTCCATCCTAAGAAAGATCGCGGTTAAAAAGTCAAATATATTACATAGTATTTTATTGGGTTAAAGACGACTTCCCAGCAACAGCAAGTTCGAGTTACAGGTGTGCGAGCCTGACTTGCTTGAACTAATGCTTACATTCTCCAATCCAAATGAATGGATTGGATGGACGGAGTGTAAGCAACACCAATTGCTTATACGGATGAATATTCCTATCCTTCCATTGCCTTCCCTTTGGAAATTAGAGTTGGTACTCTAATTCCCAAACAGCCCAGTAGACGGTAATATGCTTGCCCCCTGTTACGTTAGTGGAAATAAATCATAGTTGTTGGCGTAATCAAGTTGGCAAAATGTGGCTGTTAAATATACCTCTGCCAACCCGTTCAGAGATGCAGGCGTAACTGTATGTATGAATGTGTTATATTGCAATTGTAACAGTATTGGCAACGCGCAAGTGACAGAACTAGTGCTGCGAATGTTTATACATAGGTCTCGTATACTGATTAGCATAATGTGGTTTGGTAAATTTGTATTAAAAATTATGATAAAACCTTTTTGAGTAGACTGCATTAAGTAACGAACAGCAAAAATGCGTCAAATATTTCATCTGGGTTTAAATTTTGTTTTTTTCTTCCACAGAAAATCGAAGCACCATTCCTAGCAGCCGTGGAGTCGACGCTGGGCGACCGCTACACGCCAAATGTGGAAAACATATACAAAATCACCATAAAGTTTATATTAGAAACGCTCATAGAAGGCTACGAGAAAGCCGGCAATAAGCCTAATTCCACGTGAGCTCAACTATGTACAGAACAAAACGTTTGGAAACAGAACTGGAAAGTACCGAATAGGTGTCATACAGTAAACGGCTGAAGTTTTAAATTTAAACGGAACTGGTTGGAAACTTTGAAAACGGAATGTTCGACTTCGAAATAGTCCAGTTTTCAGGAATATTACTGGTAATAAATTATGTCAATTTAAATTTGTAAGTGAAGTGTACAGACGTTTATAAAAGCATCATGAATTGTGTGTATAATGTGAATAATTATATTATTGTGTATAGTTGTCACTGTTATTTTTCGGTCGTCTGTATTTAGACTGGTATAGCATGGGACTAACTGTTCTGATTAGGACGCTTTTGAATAGTTATGTAATTTTAATTATAGAAACAAAATGTAGATAATATAGTAAAAAGATGTGTGTTTAAACTAAGGAATTTTAAACCAAATAACTTTTATAAATGTCACAAAACGCTTGTTAGAACTAATTTAATAATGACTATATTTATTTCTAATGACATTCTTCTTAACGTTCTGTGAGTTGGCTGGCCCAACAATATTATTGTGTACTTAATTAATTATAATTTTTAATTTAAACTATTCGGCATAATTATTGTTAAATTGCGTCTTCCGTGAGTGAGTGTTGTAGTAGTACCTACACATAAGTTTCATGTGGAATAATTTCGTTTGTTCGTATAAAAACTTTCGTGAGTGGTATACATATTAATTAGGATATACAGTTTTACTCACGTGTATATTTCGGTGATGCCCGACTAGTTTCGCACCTAACGGGAGCCCTTTATCAAGGAGTGAGGCGTGCTACCGCGTCGGTTGCAAGTGTAGTCTGGCATCCCCGAAATATACATGTGAGTAAAACTGCATATCCTAATTATTATAATTTCGTTTGTCTATCAACTTTTATAGTCAAAACTTCTAACTAAGGTACTTGTAACTACAATTGGTGGAAATTAGTTGAACAATCGAGGAGGCAGAGGCGTGTCTTTATATATTTACTTATATTGGTTATAAAGACACATTTACAAGCTACTGAAACTTATCAAACTGCGTAAGATTAAAAATAAAAAATGTTTGTGTAAAACTTCTGTTTTTTTAGCTCTGTTTCATTTTTTACATGTCAACCAGCAAACATAATGCACAAAACGTCGTTGATATTTTTTTTTTACTAATATTATAGTAAGATATTTATTCTACAGTACCAACCTATACCTCTATGCACAAATCAGATGATTTTTCCATCTTAATATATTTTACTAGACACTGTTTCTAAAAGTACCTTAAATATTTAAAAACGAATGTATCTATATATATATTTAAAATAAAAATTATTTTGTACATTTGTAAACTGTTACTTATTGTTAAAAATTAGGTCCTCTAAAAAATAAGACTATAAAAATCCCGGAATATCAACATAAAAATTATTTGGCTTCAGTTCATTTCAGTTGTTAAAATGTGATAGTAATCGCAATTAATTACAGAATAACGCGCTCAAACTAACCTATTATATTATATTGAAATTCTACTTTGATATTCCGGATTCATTTGATATTTCGGATTGACTTGGTGTATAGTTAAATCCCTTGTCTGATCTTCACTTGTCCTTTTGTATCAACAAAAACATTTCAACTTCGAATTCAGTTTCTTCACTCGAAGTCGTAATTTAATTATATATTCTTCAATTTCACACCGCCTTCATATTCTTTAGTTAAATTTCAAATTACACAAATTTATTTTCATTTATAATAAGTGTTATTGTACGTCAAAGTAAAAGTGAAGGAACAAACTGCAGCAATTTGAAACAGCAGTGATAAAACAGTTCTAGAACTTTGTCAAAGGTAAACTGAATTCGTTTAACGTCTATCAAATTTAAAAACATCGTAACATTGTGTAGAAGTCTTTCATTAAACATGTATGTATCAACCGTATCCTTGTACTAAAACCAATTTAACATGTAGTCAATCAACATCAAAATTAGGCAATTTACTTACACATGAACACGAAGCTTTTTCAATGTGATCATGATCACGCGTTGGCTGCGCACTGAATGTTCAGAAGTTTCGACTTTATTATAAACAAATCTATTGGAAGCAATATCGAACTGAAAACTTTGTAAAGCTTCTTTAACCTACTATAGCTTCTTCAACCTGCCTCTACTTCTGATCTCGAAGATTCATTCGTTGCTAAGAGCAGTTATCTTTTAAAATTCAATATCACGTGTCATATATAACGACTTAACATTATCTCAGTTCAATGATTTAGCTTGCATTTTAAATTTATAAAATATCTGCATGCACAGAATCGATTTTAAGAACCAGTTCTATATTATTAATGCGCGATCATAATTACAATCCCAATGAATTTACAGAGATATTCAACATTCCTACCGCATTCAAAAATTAATTGCTCAAACGGTAATATGAATAATTACGCTGTTAAATTGTCACAATACCGTTAAATTGTTTAATGTATGCATGTGATTTCCTGATAAAGTAATTTATCGACGGTTTAAGGGTAGCTGGAAGTATTACTATTTGTGTGATTAAAAACATTGAGAAAGCGAAACGTAAAACCAATTCTGATATCGTACTCTCTCACGGAACTATTAATGTTGAATCGATTCCAAATTCTAAATGTTGTAGCTATTTAAGTCATTATTTACTTTATTGATACTTTCACATGCGTCCTTTCTCCAAGCACATTATTTTGTTTTTAAATTTAGAACGGCGTCTACAAATTTCGTCAAGTATAAAGGATAAAGAAAAATGAGACACTTAAAAATCATTTACATTTTGTCGGTTAACTTTGACCAACTCCAATGATGGCGGGTTAGTTCAATAAAACAAAATATATACCTAAACTGAAATTGAAAAACCCCGCGGGGCTACCAATACAGGTTGATTTCAATGTGGACTTGATTAAATTGATTTTCTTCTTCTATCTGTTCTGAAATCTCAATGTCATTACCCTCTAGGAACCATTGGGACTTAAAATATTGCAGACGACATAAATGTGATTATAAGATGAACGCGTTTTGGTCTGCTCTTCTGGGCTTTTATTCGTGGCCTTGGGACATAGATGCGAAGCCTTGGACATCTTATCAAAAGTGTGAATATTGGAATCTGTTTTTTTATCTCGTAGTTTTTTATCTTACAGTCATTACTTCTATATTTTCGTAAATAAATAGACAAAAACTGAAAAGAAAAGAATATATGTGTGTATACGATATAATCAATTATTTATTTTAAAAAATAAAACTTCACAATGTCAATTTACCACCTTAATGCTTCATGTTATCGTTTGAGCAATTATTTTCTGACTGTGGGATGATCAATCGGTTAATTTATGGGGTTGTAGTTATGATGCTTAGGTACTATATCGATATAATTATGAAGGTTATAACTGGTTCTTTAAAACATTCTATTTTGTCCAAATGAGAGCTGGTATTATGGTCCTTCCGATTAGTAACTATTATTTCATCAGAAATATCAAACGTTAAACTTAATTTTAATTCGTAAAATCAAAAGAACGCAACTTACAAATAATCATGGCGAAAAGAGCCCTTCAACTCTAAAAATAAGAAGTAAAATTATTTTTAGCAACAGTAGGAAATTCTTTGCGCATTAATCTTTAATGACGTCACAATTCACCTCAGATGTTGCCAAGTGTACCTGTCGGCTTTCAGCAAAATATTTACCAAGATGTTGACCGAGTTATGGCTTAATAATAGCTTTCCGCTATCAAATTAGTAAGGATTCATGCTGAAAGTTATTATATGCTGATAGACTAGTCTAATATCGTCTGAGGAATTATGTTATGTAAGAGCAGAACTTAACCTTGTTTCGTCTGTAATACAATTCGATAAAAAATAATTCGTATCCATGATTGTAACAGAACCATCATCGTGACAGCAAGGGCCGGGCAAATTAGATCAGATGTTGTGCCCAATTCGCAGGTATGTGATCCAAATGTGAGGGTACTTGACGTGCGTCAGTTTGTTTCAGAAGTCCCTTGGAACACAGAGTGATATACAACACAAAAATATACATATTATTCGCACGCAGTACCGAATAGTAGTGAAAAGCAAAAAGGAGCGAACAAAACTTCTACCTCTTCACAGATCCGCTCTGCTTAATTCCGGTCCTCTGCGTTTCAATAGAAAGACATCCTTTTCGATATTCGATTCTTAATATTATTTAGTATCGAGTAGTCATCAATTCTGCAAAGGTTAGGTGCCTAGAGTTAACAGTTTTTGGTATCAATCAATCAATCAGCCTATCATAGTCCACTGCTGGACATAGGCCTCTCTCAATGTGCTCCAGTTTTTGGTAGTTTGCTATGAATTATTATTTAATACACTAAATATTTTTATGCGTTGATTTAAATACATGATAAATTTGAGTTATTAGTCTAGACAGTCATGAATTCTCTTAACTTTTTATGCCTTTCTTGATCTACTTACGAACTTCTTATAAATGTATAGCGAAAAAAGTGAAGTTTATTTTACACAAACGGGAAAATTTATCGTGCCTACGCACACCGTGGTTTAATCCTCTCATCCAATGTAAGCAAATTTAGTAAAATTTATGAGTTTGTATACTACTTCTATCGTTTTGAGTACATTTCTCAGTTCTTTGTGCTCAAACTTTCCTGAGGAATTCTAAAAAGTAGTTGGAGATGCTACGCCACAGTGGATTGTTTATTTTTAGATGGAAAACATCTTTAATTTTTTAAATATACTGTATTTGTACTTCACAAATTCGCACAATTACAGTCATTCAGACAATTTCGCTCATCAATTATGTGTATAGCTAGTCTGACGGCTACTTTAACAAAAAATATTATAATGATGAGTTAATCGCAGTTTGACCTGACCGTAGCATGACTGTAAAGTTTCTTAAGAATCGGGCTACCATCCGTCTACTTGTTTTAAACGCGTTATTCTATGAAACTGCAAATTATTATTGCATACCTATCTACTGCTAGAATGTCGAATTAATACAAAACTCTGTTATCAACTTTTTTTCTCCTTTTCTCTTGCTTAATGTGTTGAAACAAAAGGACAATTATTCTCTATAAGTTAAGTCAGTTATAACATTCTAAGTATGTGCTGTTGAATGTAAAAGTACATGTTACTAAGTTGTATTAAATTTATATAAGTAATGAATGTATTGTATGTAATAAAATGTATAAGGTCGGTGTAATAAAGTGTTAATTTGATTTTAAATAAACATTATTTAAAAAAATACATATTAATTTCTTTTTATTTTAATAAATTTGTTTATCAGAGATATGTTATCTGGAGGAAATTGTTTTTTTTTTTTTTGTGAGCAAACTGTCTGATTTTAAAGTGTGAGTGAGTACCTACATACATCTGCTGATGGCGAATGATACGATGGTAATCAGTAAAAAATAAATAATCCTACTAATATCATAAATGTGAAAGTTTTTGAGAATGTATGGATGTATGGATGGATGGATATTTGTTGCTCCTTCACGCAAAAACTACTGAACCGATTGCGATGAAACTTAGTATATAGATGGTTGTGGACCTGGATTAACACATAGGCTACTTTTTATCCCGATATTCCCACGGCATCGGGACTTACGCGGGTGAAACCGCGGGGCCTTATTGGATACTAGCTGCGGTGGTTTCGTTCGCGTAAACATTCATTTTCTGTCCCAGTTTAACAAACAAGTTTAAAATTAGTATTAAAAACAAGATACCAAAATCCACTCCAAAATCTGACACTCTCGAATATACCATGGTGGAAGACTATCCCCTAATCTATGTTCCTCCATCATTCACCAAGTCTGAGTCGGCAGTGTCGGCCAAATATCATCACATTGTGAGGCAACTACCACCCATTGTTATACGCCTCAGTAAGTCATACATAAAAATATAGTTCACACAATGCTTATCGGATGCATTCATCACCAGACAGAAAGGAAACATAACCAACAATATATAAAAAATTTCGTCACCATTTCTTAAAAAGGCATCATTCATGACGAGTGAACTGATAAGGTTTATTACTACATGAACCTTATCACAACTGTCTAAGGTTGAGCTTCCCTTGATGGAGACCGAAGCTTATACGATGACGTTCAGTGCCCATAATTACGCATATGGATGTGACATTATCATACAATTGCACAGACAGAAAAGTATGGACAATGCTGTTGAATAGTGGTGGGACCTATGCGAATATATAATGATATTTTTTGTGTTTTTTTTTTTCATGAAGTTATTTGGTAACATTTTAATAAAATTGATAATTTTGTCGGATTTTAATTACCATTTATCGCTAAATATTTATCATTTTCCTTTATTTTGTTAATATTCACTAGAATTTTAGACTATTTTGAATAGAAAAACGTATTTTTTCTTGTTAATCTACCAGACTTTTAGCTCCATATAGTGTTTCTTACCCACATCTATTTATATCATGAATTATTATCATACATTTCTATTTAAAGAAGCACGTTCCTAAATTTCACAGTTGGTTTGAAATAGATTTGTTGGCTATGTAGAGGGAAAAAACGAAACCGAATCATAATGTCACATCAAACGCTCTTATGTAATATTACATGAGGCAATTTTACCGGGATCCTGTCGTACCACGGACGGTCGGTACACTTTCATCTTCAAATTGAATTTGTAAGGCAGGCGAAAATTGTCAACGACACGCGAATAATAAAAAGTACATTAGAGCATGCGTGGGTGTACAATGTGTACATGGATACATGTTTTTGACAACAGTAAAAAGATTTACTCAAAATAAAGCTTTTGTAATCGTATAAATTAAGGTTTTCGGAATACTTCAGTTAATTTCATATCCAAAAAACCATAATTACAAATCTTTTTTTTTTCAAATAAATAACATTTTATGTTTAACCATTCTCTGATAGTTCAACAATATTGTTTTTAATAAAATAAAGTAAATCTTATAAAGTGTATCGTATATTAGTGTCTTACAAAATTGTATCATTAACCTTTAACTTCCTGTAAATAATTGGAAGTGTGAAAGTATTTTTAATACAACATTAAATATAAAGCTCTGAAGTGATCCATTAAGAACATTAGAATGAAGCGAGAAATTATTACCTATCAATATCATAAAACGCTATTCATACGAATTCTATATTTATATCTTTAGTTCTGGCAATATTAATAATCATAGATCGACTTCGAGTTTAGATTTCATTGAGTGCATATACCAATCGCTGAGAATTTATCTTCTTCTTAATATTTTGAGTCATAATTTTTAAGTGCTCCATATTATAATAAATAATTTTAAATTCTGTTTGGTTTATTCAATCAATTTTGATACGACGTCCTGTTATATGTTTTTTTATTATCATTTTAAAAAAAATGGCCCCTAATATATTAATACCACAGTTTTTTGAAAATAACGTTTATAATCCCATCACTAGTATTTGGTTGGCGTATATTAGTTGTAAAAAATTATAGCCATCAACTAGTCGAATAAATGAGCTATTTTATTTTTAAATTTATTGCGTAACGGAAAATCACTAAACGTCGTTATAAATAACATAATGAGTTTTAGTGTCTTAATCGATTTATAGTACGTGTTCGATTGATTTATAGTTACTATAAAGTTTTGATATTTTGTATTTTTTAAGAAAACAGTTTTTTTACTTATACAAGTTTTATTGTCATTTTTTAAGTAAGTAGCGATGAGGAATTTTCCTGTATTCAAGACCTAGTAATAAAAAAATTGTAATTTAACGAGCGTAATTAAAACATTTTTACATTCTTGTTCATAAATTAATAACAGTATGGATAAAATATCATTTTACTTCTCTAAAGTACCAAGAGCTGAGGCCGCTTTAACGCGCAGACCTATTTTTTTCTATTTTTAAGCGAGCATACAATTTATTGCATTTGATTTCACATCAGCGCTTGAGGATACTCACACCGGTGTAGTAATACGGTACTAGCGTCTACACTCGTTGAAACATTTTATTTTTAATATTTACTATAAACTTTTTGCCTTAAGAACTTGTGTTTTTGTGTATGACAATATTTAAAAAGTGACATCGGACGATGGTTTAAAAAAATGAATTTAAAATTTAAACTAAGAATATAGATTATTGTGATAGGCCGGAGACAAAACTAAACCACGATTGATTTTCGAAATTCGAAAAAGTGAATAAAACAATTTAATTTAGTTTCTATGTAATTTTAAAAATATTTCACAATGGGTTGTAAATTGACCAAGTTATTGGCTTCGGAGATGAACCATGATGAAATAGATCGGCCGCCACCACCTCACGACCCTCGATCACCGCTGACCACGAAGCAGCAGTACTGCATACTGGCTTCGTGGAAGGGAATCTTCAGGCAGATTGAGAAGACTGGCATCACCTTATTTATCAAGTAAGTCATTTTATACATATTTTTATATTTGCCTACATTATATTCTAGTAATTAGTAGCTTTCAAGTTAAAGTTATTTGTCTGTCCCTCAAGGACAGTAGGTATTTTTGCTGGATAAAAGCATAGAGACAACTTGTATGAAAAATTTCATCAGTGGAGTAGTTGAGGCGTGAAAGCATAACAGACAGACAGACAGTTACTTTCGCATTTAAATTTTCAGTATGGAATGTATAGGTTATGTGTCCAATATTTTTTTTTATTGAGCTAGAATATCAATCTATACTATTGACAGTTTTAAGATAGAAACGAACAACTGATGATTTTTTTTTGGAGCCTATTGCGAGTGTCTGAAACTAGCTTCTTTCTTTTGACGTTTATATCATAGCTCTACCTTTAAATAAACATTAAAAATTAAATCCTGAAATTATATAAGAGGGCTAAAACCCGTTTCATCTAAGAGTACTTTCTTCATCCTTCTTAAAAATAATCTCAGTCAATCAGTCCGGGATTTACTCTGCGAAGCAATTACTAGAAAGGTACCTTAGAAATTGAAAAAAAAATACAATTTTCTATGACATATGTAATTTAAATGTAAAACGTATTACTAAAATACATTTATGTACAAAATTATTGATAGCTTAAGCTTAAGAATACAATATTTATATTTCATTTATAACTTTTGTATTTTTGTTAACTACAAGGCATTTTTCTAGAACACACACTTTTTTAGTACACATAATTTCCTTTCAATTAATCATTTATAACGTGCCGATATAACGATATTAAGTTGTGATATAGACGCTTGAAATTTTAAATCAACTGTGGAAAATGTCTTTTTTAGAAAAAGTACTAATTTCAAAAGTCTGAATTTTTGAAAATATTTTTTCTATATTTTTTTTTATTGCATACGTATATTATAAACCTTTCAAGTATGCGATCCAATCATTTTTAAATATATTTTTCAAATTACAATAATTTTTACGAAGTAATCGTAAAACCATGCATAGTCCGAGGTGAAACTACATGCATGATTATTTAAGTACTTAAAAAATATTCATACACACGTAATACTTTAAGGAAATGTTACTTTTTCATCTCCAATTGGTTGCGTGTGATCAGCTTTTTGCAATCAAAAGTTTTAGTCACATTCGTACAGCGCGCGCGTTCCCGCGAGCCTATTGCGGCCGGTCAGCGCAGCGTCACTTGAGACCTTAGTTAAGAAATATCTGCTCCAATGTAATGCGCAAAATATATTGTTAAATAAAAAAGAAAGCTGACACGTTTTTAGACTTTTCACTAAATTATTCTAGGATACTTGAAGAACATTTTTCAACAAAGTCTACCTGGTTACAAATTTTTCCGAAGTGAAAATCTTCATTTACTCCACTAATGTATTTTTATCTCTAACTTGCTAGTTAAAGGTAAATGAAACTTAAATGTTACTGTGGTTTTGTTAATTATTATATTTTTGCTTCCAATAAAGCCACGGGGTAACGCTAAACATCCTTTTAGGACATATAGGGAGCTGTATATTGTTTTAATCTAAATTCTATTAAGTACCTTTTCTCTTTTAATATTCTTCCATTTTTCATATTTAATGCACAAAGTTCCCGGTTGACCGAAACAGGCTTGCCCCCTATTATCTACGTAAGTGGGATTAAATTATAGTCGGTAAAATGTGAGCGTTTAATGCAACTCTGCCTACCTCTTCAGGGATACCGGCATAAATATATGTGTAGCAGAAAACTACGAATTGTACTACAAAGGGAATCTCAGTCAGCACACCTCACAACCTGAGAAATTTAGAATAGAATAGAATAATGTTTGTCATACACCAACGACATATCTATTTCCCCTAGTCACGGCATCGCGCGTGAACGGTTGAACCGATTTCGCTAATCCTTTTTTTTGTGTTTGTTATTGTCAGGTTATCCTGACCATAATATAGTCCTGACCTTGCACCCTTAGATTTTCACCTGTTTCGGTCTGTTCAGAATTCTTTGGATAGTGTTAGGTTAGCATCAAGAAAGGACTGTCAAAACTAATTGTCGCAGTTTTTTGATCAAAAATCCCAAGATTTATACAGTAACGGGATTATGTCACTACACACATTTTATTTTTTTTTTTTCACTCATTTTGCCGGACAGAAAAACATTTGAAAAATGGCGGGACGGCGGGACAGTGTTTTTAACTCTTTATTTTTCTTTTTCTTAATGTCCTATATTTATTGATATTAAAACCAGCCAGATACAAACAGTACAACGAAAGAGATTTTTCTTCAATTTTATACGTACAAAATAAGAAAATACTTTTTCCCCGACCTATTAATATTATATTAATAATGCTTTATATTTAGTTGATATTAATTAAGAAAAGAATATGATGCAGGGTAAATAAATTAGCAATTTTCCCGTAATCCGGCAACATATTGGTTCAATATATTTCGAAGTTATTATTAGTTTCATTAATTGAATCAGGTGTTACATGGCGGATGGATTTCCGCCTTAAATAGTAATTGTGGAAGAAAACCCACCACTCACCTTCGGTTTGCAGACAATAACGATCATTACAGCTAAGAATAAACCTCTATGAATTATCATAGATAGGGAATGCAAACCAAACCGTCTCAATAGAGACTTGCTTGCTTCGTGGAATGGAGGGTCTCTCTTAAGTTAGCAATCTTAATAAAATAAATAAATAAAATATTTAAATCAGTAAATTATTGTCCAGGTCCACCAGTACAATGTAATATTGGACTAGGTAAAGACCAATCACCATATCTTCTTTTGGATCGCGACCAAACTTAATTTACGGAATGCGCAATCTTTTGCAATTGCTTTTATAGATATAAATACAGTCTTGGTGTTTCAAATAACGATTATAAACTTCACTTTGCAGAAAAATTAATACTGGTCTGTCATAAGGAGAGTGGTGGAGATATATTAAATGTATGTTTCTAAATTCTCAAATTTTCTCCTGAGTAATTTCGTTGCTGTATACAACACAGTTTAATCTTCTTGGGTGAGCAAGCTGAGTGTTACGCTAGGTGTTTTCATGAATGTATGTAATTGATGCTGGTGGAGACACAGCAGAGGAATTGCTGAAGAATCCTAATTCTTTATGCCTTAATAAACTGAGACATCATTTTAACTATAGGGTTTTCTCTGTCTTGGTCCTCTGTTCTCGCCCCATGACGGATCTAAATGTTTTATTTTTCACAATTCTGTCTTCTATCAGTTGTATCCAATTACTTACACAACTCAATACGGCAACATAATGTTTAGAATAAAGAGCCTATCAATAGCATTCTTTCTCGAAGAGAGTGTAGAAAGAATTTGAATCAAATAAACCTGTCCAATCAATGACCTCTTGGTATTCTGACTCATTGACCATTTCGCTATCATCTAGTCGCTCGGTGTGGTTTGAATATTGCCCTCAAAGATATATCCTCGTTGTGCTTCTTTCTTTTCTCATCCTCAGGCCATTGCATGAAGTTCTTCAACTAAAAGGAATAAGTACCTAACTGTGTTAAAAAATACAATTCTAATTGAAAAATCTTTTCAAATGTTATAACGCCAAATCAAAACATTAGCGGAAACAAACAAAGAAGTAGTTTACTTGTATTTCTCGTCTACAGATAATGATAATTAATGAATGTGGGTGAATGCGAGTGACAATCGTTAATGGAAAATATATAGTATATGTCATTAAGATCCCATCAATCAATGCTTGTCACGTTTTGATGTTAGTTAGGAAACTATTCACGAATCCGATTAGATTCGGATGGTATCACAAATCTTGAGGCCAAAACCTCTTTTTATTTTACAGTTTCTCATTAAAGTTATTACATACTAATAGATAAATAATGCATCAGTCGATTTGTAGCGACTTCATATAGTGCCACCTAGCAGGGAGAATATGAACTACATCGAACTTACTCGAATCACTTCGAATTTTAATTGATCATGCGTCGCACAATAAACGTTACAGTAATTAACAGCTGTGCCGCGGTTAACCAGGCGTGGTCGAAGGATCCCGCCTGTACATTCAAACTACGTTCCTTCAGAAATTTAATTACGAAAATTATTGTTATTATAATTGAGTAAATATAATATTTTTCTTACGGTTCTTGAATTTTAGTTTTTGAGGCTCGTTATTTAGAACTAGCCATCCCCGCAGTTTCACCTGCTTTTATGGTCACTGCTCCGCTCCTATTGGGCGCAGCGTGATGTTTTATAACCTATAGCCTTCCTCGATAAATGAGCTATCCAATGCTAAAAGAATTTTTCAATTCGAACCAGTAGTTCCTGAGATTAGCGCGTTCAAGTAAACAAACAAACAAACTCTTCAGCTTTATAATATTAGGATAGATTAAACAAGCTCGGTATTTTTAACTCAAATTAATTTTTAACTTTTTAAAAGCGATTAGGTACTACTACTAAGTACTTACTACTTATCGAACTGTCAATAAGGAAATATTGGACTGGCCTGTTGGCCTAGTGGTTAGTGACCCTGACTGCTATGCCGTAGGTCGTGGGATCGATTCCCACCCGAGTCTGGGTGTTCTTTGTGTCCGTTGTTTGTATGTTTGTAAAGTCCCCCGCGAGTACAGAGTTCAGGAGTAATTCCTAATGCGAGAGTTATATTAAAAAAAAAATTATTGAACATTGAAGTAGCAAAGTCTCCAAAGATAAACTTGCAGGAGACAAGCTACCTGACTTTGTAATAAATCATATTTTATCAATGTTTCAGGGATTTTGCTATTTCTGAAGCGGTACGCGTCGTAAAAACTTTCCTATGACAGCCGTAATTCCCTTTAAACGAGGGTTGTCGTTAATGACATAGTAGATATCTAGATATACCACTTATACATTGGATACCTATTATACATAACAGTAAACTTACTAACATCCAAACGTATGATTAAGAAATGAGAATACATAAATGTTTAGGATTCCTAGCTAAGATGATATACATAAATAATTACATGATATAAGATAAAATATACGTAGGTACTAGGCACATGATTTGCGAAAAGTTTTACGTCGACTGCGAATGTCAAAACTATGGCTTCGCTGCCAATATAACGATTGGCTTGGACCAAAATGGTTAGACAGCCGCTTAGCTTTATATTTCGAAACAAGAACACAAACAAATCTATACTTCTATACCTACTAATATTATAAAGAGGAAAGATTTGTATTTTTTTATGTAACGAAAAAACGTAAAACTAATGGACCGATTTCAAAAATTCTTTTGCCGTTAGAAAGCTACATTATCACTGAGTAACATAGGCTATATTTATTACTAGGAAAAATTAGAGATCCTTAGAAATCCCTAATAAAACCAACCCAAGGTGTAAAAAAATTAGCCATAAAATGTCTTTCATCGCATGCGCTGCGGAAAGTATTGATGATAGAACAAAAAAATGTTCTACAATATTATAAAACATATTAATATCTACAAAAAACTTTGCGAGACCATATGTCCAACTATTGTAGTTATGTCACTATAACTACTTTTATAAATTTTAAAAGTTGATAGGAATGCCGATCAAAATCAGACCATGTTATGAATACCTTTGTATTAATTCTTATCCAAATAAATTATTTCAAATTCAAGACTGTTTCAATACCTGTTGATTACTTTTTGAATGACTGAAATCGGACATTCAAAGATATTACGAAATTAAAAATAAGTAATAATCACGGTGGCAATTTCTCACAAATAATACTTTAATTAGGAGACGGAAAATTACCCACTCCAATGGCAAACAGTTCCCAAGTATTGTTGGATAATGAATAGGCTCAAACTGTTCACAGTCTAAAAATTCTTATAGAAACAATCTATCCCGATATCGAAAATCTTACAGAAAGAAATTTCCATTGACTCTGTTCGAGAGCGATTTTGTCACCAAGGAACGACTCAGTAAATGAGATAAACAATATGATTATGGAAAAAGTACCCGGTGATAAAGATATCGTTTGCCCTTACAATAAGTAAATCCCAGGGACAAACTTTCTCGATGGTTGGCATCGACCTAAGAAAAGAGTGCTTTTCTAAACGTTTAAAAAAATAAATTTTTAATTAATTTCAATGAAAATTATAATTTTGTGTTTACGGGAATTAAAGCGATCACGAAAAGGTATTACATACCTCTGAATTGCCTGGCGTTTCGACCAGGTTGCACTGGCTGTGGTCACAGGCTGACTGGCTGTGAAGAATCGACAGATTAGCAAATCAGTGATTGCAGAACATGCATTCGAAGCGAGTACCAATCACTGGATTGAGTTTCCACGGAACGTCACTTTTACTTAAGAGTTGTACGTGAAGCGATAATCCAGTGATAAAAAAACATGCCACCTCGCTTTTATACGCAGTCGGGTGAATACCAGAATAGGGACACATCGGTTTGCTTACAGAATAGGGACAATGTTAGTATAGTATGTGAAGGTATATGGCGAAACGAAAATATTAAAAATATCGAAAATGTGCGGATGGATGAAGAACCTTCTACCTCACGATCACGACGACGGAGGGCGTGCACCGGTGAGCCAGCCAACCTGTGACCACGGCCAGTCCAACCTGGTCGAAACGTCAGGCAATTCAGAGGTATGTAATGCCTTTTCGTGATCGCGTTAATTCCCGTAAACACATAATCATATCATGGAACGCGAAAGTTTAAAAATTCAATGGAAATTAGTTTAAAGGTTAAAGTCTTTATTTTTAATTTTGAAAATTTAGACAAATTGAGTCATGTACGTTTTAATTAGCATAATTATAAGTAAAATTATCTTTATTTATCCTAAAATGTTAAAAAAAAATGTCCACCCGTGCGAAGCCGGGACGGGCCGCTAGTCTAAATAATAAAAATCACTGATATGCTGTAGAACCGACAGAACAATTACTTGAAGGAAGCACCAATCACTGGATTGAATTTCATCGCGCGCAAGTACACTCCACAGGGCGTTACTTTTATTCAAGAGTTGCTTGAAGGGCTTTGAAACAAGAATGGAAATGTTTCAAATGGGAAGACGAGGGTAAATTATTTATTACGTGTAACATTATAAATAATTTAGTTTTGAAACTTCCCAAAATATGAGGCTAGGAAAATTCTTTCTTAAATCTTCATTTAGCCATTTAATTTCTTTGAAGTGACTACTACCAGTATAACCGGGTCGTACGTCGGTCAATCCTAAAGTAAATACATACCCAAACCATCACGCTAATCCTCGTAGACATAATTATATATTTTACAATACTGTACGTAAATATAGAAGTCTATTGAAGACCCACAAGCACTACATTAATTACATTCACCAATTCTCCCAAAGCGGAAAGAGAACCGTCGTAAGATTTAAGGTCGCAGCAGCGCTAAATTACTTTTTTACACTGTTACATCATTAGTGTTTACTGTATTGTACAGTATTGTTTACTGTCGAACTATAATGACGTAACAGTGTTGTCAACATAACAAAAAAGGTTTTATTGCACTGTTGCGAGCGCAAATTCTACGACGGTTCTTTTTCCGCACGGACTCTACCATATACTAATGGTGCTTCTTACAAAACAATAATTATTCACTTAATTAAACCAAATTATGAAAATTAAAAGGTAGCTATTTTTGGAACATAAGCAATTACACAAAAGCCACGTAAATTGACATTGAATTTCACCACACGACCTGAAATAAATGTTAATTTTTTTAAATACGTGTTTCTGCGCCGTATTTTGAATAAAATAATAGACTCGGTGAAGTAGGGTTTTTTTAGAACATGATCGCACATACTTTTAATATTTATTAATAGGGTTCAGTTAGACTAAGTTTAGTCACAGTCTGGTTCCATAGTTTTGATTTCAGATAAAAATTGTTCGCAATTGAGATCATCAGGGACCAAGCGATGTTGGCAAAACCCATAAAGTTAGGGTACCCGATACTGTCATTCGCTTAGGCCTGAATGCAGTATAGTCGAATAAGAAGTCAAGAATAAAATTCAACATTAAAGTTGAAAGTCGGAGTTCCGATAATGCTTCTTCAGAACTTAACTACAGCCAAATCGTGTAACGGTACCCGCTTCAAACATATCTCTCTGCAGAGAAACATATTTGAGGCAATCTTTACGGCTTATGGTATCGATCATACCGTTTTTATACTCCATCAAGACAATCCACGAGTAGGCTAAAGGCTACGAGTGTCGACTTAAGAACGCTACTACTTACCATAAAATAATTGAAATCTGTAACCTGCTTTCACAAATTCAATATTTAGACTGATGAGATCAAACTTACGAACGTAATTTATAGAAAAGTTTTGTGAATATACAACTGTTTTGGAATTTAATAATAATGTAGACTTGGTCCGGACATAGGATTTCTAATATTATCCTTGTCCAAATAGACATTCATAATAAATATCGTCAAGGATTTTTTTTCTGTTTTTATGAGATAGGGGGCATGAAATTACAAGTTCGTTGTCGGCCTTTAAGGTGGGAATAGAGGAAGAGGGAAGAAGAGGAGAGAGAGGGAGAGGGAAGGGTTAGGGCCTCCGTTAACCTCACTCACTCGGCGAAATACAATGCACGCATTGCTTTACTGCCGGTTTTCTGTGAGGCGCTGGTATCACTCCGGTCGAGCCGGTCCATACGTGCCGAAGTATGGCTCTCCCACTTGACGTGTATTGAAAGAGTCAAAAGTATATAACATACTTTTCGATATGATACTATACGATACTTGTACGACAAGACAAATGTCCATTCAAGGACAGCTGGGACGAAAAGTGGATTTCAAATTTCAACCCATACTATTAATTTTCGTTCTTGCACGTCTTTTTCCCTCTCAACTCGTCTCCGTTCCAATCGAAGCGTATCCTAGGTAGTCAAGAAACAAATAGAAGATAGATAGATTTATTCTGCTCGTGGAAGAGCCATGTTTCGAATCGAATCATAGAAGTAAAAAATGAGGAATACAAACATAGTCCAAAAATTCTTCATTTTTATTATAGGCTTGGCCTGTTGGTCTAGTAGTTAGTGATCCTGACTGCTGAGCCAGAGCTCGTGGGTTCGATTCCCACCCAGGACAAATATTTGTGTGATGAGCACGATTATTTGTTCTGTGTCTGGGTGTAATTTATCTATAATATATAATATCTTTAATAATATCTTTAATAATCTTTATTGATTCAAAAGAATACTTATGTTTACACAAACTTATTTTACAATGTTTTTGTACAATATTTCCTAATATTAGCATCTGTTGCTGAGCTAGGTTTATAACCTGTATTTTAGCACCCAGCGCCTCCCATCATGGCTCTTAGGTAAGTTTATGGGTATTATTCAGAAATTAATTATATTAATTTTAAACTAGTTTTAAATTTTAACATTGACAATATAAAAAACTTAGGTACTAATGGGTTTAATGAAGAATATGTATCCCTTTGTGTGTGTGATGTATGTCCGTGGATGAGCGTGTAGTACGTGTATATGAGTACGTGTGTGTGTGTGTGACAGAGAGGGTGCATAATATGGATAGTGATGAAGGTTAGGATGCCAGAGGTTGTAATTGAACAATACTATATTCCAATGATAGATATAGCAAAGGAAAACAGCACGATCCAGATACAATTAGCTTCAAGATAAGACAGCTTACTAAGCCAATGTGATAAGGTGTTTTTGACATCAGATTTACTGAGAGGGTATATTTAATTTATTTTATTTATCTTGTTGTAGATACATGGACCCAGGAACGAAAAGAATCTATGAATAAAATGAGTCCTTGGTTTAAATGTGCGGTCACATACTGAAAAGATTCGTCGTTTTGTAGGCAATACTGGGTTATATTCCACTAGGGAATGTTGTCTCATTACAATTCTATGAAGAAAAAGTTGAGGGACCGTCAAAACTTCACAATACTCATATAAGAGCTTAGTCGGGTAGAGGAACGGTTTAAAGGGACTAATTTTTAGGATAGTCCTCTGAGCAACCTGTAGCTGTATTAGGGTGGTCTTTGATGCGCCTCCCCATTATAATAAGCAGTAGGTAATCAAAGACTGGCAGAGAGCTAAGTAAACTGTTTTTAGAGTTAAATGTATGTATTTAGAAATATATAAGTATGTTTATTAGCAGTCTGGTTACCATAGTACAGGCTCTGCCTAGTTTTGGATCAGACAGCCGTGTGTGAGATGTGTGCAGTTATTATTATTATTATGTGCAGTTATTATTATATCTACTATTAAAACTAATGAAAAAACGGAATCAACGCAATTTAATAAAGTTATTTTCCATAACTTTTTTATACTTCTTCTTGAGGATACTTCTCAGTCGCAGACTTTTGCCATTAGTACTGGTGGGTAAATACCCACCAGTACTAAAGGAAAGGAGAGAAAAAAAATCTCTAATGTTTTTTTCCTGAATTCGTTTGTCACGACCCACTTAACTGAACACACCCTCTTGAAGTAATAGCGCCTGTAATGGTGACGCGTGCCTTGTTATCACTTTGAACCAAGGCCTGTCGAACGCAGAAACCCTCGTCATACCACAGGTAATACTGGATTAATTGTTTTAACCTGATTGATTTAGTACTAAAGTTGAAATATGAGTGGCTAATAAAATTCATTTGGATCAGACAGCAAGAAGGTATAACAATTTAATAATAGTAATAAATACTATTTATTGTAAACCAAAAGAAAATAAAAACAAATGTTCCGTATACAGAAACAGATATTATTTACATAAAAAGCACAATGCCTTATCGCAAAAAATAATGTCTTCCCGGCAGCCTTTGGATGACCAGGAGTGTAATGATTTTACGTGGGTAATTTAATCATAATGCATCGTAATAACTTTATAATTTAATAACCAATGCATTAAGTGACGTTCATGCTAAAACTCTAAAGTTTGAAATGTATTACTTGTAGTGTTTTCTAAATGTTTTAAAGACGTTTCGAATATAAATCAATTCCATTCTTTATTTTGCATTCCAAAATGTACACCTACGTAGGTGTAAAACCTAACAACAAAATACAGTTTCAATTTTGAACCCTGATCATATTTGAAAACTAGTGGAAATTAAGTTTATAAAATACACACCCCATAATTAATTAATTAATTATGAGAAAAATAGATGTTCTGATATTACTAAAAATAAATAATGTAATGTTCAGTATATTACCATATAGATTTATCAATTCTTATTATTTTCTAATCAATTATTATTTATAATGTTACTAGCAACCCGCCACGGGTAGCAGAGACATCTTCAACAATCATCATCATATTTTAACCAATTTACACAAAACCTTAACAAATTATATACCTAAACCATCCTCATGAATCGCTCTATCGTTTTGAGTTTATCGCGAACAGACAGACAGAGAGACCGACGCGGCGGGGGAATTTGTTTTATAATATGTAGTGATGTAGTGATGTATAATTTTATAATGTGTTAATAACAATATAATCGAAATTAACACAACAAATAAGTTGCAAGCCTGGGACATGTGCATAGACACGAAAAATACGGAATTTGGCAATTATGATGGGCAAACTTGTTGGCAAAAGAAAAGTTTGGTGTAGGAAGAGGTAGTGGCTGAGGAATGTCCGGGAATGGACAGGAGTTGCGAGTGCTGCAGAACTGTTTTTTCTCGCAAGAGACAGGACGCGCTATGCAGAGCTGACTGTCAACCTTCGCTAGTCGAAGAAGCACATTGAGAAGAAGACTAATATTTATGGTTATGTTTAAATTATAACTTCTCATTGAGTACTGATCTATGCTATAATAGCTTTTATTTAATAAAAAGGAATTAAAACATGGCATGTATCACTACATATTATAAAATAAAGTCCCCAGCCGCGTCTATCTGTCTGTTTGTCCGCGATAAACTGAAAAACTACTGAACGGATTTTCATGCGGTTTTCACTAATAGACAGAGCGACTCATGAGGAAGGTTTAAGTATATAATTCGTTAAGATTTAGTGTAAATTGATTGAAATATGTTGATGATTGTTAAAGATGTCTCTGCTACCCGAGCGAAGCCGGGGCGGGTTGCTTGTGTGTAATAAAAACGAAATATAACATCCGTGGTCAAGTTATTCCTTTGGCAGCAAGCTCACTTGCTAAACTGATTTCATTCTATTTCTGATTCGAACTCCTATGTCAACGATATAAAAGTCGAACGTTCAAGTAATATACAATGAAGTTAGCGAACACAGAGCCCTTTGCTCTGTGTTCGCTAATGTACGCATGTACAACGTACCTCTCAAGTACACACGCATGTACGCATGTACGCATGTGTACTTGAGAGGATAAGATAATGCTTCTTGTTCTGTATCAAGGAATCATACAAAAACTGCAAACTTACCGGAGTTATTCAAGTATGCATTCAATGCTGAATTACTCAACAGCACTAACCTTCAGATAATACACTTGAGAACAGTCGTAACCGTTCCACTAGCATAGTATTTTGTAATGTAGTTTAACGTGTGTATCTATCTATGTGTCTGTGTATCTATGTATCTGTGCGTTGTCTGTTTCATCACAGCTCTAAACAGATGAACTGATTTTTATTTGGTTTTTTTTTGTTTGAAAGGTGACTTGATCGAGAGTATTCTTAGCTATAATTAAAAAAAAAAGGTCAGCCGTTCGAAGATCAGCCCTCATTTTCTAATCGTATCGGAGGTATTTAAAATGTTGACAAAAAAACTAATAATGTTACGTGTATGAGACACAGCTTCATAACTAACACCAAGTTTCGGAAATAAATATTTTTATCTCTCCATCTTCATAAAGAGATGGGGGAATACACTGATCGACAGTTCGATTTATTCCTTAGTCATAAAAAGTAGAAATTAATTCAAAGTGATGAGGGTATGAAAACCATTTTCATCGTAAGATTGAGGTTTTAAAAATCACCGACGACCGGAATTAATAGTATTTTAAATCGAAAATCTGTAGGTACATATCGTATACATTACAGTTACTGATTGCTAAGCCAGAGGTCGTGGGTTCGATTCCCACCCAGGACAAATAATTGTGTGATGAGCACGATCATTTGTGCTGTGTCTGGGTGTAATTTATCTATAATATGTATGTATTTAGAAATATATAAGTATGTTTATCAGCAGTCTGGTTACCATAGTACAGGCTCTAACTAGTTTGGAATCAGACTGCCGTGTGTGAGATGTGTGAAGTTATTATTATTATTATTATTCTGGGTAACATAGGACCACTTAGGAGACATTTTGCTATAGTTTGACTAATTCGTATAGAATGTGTGATTATGATTTCAATTATTATCTTTAGATGTTGTAAATAAGAAATGCATTGAAAAATATAAATACATATGTGCGAATTTTGAGATAGAAATAGTTGTGGTCCAAAGTTACATTGACTTTAACATTGCACCATCATTTTTTAACAACTCTAAATTTTTTTCACGTTTTTCAAAAATATAAGTAACATCAGACCGATTTTATTCAACGCAAAAAAAATAAATCTAAGAAATCTTGTTTTAATTTGTATTTAGAACGTCATCAAAATATTTTCAAATACATGAGAAAAAAAATCAGTGCTGAAATCTCAAATGTCAGATTACATACTTTTTAATTTTCAGCTTTCAACTTCTCCTTACAAAAAAACCATAGATAATCCACCAATATTCCGTGCGTTGTTTTTGTTTGGGGTATGGAATATGGTTGGTACCACAATAGTGTCTGTAGTATCCTGGAGCAGAAAACTATTGCAAAAAGCATACGGTTTGCGTTTTACTCCATGAAATGAGAATCTCGATGATCATTAATTATATGTGTTTTCGCTCAAACTTTTAGTTAAATAAGTCTTTAAAACATTGGTCCAAACATATAATATCTTTCAGGTGGAGGTCCTATCAATCAACAAGTGTCTACCAAACATTCAATCAATCACAATATTACGCAACACAACATTCCAGCAATGCTGGTGGTAAAATAGTGCCTGTTATTCTACACACCAAACGTTGACCCGAATCTGTCACTCCGTTTGGTTTCAGACTTCTAACGTAGTGACGTACACGTTTAGACTAGGAAATTGAACGTCTAGATTAGAAACCGCTCTTGAGGAACGAAATATTGAGAAAGCTGATTAGCTAGTTACACATGCGGATCAAAGTTGTATGAGCAAAAATTCGTGCATAAATTTGAATTGCTATATTTAGAACTTCAATTATCCGACATCTGGAAAATTGCAAGATAATCTTGGGAACTACTGAGCGAATACGAATGCGGTTCTTTTTACTATAAATCTGCATTTACACAGCCAAAGAAATGAAAGAATTTGGAATACCAAATGTTCTCTGACGAAATATGTTAAATTCCGTAAGCGAGTAATTGAGGGTTCGAAGAGGCGTACACTACTGACTTAAATCAATAGGAATACTTGTCATCCTCAACCCACGTAACTAGAAGTTTTTTCAAAAAGAATACATGACTAAATACGTTACCGTGCGTTATTACGCACGCTATCGTAATTTTTAACGTGATAGCGGTCGCAGTAGCAAACTGATCTCACTAAATCACCAGATGTAATAGTAACGCGTGGTTCAATAAGTACCGATACTAAATACTAAAACAAAGTTGATTTGATAAAATTCTTTTTTATCCAGCAACGTACTTTAATCCAACTATGATACAGTCCCTCCAACTTTTTTTAACTATTCCATTTGTGTGGAACGGTTTATCTTTGGCTTCAAAATAAGCTTCCCTTGCTGCGATTATCCACGAGGATTCCGGAGTGAAATTGTGAATCCATGTTTCATACATTGTCATATACCGACATAAAGAATCCTTTTTATTTCTATTGATCAGTACCAAACAGCGCTCTGAATCATTGATACGTTGTGGCTTTTGAGCAATTGTTAGCAAACGTGGTACCTTTTTCATGGCCAAATTTTGATATAAAATAGTGAAAACACCACCAGTTGAAGTCTTCGCATCGCAGCTATCTCGCGCACTTTTATCTTCCGATCATCCATCACAATTTTCAGGACTTGGTTGGTGTTTTGTTGAGTTATTAGTTCATTTGGACGACCAGACCGTTCAGCATCATTGGCTATACGACCGCGTTTGAAATCCGCATACCACCGACAAATGGATGGTTTAGACGGGGCAGATTCCGGATAACATTTTACAAGCCACTGCTGTGCTTGTACGGTGTTTTTTTTCATGAAAAACAATGTTTTATCAATACACGAAACACATTTTTTTATTGTTTTCGAAACTACAAAAGTAGCATCACATAAATATCTGTAACTCTATAGTTTATGGATAGATTTTCAAAAAAAAGAATGATATATATCATTTGTTGACCAGTACTTTCTAAAGATAAAATAAAAAAATGTGTGTGTGCAATTCACGCAGAAGTGAAACTTCTAAATTAATTTACCAACAAATTTTGAAACGCAAATGCACGCAAATGGTACACGCGAATGACACAAGAAGGCTCCGTAGCATACGAAGATTATAGGAAACACTCATTCTCTCGCAGGTTAAATCCTATTTATGAATAAGTTTGTCTCTTTTCAAAGATTATAGGAAACACTGTATACTTGTATTCTATCTCATTCTCTCGACATACCACTTTACCGTTAGCTCCAGTGAAGTGATGACCCCACGGGTTTCCACACGATAAAAAAAAATAAGTCCAAATCCTATTTATGAATGTTTGTCTCTTTTTAGTGTGAGTTTTTCGTTTCATCGAATTTCAAATCACAGCGATTCTAAAGCATTTCACTTTAAAAAAATTACAATATGCATCTCCAAGTTAGTCTCGGGACTTATTGAACGATCTAGTATGTATGTAGACTTGTGGTACACTAGTTGCCTGTCAAGTTAAATCAATTACTCTCTAATAAATGTCAAAATGGTATTTTCTTTAAGAATGTGTACACACACAACTATTCTGTCGTCATACTTAGCTATCGTCAAATATTTTCTTTTAATGTTTGTGTTAACATCGAGAAAGGGAATTAAATTTTTCAAATTCTCACGTAGGACTTAATTTCACGAAGACTATGAATAAAAAAAAATAGAAAATAGGCAACTACCTAATTAGAGGAGAAATCCATTTGAAAGATACATTTTTGAGCTACCAAGAAGTTCTGACTTACCGATTCTTTGATGCCTTACACACAATTATAGTTTAAATAACTATATTTTTTTATAATAATAACTCTATTTGCTAAATAGCTTCCAATGAACTATTTGCAATAGTTATTTGATGTCTAAGCACCCCACGCTTTTTTACAATCAAATTAATTATTTTTAGATTTTTCTTATTAGATTTTACATCGCTAAGAACAAACTTCGTATTTAAAAATATTTTTTACTTTTTAGGTCAGTTTGCTATTAAAGCATGGATTTATTTGCTTTTTTTAAACTATAATTTTTTATCTTTTTTTAGTCTTGTATTGTCATCGGTCCTTGAAACGTTGGTGAAAACTACGTTGAAGGATTCCGTTACTTATAATAGATAGATACAGGTGTACGCATGTAATAAAGAATGCATCTAATAAAAAGCGCATGTAATAAAAAACGCATGTAATATAAAGCGCATATAATAAAAGTGCATGTAATAAAAGCGCATGTACTCAAAAGTGCATGTAATAAAAAGCGCATGCAATTACTCATATGTTCTCATAAAGCTCAACCAACTCGAATAAACATCGATCTCATTACATTCGCTATCTGTCTTCCCCTTGAGTATCTTATAATATGTATTTTCCAGAAACCGGAAATTAACTAGATCTAGACCGTACTATATTTTACTTAAAGATAATATTTACTCGTTTACCTTTTAATGAATAGCCACCATTAATTGAAAGAAAAACAAGAAATGTTGTCAAAGCGCTTCTAGCCAGTAGCAAGTGTACCGTAAAGGATTTCAACCGTCGGATATTAAATATTGAAGAGAACTGCAATATGTACGGAGCTGGGAATACGGGAATTAAACAAGCTGTGGATGAAAGAGTATCTGGGCTGTTTTATTTTAGGTGAAGTGGGAATATATAACGTCGGGTAACAATTTATAACCGCAACTCGAAAGTTTACGGGTAAAAAATTTAAAGAGGTCTGATGATGGTGAAGAAATCTAAGATATAAATCATTAAACAGAGCGTAGAAAAAGATAAATAGTTTTGACTATTATGAACATTACAAAGTAAAGAGAGGTTAGGAAAAGAAAATAACAGCACGGGGCTAAACATAGGGCGCTACATAAGTTTTGCGAACTAGATATCATCAATTGTGATTTGAAGTCATATCCAAAAACTCTAAGTAACATTTATATATATTTTTTTTTTTATAAAAGACTACTAGTAACGTGGGTCACACATTACTAGTATTCTTATTAACCCCTCCAGCTAAGCTAAATTGCTTGTGTTAGGAGTGGGTTCACGTCGGTAGTACACTGGGTGGGGTACGAACCCGCAACCGCTTGATCGCAAGTCCGACGCCTTAGCCATTACGCTACCGCCGCTCGGAATTTGGATGCAAGGAATCGTTTGTTCGATTTTTAAATTAATTTTCTAAATGAGGTGTACGCTCCTCTCGTTAATACATTTGTGTAATAAATTTTGAATATTTTTTTAGCGTGGCTTAACAGAACAAAATGTTTCAAGGAACTGAGTAGTGCGCTGAGGGAAACTTGTCCATCTCTAAGGACATAGACCCGTGGTTTATGCAAATCAATCACGGCAATTTTAACTTAAAGGGTGCAAGAATCGGCAAGCCGCTAAAAGTGACTTTCGATAAGAACATTGAGACTGCACGAAAATTATTGAAGGAAGACCGATCAAGGTTACCCTCAAGTTAAGTGCACCAAGTGTTCATCTGTTTCTTCACGACCATCTGAAAGTACGGAAATTTTAATCACTCTAGGTACCGCACTTAATTACTGATGCGTTAAGGGAGCAGTGAGTGTCTTGACTAAAAAACATTGAAGAAGGCCGATCTAACAGCCTGAACTCGATTGTTACATGTCACTGGTTTGCGAGAATATCGACGTAATTCAAAATTCAGTCGAATTGAACTAAGTATGCCAAACGATCATAAATCTTTGATATTTTATGGTCAACAGAGATGCAACGCCGACTTCGTGCTAACGTTCGTTAGAAAGCGACAAGTTCATTATATATTTGAGACAAAATACTGTAGCGGCAATCACAAATCATTGCCATTCTCTAAAATCAATAATTTTTAGTTCCATCGCTATTCTCGCAAACCAGCGATGTGTTGAAACCTGGCTGTATTATTTCGACGTTCCTACTTAATTCCAGAGTAATGTGTGGGTGTTTGAAGATCAAACACCGCCGTCATCTGTTGAAATGTCCCAATACGTAAAAAAGGAACAGTTGCCGTATTTTTACTAAGAACTATGGTTGTGTTTGATAAAGGGAAGACTGCTGCATACAGAGGAATGTCTACTTCAAATATTAGAAGCCCTAAAAATGAACGACTGCACCTCCCCTGCATATTGAGCCGGCAAAATCATAAACTATTTGCACTCAGCTGGAATCAAATTGCTTTAGCGTCCGGATTTAGCGTCATGCGAGTTCGAACTATTCCCGTATGTAAAAAAAGCTGTTTTTGTAAGTTACTCATTTGTTCTCATAAAGCTCAACCATCTCGAATAACATCGATCTCATTCATTACATTCGCTAGCGGATGTACTGTACTATGTGTGTGATGTAAGCAGACTAATGACAGCCTTGTAGCACCGTCAAAAAGGTTGTGAATTGATGAGAATGTCTGTAAAAAGCGCTTTTGCGCGTACTGATTATTAGGCTACACGTACAACCGTTGGGATAATATAATTTATGCCTGTGTGTGTGTGGGCTATCATAATTCGACGTTTTTAATTATAATCGAGACTTTCTTTTTAATTATATGTGTTGTTGAATTAAGCCATCACTACTAATTATTAAAAAAAAAAAATCTGCATTTTCAGATACCTACGTAAATAGGTTTGCAAAAAAAAGTCGGTAATTGTTTATTATCATCGGGTCATGTATTTCTTAATCTTATTTAGCTACTACAGTCATCGAGATATTACGTACTAGAGAAGCCACTCAGAACAAAATTCATGTTCTGTTTATATTTGAATAAAAACTAAAAAACGTTGCAGCGCTAAAACAATAATTTGTAGTCAAATCCAATAGTATTAACAAGCAGCGCTCGATCGCTTTTGAGCTGTAGTTTTCTCACGAGCCTAAGGTCGTAAACGCCGTGATTTTCATGGCGATTACGCGTTTTACCCAACAAACTGATTCAACGAATTTTCATAGATTTAGCGCCAAGCTACAAAATAGAACGGACAAATAGTTTATACCTAAGAAACTTTAGTAGAATTCAAACTCAGTAAATAGTACTTTTAGTAGTAGTTTTGCCAGTTTCCATTTTTTTTAGATGCATTCTACAAAAAATAGATATCCGGTGGCGGTGGCGGTATCCTACTAATATTGTAAAGGTGAAAATTTGTGAGGATGGAGGACATTTTCATTAAACTTTACAATTATATAGGTCATACCTGCTCATACATCAGAATAACACAGACTATAATGACCGATTTGAAGAAATCTACAAAAAATACGGCTCTGTTGTACTATTGCACGTACCTTGGGTACAAGGTAATCAAATTAAATAAAGGCAAACAAATACTCATGTTGTCATCGAGTTATTTACGTGTTATCTTGTTACAGGTGTCCTAAGTAGGTACAAACTCGGTGTCAGTTCTGGGTGCATTTTTTTGTTGATCTATGATGTGCTTAGAAAATGGCGGCGCTGCAAAGTCAAAATTATGACTTTAATTTATTTTTTGTGTTGGTTTTAATAAACGGTAAATAGGTTTGTTCACTCACCGATGAAATGTCACACCACTATCTTTTTTTTCGCTCTTTAATGGTTTGTACACGTTTTTAAAACACAACTCGGCATTTTTTTTTGCGGTAATTAAAAGTCAAGTTCGAATGCTGCTGAGCGTAAACTCCGACTGATGTCGTTGCGGTCCATGGACCGCAGTTAGCGTTACAAACTATGGCTTCGCGGTGTGTACTCTATACGCTAGTTATAACTCAGTGACTACAGTTAATAAAAAATAGAGTCTATTAGGATTGAACGAGGATTTTGTCTTAGAAATGTTTTGTTGTAACATGAAATATTATTTTAGGTCACTTAAGCGTTTAAACATATTCAGTGCTTCAGTATTATTAATGTTATAAAAATTATATCTTGATTGAATCGGGAAGCTCACTTCGTTTGCAATGCATCTACGTACTTTATGACTACGGATAACTGTTTGGTATGCATTGAAATGTGATATCGACTAATCCTTCGGTCGTCGACTTTCGGTAATCTCACACTGATTGCAGCACTATTTTGGAGTTTACATTCGAAATTCAAAATGAGTCTTACAAGTGAACCTAAACCATCGAGATTATAAATTCTAATGTTAGTACACTCATGATAAATATCTCGATGACTTCAACATGATTTTTTTAAGACTTGATAGCATTCGATCTTTTAAATTAAGGACTCGACATTATGAAATCAAATCAATCTAACAGCAGGTACTACCTAATCGACTGGTTGTGTTAATTTGGTATTTGGTGTATCTGTTCCTCTCAATTTAATTTTCTTAATTTCTTTTCATTATGAGTTACATTCACATGTTGCATGTGTGCAATGGACATAATATAGTAGCGGACGTAGAATGCAATATACGTATACATTTATATTAAAATTTGTAACAACTATTTACAAATACAGTTTTGAAATTACATTTAAAATATAATTAAACTTAGGGCCTTAATATTTACTGTATAAACATGGGATTCATACTGTCTATTTGTTAGTTGTCATAGTAATAGATCACTGCTTTATTTAATATAATGGATGATATTTTTTATTTATTTATTTATAACTTTATGCACATTTGGTACATTGGCGGACTTAATGCCTAAGGCATTCTCTACCAGTCAACCATTGGGTGATGCACAGAAAAGAAGAAGTAGGTGCATTTAAAGATTATTTTAAATAATTGTACAGTAAATGGAGTACAAACTAACATTTTTCTGTAGCTTAATACATATATATATATACATATATATACTATATAAATACATATCATATACTTACATAAACATACATACATGCATAAATTTAGACCTGATCACCATAAACCTATTATCATATACCTGAGTATATATATCCACGAATAAGTATATATATTTTAACAATATTCAATGACTATTAAATAACTATTGCAGAGTTGAATCTGCTAACTCTTTGAGTAAGAGCTCCTTTACTTTCACTTTAAAAGAATAACGATTAGTAGCCGTCCTGACCTCGAGAGGAAGCGCATTCCATAGTAGAATAGACTGAACCGAGAAAGAAGAACCAATAAACCCAGTGGTGTGAGAGGGACAACGTAGAAGTAGGTTAGTTGACGACCGAAGGTGTCTGTCATGGTTACTACACAATAATTGGAAGTGTGGCGTTAAATAAGTAGGGGGAGATGGGGAATTGAGGATAGTGAATAGGGTAGTGAGTGCGCGCATTTTTCGGCGTTGACGAATTGGCAACCATCTAAGCTGGGAACGAAAGGTGGAAATATGGTCATATTTACGAAGATTAAAAATGAATCGAATGCAGTTATTAAGAAGACGGTCTAATTTATCGAGAAGATCTGGTCAGGTCTGATCAGGTCATAACAGCACATATCACCATAGTCGATTAAGGGAAAGATGAGAGTTTGCACGAGGGTGGTGTTAGTTTTCGCAGGTAGAATTTTTTTATGCTATAAATGGCTCTGAGGGTTCCGGTAACCTTTTGGCATACGTTGCTAACTTGGTCGCGCCTGTTTAGCATAGAGTCGAGATGTAAGCCCAGGTTTTTCACCGAGCGACAAATGGGTATAGTTGTACCGTTAAAAATCACAGCGGGGAGCGCCTCAGAGTCGACTCTACTTATCGATCGGTGACTACCAATTACAATGGCCTGACACTTTGTCGGGTTAACTGATAACCCAAACCTGTTAGACCAGTTTTCAATGACTTCGAGGTCTCTATTAACCATGTCAATAGCTTTTGTTAAGTCTTCAACCTTAGCTTGGGAGTACAGTTGCAAGTCGTCGGCATACAGATGATACGCACATTGAAGTTTAAGGGTTAGGAGATTAATAAACCCAGAAAATAGCAAAGGAGAAAGAATACCGCCTTGAGGGACACCAGAGCCAACATCGCACCAGCTCGAAGACAAGTCGTCGACACGAACAGACTGCTGGCGTCCCTGAAGATAAGATGAGAACCATTCCAGTGCTTCAGGTGAGATCATAAGATAGGAGAGGATAGACAGAAGTATATCGTGACTGACAGTATTGAAGGCGTTTGAAAAATCTACCTACCAGTCTATCTACCAGGACCAAGACTGTCACTTTTGTGTCTTCCATGGCCGCCCTAATATCTCCAGTCACTTTAAGGAGAGCGGTGGTAATGCTATAACTAGGCCTGAAACCAGATTGAAATGGGCTTAAAAGGTTATTCTTGTAAATAAAAACAGATAACTGTTTATGCACACAATATTCTAGCACTTTAGAGAGGAAGGGAAGAACTGATATTGTGATAGACATACGATGATGTACGTCTGCGTGGATAATGTATGGTGTATATGTTATTCAAAATTTGATTGCATAGTCAATCTATCTTATTGTGGATTGCATTCATGTTATGCTTGGTCCGTGACATAACCTTAATATAGGCATTCCCAGCACATAATCTTGTTTCCTTTTAACATTGTAAATTGGGATGGCTATCTGGCTTCTCTGGCTACAGTTGTAAATCAGCGTTACAGATACTATATCTGTAACATTAGCTGAACTGTGGCCTTTTAAACACACACTCCACACCGACGCGTCTGATAAGGTTCTAAAAGTATTTCAAAACCGGTTGAACTCGATGCGCCCTTGTTCAGGTTGCTCATTTGGCCTAAATAATATCAGAATGAAATATAAATTATAATATGTATCACAACATAAATTACTATTATTTACTTAACTAGTAGTTATGGCCATTAAACTTAGTATCAACGGGTAGTTGTTCGCGACGCGTGGGTTTGCTGCATTACTTACAACGATTGTACAAAAATAACATAAGTAATTATAAGCTCGTTACCACGGCCTCACAGAAAACCGGCAGTGAAGCAATGCTTACATTGCATTTCTCCGCGCGACTGAGGTTACCGGAGGCCCTAACCCTTCCCTCTCCCTTATTCAAGTCCTTCCCCTCTCCTCACTCTCCCCCCCCCCTCCCCCTCTTCTCCTACTCCCACCTTAAAGTGCGACAACGCACTTGGGTCTCTTGAGTTACAGGTGCCCGTGGGCGGCGGCAGTGATTTACCATCAGGTGACCCGTTTGCCCCCTATATCATAAAAAAAAAATAAGTAATATAATTATGTGTTATTGAAGTGAAAACTTCTTTAGGCACGTTTGTGCACTTTTGCTATTCGGTAAAAACACTGAACTCTTTACCGTTACGCCAATAGTACATATATAGATCCAATAGAGGGTTAATTAATCTTTAAAAATATAATTAGTTCAATAAAGTACTTATTGTGTGCGCAATCCATATGGTAAAATAAACAAAACCATAATTGTAATTAAGGTGAAAATTTATAACGTAGGCGTTATTGAGCGTATTAGCGTTTCGCTATTGAGCACTATAGGTAGTGCTCAATAGCGAAAACCTTTATTCAAAATTTCGTTGACGCGACATGTCGTTTTAAGTTTACACTTTTGTCGGCAGTCCCATGACTGCCTACTTTTTTTATTTTCTTACTTTCTTTCTTCTTATCGCAGTCCACTGTTGGACTTAATGCCTCACTCGTTAGGTGCTACATTTTCTCCATCCAATCCATCCTAGCTATCTACGTGAGGCCATCGGTTCAACAACATATACATTACGTATAACGAACAATATCAGTTCAGCATTAACATTATATAAAATCTTCATCTTGATTAAATCGGGAAGCTCACCTTGTTGCAATGCATTTACGTGTTTTGTTTATTATGACTACGGATAACTGTTTGGTATGCATTGAAATGTGAATTCGACTAATCTTGTCGGTAATCCAATATCGATTTCTAGTGCAGCACTATTTTGCTGTCTGCTTTCGAAATTCAGAACTAGTGAGGATTTATGTCATCTCTCTCTTTTACTTTTTCATACTTCATAACATTCGATATTTAAAATGAAAGTCTTTGCGTTATGAAATCAAGTCAATCTATCAGCTTATCGCAGTCCACTATTCGATGTATTATGATATTCCCGTCTTCCCCATTTTGCTAAATGCTACCTTCTTACCAATCAACTTGCAACCTTCCCATGCAATATATCCCATCTACCTTCGTTGATTACGGCCTTTGGTGCAGACTTGGCTAGCTCACATCTATTTCATCTAACTCACTCTGCTTATTATTTGGTCTGTAGTAGTGAAAGAAATTCCTAAGTAGATGCAGGTGTAAGTATATTAATATTGTTATAGGTAGGAATACTGGAGCGCATCTTTTTTGTAGTTGCCAGCAACAACACGGTTCACCCTACCGATAAAAATTATGGTTGAGAGTAGCGATAGTTTTATTATTTTTAGCAATGGCGTTACGTAAAGGCCTTGAGACTAAACAGTATACTCATGTATAAATAATTCAATACACTTCAATTTTCTACGGCTAGATATACTGAAAGTGTCTCGATATCAAGTTTTAACATTTAATATTAATACAATATGAAACATTAGCATTTTCCTTAACAGACAGGAGATTATTCCTTACAAACAGTCAGGCTGATTTGGAGAGAACGCATTTTTTGTGGGGTTTATTTATTATACTTTGATTAAAAACATTTTTAGAATGTAAAATTAACGTTGTATAGTCACACATTTACTTAATGATATATATAAGTGAATAAGTAAGAAAAAAACCCAATACGTAGAGAAAGATTGAAGGGAAAATATAAACACTCACAGAAACAGCAATCGATCAGACCCTCTGTCACAAAGTTCTATATCAGCACCTGATCCTGCCTGTAGTTAGCCGGGCCTGTGGGAAATACACAAACTCGACGTCCCTTGTGTATTAAATACTATTTAACTTTCAATTTATCTTAGAACAATAGTTGCCATATAATAATATAAGTAATTGATATAAAATGTAAATTATTGCATCAGGCCTGACCCAAAAAATCTAAATGAAAAAAAAACGACCATTGCAACACATGCCGGGTGCAGCTAGTAATAACATAAAACGTCTTATCAAATTAACTCATTTTCTTTCTTTCTTCTTGGTTCTTGATATGTAGAAAAAAACATAGGTTTGACGTGCAGGAAAAAACAAACTGATTGATGAAAATTTGCAATTCATGCCGTTACCACCAATTAATCTAAAGCGACGTGATTTTCGCAATATTGTTCTGGTTTCATCGCTTCGTCCATTGTAGTCTCATGCACGGCTCTTTAGCGCTGGACAATCATGACAACTTTGATTGATTGCTTCCGCTTGTACATTCAGCGTGTTTACATATTCATACAATAGGCCAACACATCGTTAGTTATATAGGTTCCTTAAAAATATTGCTTTTGATAAGAAAATATAAATGGTTTTAATCCTTCTTTTGAAATTTTTTAGAGCATGACTGTCACGTATAAACGGTCTGCTTCAATGGAATAAGACCCGTCATAACATCTAGAACAAACATCACTTCATTAGTAGTTATTTCTAAATAATTTAGTCTGGCTCTTTCCACACCCGTAAGCTACCTTATCTGTATACTAATCGCAAAGTGAATATCTATAATCCCACTAATATTATAAATGTGAAAGTTTGGATGGATAGATGGATGGATGAATGGATGGATGTTTGTTACTCTTTCATGCAAAAACCACTGCGATTGCGATGAAACTTGGTATGTAGATAGCTGGAGACCTGGATTAACGCATAGGCTACTTTTTATCCCGATATTCCTACGGGATCGGGACTTACGCGGGTGAAACCGCGGGGCGCTGCTAGTCTATAATAAAGACAGTGCTGCTAGAGCACTGTCTTCCAAATATCCACGCACAACTTACTACAGCATACCATTGCCACATCTTTGCTGATGATGTCATTTCACGATGAAGACTTTGTTAGCTCCTTTTTTTTATGGTATAGTGGGCAAACGAGCAGACGGGTCACCTGAGGGTAAATGACTACCGCCGCCCATGGGCACCTGCAACTCGAGAGTCACAAGTGCGTTGCCGCTCTTTAAGGAGGGAGTAAGAGAAGAGGGGAAGGGGGGGAAGAATGGGAAGAGGGGGGAGAGGGGAAGGACGGGAATAAGGGAGAGGGAAGGGTTAGGGCCTCCGGTAAAGGTTGTAGGCAGACAGAAGCTGAGTTGAGACAATTGAATGCAGTGGTGAGGGAGTTAATACGTGACCCTGGGGCACACCCATTGTTGTTTTACATCAAACAGTAAAAAAATTGTCTATGTAAATACATTCGTTGTTGGTTCCACACAAGTAACTAGGAAGTCAATCCATCACCGCACGTCATACATCTATAACTAAAACCACGTGATATCCGTGCCTTTAGTAAGTGCTTGTAATTTCTTTAGAATAACGGCCGAAAATAAAACGTTTCATTTAAAAATAGTTACTTTGGAGTTTTGGATATCTTAGTAGATAAATCAAGGCCTTAAATATAATTTGTGAAATATTATCATACCTACTGTTGAGCCTAGAAAATAATACAGAGTAGACATCTGCTTAAATTTTGAACCGGCCGGAAAAGGTTCTCCTTTCCCATACCTACTGTTTTTCAATAAACGAGTAGAATTGCAAACGCACAAGCGCAACCTTTGTGTTGAGAGCGTAATTACAGGAGCCAACAGCAAAAAAAAAATGTTAAACGGAAAATTTGAGACTAATTTTAGAACAGTACTTACGTTGTTTTCTCCTGCCGCATCTAACTTAGTCGAAAGAAAGTGTGTGCCACTTAATAAACCAACAAAAATAATCTCGTTTAATCCATAACTACAAAACTATCAACAGCCATTTCATATCAGTGAAATCGTATAAAGAAACGTATTAATTACGTTATAAAAACATTAACTCGAGTGGAAAGGAATTGCTCGTTTCATTTAATAAAGCTACCATTGTTACAACAAATTCTTCGTATAATAACTTCTGACACGAACTACATTTATCATACGGATTTTAATAGCTCCCTGAGTGGGTATACAATCAAAATCTTGGGATATCTATGAATAGATATTTCATTAATAATAACTATTATTATTAATGAAATGTCTATTCATAGATATCACAAGTAGGCGAATGGTAGTTTAACGTACTCGTAAAAAGGGAAGTTAAGGGATGGGAAACGCCTTCTTAACACTATGAAAGATGTGAACCAATAATCAAGGCACCACATTATTGTCTGACATTTTCCCCGTTTGCTGTAAACACTTATAAGTAAGTCTACCTTCACTATCACTCCAGGTATAGAACGTCTACTACTGAACAACATAAGATTTGAAATTGTAAATTGTTGAAATAAAACTATTTTTAACGGATACTATCGCGATTTATTTGGTGTTATTTTACTATTTACACTGATCCCGACGTTTCAGTTGATTTTCAGCAGCCATGGTCACGGGTAGACTAAGATGGTGGTCGTCTCATGTATCGAAGTGCAAAGTTATCTCAAAGTACCCGAAGTTTGTTGATTGTTGGTGTTACTATTTACGCAGAATGAGCTCAAAGTGTCTTGAAGCCTTGCTGAGTTTTGTGTGAAAGTTTGGACGGAAAAACTACTAAACCGATTGCGACGAAACTTGGTATGTAGGTAGCTGGAGACCTGAATTAACGCTACTACCACTACTTTTTATCCCGATATTCATACGGCACCGGGACCGCGGGGCGCAGCTAGTTGGGTATAAAATGTTCTCACAACTACTGTGATCTGTAGTGTAGAAGCGATTAAAAGTGCGAAATCGCCAAACGTCATTTGTTCGTTTCATTTGACAAATTATAGAATTACTTCTAACATTTCGCCAACTGTATCTAATTAACAAAATTCATCCAACTAGCTTTTGCGTGCTTCTTGTGAGCCAAATTAAATACAAATTAATTGATGAGGTCATGATTGAGTTACAAACATCTTAACTCCTGTAAGAAAGTATTTTACGTTTTCAGCCAATTTTCCAAATTACCGGAAAGCTTTTCCAATTCTTCTTTCCCTGTAAACCTTATTCAGACTGTTATGAAAACGTTGTCTGTCTATCAAGAACTTTCTCCTATGGAACACGTATCAAGTTAGAACCTATAAGCATGTATTACTGAGTAGTTATTACCTATAGAGTACTTATTCTTAACCTAAAATCATGAGAAGAAGAAGAAGCAAAGTCTCACAGTACCAGTAAAGAAAAAAAAAATGTTACCTTGTAGCTATATCGAATAATTTTTATCTCCAATAACCGTAACGTGCATCAATAATAGGAGATCTTCTGATTTACTGTAAAATGATGATTGTTAAATAGTAAGGCAGTATACCGTACTACCAAAATGAATTTATTTCTTTATTATACTCACGGATCCCGGGCCATAGAAACTATATCATATCCATATAATTAGGTCAGTACAGAATTGTAAAGAATCGAGTCCGAGTAGCACTCGACTGACTTTTAGGGTTCCGTTCTTGAACAGGAAAAAAGGAACCCTTATAGGATCACTTTGTGTGTCAACACCCTTTTTCTTAGGAACCTGTTTACGCATGAAGTTGAAATTAATACCAAATACTTATTTATATCTGCGGTCCCTTGAAGCTGTAAAAAATTAAGCTTCTAGGTTAACGCAATCAAAGATTTAAGCTTAAGCCTTAGATTTGACCAAATTTGAACATTTCGCAGTTAAATCAAAACCTATAGGGTACATCGATGTATGGGAGAGTATTTTTTAGACAAAGTTAAGTTTGTCTTTCGCAAAATACGGGTAAAAGTCCTCGAGTTGATTCATGAGATGGACATACTATCTACATACCAAGTTTGTTTGCTTACGAAACCCTCGGTGCGCGAGTCAAACTCGCACTTATTCGGTTTTTTAAATCGTCTAAATAAATTATAAGCTAATCTATAACAGTACACATGCATATGTAGGTAGTTTTTGCGGTCAAACAAGAAAGTTACATTGCGTGAGAAGGGTGAAAGGCAAAACACGGAGAAAGTAGCTAAGCCGTGTAAATACTCCAAAACTGTTTGATGTATAGCGTCACCTGTAGGAAAGAACATGAGCCAACCACAAAACAAATATTCAGAAGGGTGTGGTCATATTAAGAAGTATTATGTATAAACGACGAAATGGTAAAAAAAAAATCTTCTGAACATGTTTTCCTGGTGTAAATGTACTTTTCTTACGTACTTAAACAACGTGCCATAAATTTTCATGTCAATTTCAATGATTCTGTTTGCTTTCATGCGGACTTTTTCGGACGGATCTGGTCGTTCCGTCAACATCTTTGGTATTAAATGCTTATAGTTTTATTCATGTCAGCTCTCTCTCTCTCTCTCTCTTTTGTGAAATATTAGCTTAATAGGTCAATTTAAGTTAAATTTGTCTGTTTCAAAGTAAGATTTATTCAAGACAGTTAGGGTGTTACAATACACTCACGCCTGTATCTCTGAAGGGGTACACAGAGACGTATTAAACACCCACATTTTGTCAACTAAAATTTGTTCGGACTTACGTAATAGGGACTAACCCTATTGCCGCCAACCGGGCACTTTGGGAATGAAAGATGGAAAAAATGAGAGTATACTGAAACGGAAAGGTAGGCAAGAAGCGAAAGCAATGGAAGGAAAAGGATGTTGCTTATACGGATGGACTTGTGAGTGTAAGCAATAGCAAACAGGTAATAATCAAGTCAGGATAGCAAACTTATAACTACAACTGGCTATTGCCGGGAGGTCCGAGCTCTCTAACTGCCTTGTTTAATAAATAAATTTCAAATTAAAATTCAATACCTTTATTTCATAAAATTGATCATATCAATTATTCAAAATCGTCAATTTAAAAAATAATTATTACAATAAAAAATTACCACAGAGTCTACTACAGAGTCACCGCAACAATAGTTTGCTTTGTCAAATGTAAAATTATTATAGAAAAAAAAATGGATAACACAATATCATATCTGCCTGTTTCGATCTATAACCGCCCGTTTCCAAATGGTTGAGCCTTGTTAGAAGAAATCGGACAAACAAACTCACGGTCACTCTTTTAACTTTTTAATTTAATTTTTAATACTTTTTAATGTAATATTGCTTTAAAACGTAAACGATAGTTTCAACAACCTAAAACGAGTCTCAGATGTTCTCGGGGGCTCCCTTCTTAGGTCTCCCATAATATCCCCACTAGTAACGAATCACCGAGTAGTTTTATGCCGCTTTCCTATAATCAAGAAACGAATCGTTTCTTAATTATAGGAACACGGCATTAGTCGGTTCGGTTCCGTCATAGCACTTCACCTTCAGTGAGGTGATGAATAGGAAGGGTTACGGATAGCATACAGGCAATGTATTCCGTCGATAATAGGATTATCGCAGGTTCAAGTCGTAGAGACTTGTGTTAAATTCTTTAAATTACAAATCTCAAATTTGAAAATATTCATACTAAAAATTAATATTTTTTTAAAGCCTATTTTATTCTATCTTATATTTTAATCTTGTTTCATCGCTTCGACTCACCTAAATACTCGCGTTAGAAGTGAATCTACATGTACTGTTATATTAGGGTTGTTAAAACCCGCAAACTCGTCACCGAAAATCCAACGCTTTAACCGCTTAACTTCCGTGTCCTTAAAAGCTTTAATAAGGTCAGTATGTCTATATTTCTTTATTCTACCTCCGTCCTCCATTTCCGGTTTAAATTTGTTTCACTAGTTTAATTTTCGAGAGTGCTTGAGCGCTGCCTTATTTTTTTTTTGCGAGAGTTCGGTTGAGCATGGAACATTTTGATAGATAGAGAACTTAAATTTACCTATACGTAGTCCTTTATGTGGTATACAACAAAACGCATGCAAGAATTTTATAACTTAAATAAGTCCAAACATGTCCTGTCGGAGCACGGGGGGCTATGGCGCACATTGTAGGCTAATTGGTAGATTAATTGATTGAGACATGTTCTGCCTACTAAAGTGGCGTACAAATGCCCATACAATTTTAGTATAAAATAGTCCACTCTCCTTCAATATTCCGAATGTTACTATTTAAGAAGTACATAAAAATATTATTCTAAACAATTTGTAGCAAGTCAATTGTGAGAATGTTCTAAAAATGTCAAATAACTGAATTAATATAATTAAAATATTATTTTTATCTATAATAACTAATCATCTATCGACAACCTGGTCTAATTACAGTACTTCGATATCGCCTAGTACTTGGGTTGTGGACCTCCACATCATCAGACCTCTGATGGCAATCGCTTCACGTAGAATATCGAAGTTCGGCCGTATCGTAATGAGACTGAAAGCCGACCCCAACTTAGTCGGGAAAAGGCGCGGTGGATGATGAATAACTAAATACAATTTTATGTCAAATGTATAAGTCAAAGCCAAGTTAATGAAATTCTATATTAAATAAACTTCCAGTGATAATTTACACAGTCTTTTTCCAAGATTGAACAATATATAGGTAGGATATTGTAGAAATCATTTAAAAAACCTATAATATCGTAATAGACCTTATGATATAGAAAAGCTTTTAAATGTTTCCCGAATACATTCTTGTTTAACTTCTTCCGTTCTTAGGAGAATCAGGATGGGTTTTCATAAACAGTTCTACAGTGGGAGAGCCATGTGTATGGGCCGGCTCGACCGGAGTGATACCACGGCCTCAAAGAAAACCGGCACTGAAGCAATGCTCCTGTTTCGCCGAGTGAGTGAGGTTACCGGAGGCCCTACCCCTTCTACCCCACTCCCCCTCTTTCCCTTCTCCCACCTAAAAGGCCGGCAACTTCCCTCCATCAGGTGACACGTCTGTTCGTTTTCCCCTGAACCCACTAAAAAAATGTACGAGTATATACCAGATATTTAACGTACGTGTTCTGTGTTTTTGAAAGTATGGTTGACATGTATCTGTATTTTTTAAATTGAAATATTGATCTAATAAATCTCTTTTGGGCCTTGGATACAACATACCTGTGTGTGAAGTTTATAATACAATTACCTTCTTCGCCCGGTGGTAGAATTTCTATCATAATGTTAGCAACAACCTCACTAAATAACAGTAACCGCTATGTTTTTCGTACCTGTATCAGCACTCAAGTGAAGTTATCAAACTTATAATGCACGCCTAGCCTTTTGTCCCTCGCCATTGCCCGCCATTTTTCAGAAAACTAATCATAATAATGTCTGTTAACTCATTTAATTTAATAGTGAACTTTTCTCATCTACTATAGTTTTTAATTGGCGACAATACACAAGCCATTAAGTTTTGAATGTTTTGTTATAACTTGAACTATCATTGTAAAGAGATACCGTATGATGACAGTTCAGTATTTATACTGGGCCCCTGTAGCTTTTTGTAGTTGTTTTCACATCATTTTTCAATTTATAACACTTATTGATGAAAAATTGTAGCCATATTCCAAATATAACATTCCTCCGTGCGCGACATTTGCTTTAAAAGGGGTTAAAATAATTCTCTTCACGAGTGAGGTTACCGGTGGCCCTAACCCTTAGCTCCCCCCTCTCCTCCTTACCTCTTCCACCTTTCTCTTACCATAAAGGCCAGCAACGCACTTGTGACTCTTGAGTTGCAGGTGCCCATGGGCGGCGGTAGTCATTTACCATCAGGTGACCCGTCTGCTCGTTTGCCCCCTATACTATTAAAAAAAAACAAATACTTATAAAACAAAGAATATTCCTAACAACAACATAATAAATTACCAAATGCGAGTTGAAGGCGCGTGTAGAGGATTCCGTACGATGACATTATATTTGTTCAACAAGCTTAACATTGTATTGAAGAGCATGTTCTCCCATATATTCCATCTGCAAATGTAAGTTTGTTGACATAGTATTGAGAGATGTACCATGTAATGTAGACCATGATTATACTTCTTATAGATTTTCTGTAATTTATAAGTTTTATTTTAAATTAACTATTTGCCGTATTTTTCCAAAATTTTAGGCAGTACTTTCGGAGAGAGCTAGGGATGGGTAAATTTTCATATGTTTCTAAAATAACTGTAAAACTATTCTTCTCTCATATAATTATTCTCTTAATAATCTTAAAATTATTTAACAAAATATATTTGAGGTCCTCACATTTGATATGTCATACAGTACAGTTTGCATTTTTTTTTAATTGTCCTAAAAGTGACCCCCATATTCAAAATTCATGTATTTACATTGTACACTGTGTTTGGGTAGCAGGAATTGATATGTGTACCAAATTTCAACTTAATCGGTCCAGTAGATTCGGCGTAAATTGGCTGTGACAGACGGACACAGACGCATGAGGGATCTTATAAGGATTTCGTTTTGTCATTCGGACGAACGGAACCCTAAAAAATTCCCAATTTAAACAGGAACAACTTTGAAGTATACCTAATTGTATAAAAAATCATCAACGTCGAGCTACTCGGCTGTAAAGTTATAATCATACATTAAAAAAATACCTACACGGTAAGTGGAGAACCTCTTCTATTATGTTTTCGTCAGTTATAATAATAATATTATAACGCAATTAAGATTTTACGCCGAAAACATCGTGGTGTTGATATAATTTTGGTTCGTTTATCCTCCGTCAGTAAGTCACGTCCAAGGACACAAAACCACTGTCTAGTTATTAATTACAAAGGGACGTTCCCTGGAATGACAAATTATACTTAGGGACGAGCAGCCTTCCTTAATAGCTGTAATATTCAAGAAAAAACTGTGGTAGAAAGTATCGCGCGAATTTCCCCATTACTACCACGGAGATTAAATATTTTCGGTTCATTTTACTATACAATAAAAAATGTTTCATGTTCTTGAGCGTTCATTTTAAAAAGCTTTGTTGATTATTACTTCGACTTCTTTTAAGTATTTTCATTGGCCTTGGAGTCGTGGAGCTCCCTAAGATGTGGTTGAGTGCTGTGATTGCCGACTTATCTAGTCTACAGGGTGCTGTGACTGGTCAGCTCAAAACTGAAATGGTTCTTTCGTATAATGACTAAAATATGATCCTGGAAGCCCACATCGTACTTGCACAGTTAGAGTTTATGTAGATGATAGATCCTTGAGTTTTTTTCAACGTTTCTTCTCAAGGCTAATCAAAGGAAATTCCGGCACCATCTAGCTTTAAAGAAAAAATCGACATGTCCACAAATATCCATTTGCAAAATAAATTCATTAAACTTCGAGGTGAAAAAAAAAGAAAAATATTTCTATAAAATAAATCTATGTATCTAAACTTTAAAACCTTCTATGACTTAAATCTATTCACAGAGGCATGTAAAATTGTTGTTATAGAGCAAACCGCGCCACTTAGCACGAGTGCAATTTACAAAAAACCAGACAAGTGCGAGTCCGACTCACGCACCGAGGGTTCAATCTCGGCAATTAATTTTTGCCCGTCTATTCCGAAAGACAAACTTAACTTGGCAGTTTTAAAAATACTTTCCTATACATCGATTTACGATAAAGTCAACTTTCCAACCGCAAAATATACCTAAGTTTGTAATCACCAAAACTATTTTCAATGTGATATAACAGGAAATTAACGACTTTCGGATTTTTTCCTTTATTTGCGCTGTTAGACCTTGCATCTTATCAAATTTCAAGATTCTAGGTCAATGAGAAGCATCCTATATATATTTAATTTACTTGCGAAATGTTCAAATTTGTTAAAATCTGAGACTTAGGTAATGGCCGTATCTTTTAATTGCGAAGCCTTAGAAGCTTGATTTTTTATAGCTTCAAGGGGTTGCAGACATAAGTATTTGATGTAAATTTCCCCTGTGGAGGCATCAAGTTGAAGTTGAATTCCTGAGGAAAAGGTTCTTGACAGACACACAGACAGATATAATGACAAATTAACCAATTTCTGATTTTTCCTTTACTTGTGCTGTGAGACCTTGCTTCTTACCAAATTTCGTGATTCTAGGATAAGTACCCTATAGATTTATCTGCCAATATTCAAATTTGGTCAAATCTAAGGCTTAAATAGCCGTATCTTTTGATTACGTTGACTTAGAAGCTTGATGTTTTTTACAGCTTTAAAGACCCGCAGACAAAAATATTTGGTATAAATTTCAACTTCTTATTATTGCGTTTATCACAATGCTTGGTGAATAAACGATATTTTTTGTCTTTCCGTACGAAAAGAAAACTAATATCGCTAATGTTAAGTGGGAGAGCCATGCTTCAGAACATATGGGTCGGCTCGACTCCGCTCGATACCACGGCCTCACAGAAAACCGGCCGTGAAACTGTTGCCTTGCTTTTCGCCGCGTGAGTGAGGTTACTGGAGGCCCTAACCCTGCCCTCGCCCCTATTCCCGTCCTTCCCCTCTCCCCCTCTCCTCCCCTCTAATCCCCCTCTCCCGTCTTCCCGCTCTCCCCCTATTCCCCTATTCCCACCTTAAAGGGCGGCAATGAACTTGTGACTCTTGAGTTACAGGTGCCCATGGGCGGCGGTAGTCATTTACCATCAGGTGACCCGTCTGCTCGTATGTCAAAAAAAAAAAATTTACCGACACGCCCGAGCCCACCACGTACATCTACTGCCCATGAAAAAAACACCACAATACATAATAGTTTTACTTAGTATTTATAAACTCACCAATGAGTTCCCGTGGAGGATCCACACACACTATGACCCAGAGATCTGCAGTTTTAGGATACTCTCTGGTCTTCAGTATGGAGTTTCTCTGAAGGTCAGTGAATTTCCTGAGACTAACATATCCTCAGATTTTATAGGTACTTGTATGAACTGAACCACAAATGAATTACGTATTCTTTCTACCTACCGCGATACTATCATTGTCATAACAGACATTTGCATAAGTTCAAATCTATTTTCGTTCGCACACACTAAGGCTTAAAACACATTTTAACGGACCCAACTTCCAGGTACGTAATAGCGAGAAGGCCTTATATTTAAGGCCTACTTTACATACAAATTACTGTTTACTATATAATATATTCAATTTGTAAGCTGATGGGCAGTCGACGTGGTTCAGACATGGAAGGTTATGTAACATTATATGACTTAACATTGCTCGAGATATCAAACAACTCCGTGGGAGGCAAAGCACCTACCACTCTCCTTTAGCCTAAGAAAAAAAGGAACAGAGTGCAGAGAAAATTGTATTCACGTCTTTTTTAGCGGAAAATTTTGAAAAGTGTCATCTATCCCATTTTTGTTTTTGTCAGCATAATAATATGAAACAAAAGTATTTCACATAATGAAGGATCATGTTATACAAAATACACATAAACGAAATAATTAAACATATTATCGTTTATTTACTGAATATCGTTATGTATTCTCTCAGTATTTAATTATTCATGTTATTGCTTCGGTATATATGAAAATATATGTATATATTGGTTTATTTATATATGTATATTGTATGCTTATGTATAAAACTAGGTATTTGTTTGTTTATATTATGTGTGTCTAAATATGGCACTTAATTCAGGCACTAAATCCATCCTAAGGTTGTCTGGTAGAAATCACTCTTAGCGATAAGACCGCCCATTGTACATAACATTAACTTTAATATTAAGATCAATTATTGTAGTTTAATGTATTATGGTGTACAATAAAGAATATTCTATTCTATTCTAAACACAATAAAACAACGTGAAAAAACAACTACGACCCTATCTTCTTGTCTTTTTAAAAATTACCTATTTTTTATTCAAAAGTAACAGTTTATTTCATTGAATTAGGTAGAATATATTTTCGCGCATGACTCGTTAGAAATCTACAGCCAATGAGAATATAAAGTTGTTGCAGACATTATTGTAACTCATAAAAGCGTTTTGCGGTCGTACCCCCCTCGCCCACATATTTCTCTAATCTCTTTCCTCTTAAGTAGCCGGGCAGCCCGGGCACATAATGTGAAATGTAATTTCCTTTTTATAATCCTTTGTTTTATTTTTATTTAGTTTCTTTGAAAGCGTTTTTATGACCGGATAAACATAGGAACGTATGTAAATAATTTTAGAGTTTATAAGACAAAGTATGGAACAACTTCCTGGTTTATCCGTAGAAAAAAAAAAGAGGCAGTCATGGGACTGCCGACAGAAGTGCAATCTTAAATGATACGACGAACTTAAAACATCGCATTAACAGGTTGGTGACATTAATTAATAAAGAGCTGACAGAACTCAATGTTTAGATTAGCGCCATCTAGTGGATCTATTAGCGTATTAGCGTCTCTCTCACTCACTCACTCACTCACCCACTCACCCACTCACCCACTCACCCACTCACCCACTCACCCACTCACCCACTCACCCACTCACCCACTCACCCACTCACCCACTCACCCCACTCTCCCGACTCTCTCTACTCTCCCCACTCTCTCCACTCTCCCCACTCTCCCCACTATAACTCTCCCACTCTCCCCACTTTCCCTCCCTGCCTCCTTCTCCTTGTCTCTCTGACGCTGTACATGTAAATATAACTCACCATCCAGACATATGTACATGTAAATATAACTCTCCATCCATCAACAGAAACTCACCTCGGTCTTAAGAAATTTCGATCTCGTCATAAAAATATATTTTTTTTAAATATATTACACACGGACACAGTTTCCATACATTTTCGATCAGGGTCCACGTGACCCTGAATTCTGACGCGAGTTTAACCTTTTTTACCCATGTCGAAAAGTGTCCAACGCCGCTAAAGAAGTTTTCACTTTAAAAACTTTTTTGTTCTGGGGAAACTTCCGATTGAATTAAAAAAGCTCCTCAGTGACGGACATTCAACAATAAAAGTCTTAAAATAAAATAATTTAAATAAAACTTAGAAATACATGGCGTCAGAAAATGGTGAACCGTTATCACCATCTCAACCAAGGGACAACCACTGCTAAACTTAGGTTTCTTCTAGAGATTTCTGTGTCATATGTAATGCATAACTTTCAAAAGAGAGATTGAATACCGTAACCATTGGCAGAAAAGACTTCTAGCTTAAATTTAATCGCACTTTTAACAGCTGACAACTAACTCATTCTGATTAAAAATCGAAAGGTTAATGACCAAGACTACATCCATAACCATTCATAAGCATCACAACCACAAAGCAAAACGAACAATGCCTCAAAATTCAACGAAATTTATTTAATAGAACGAATGAATAAACGATTCTTATTCATTCCCTCGTTCTGCCTCGCTGCGTCTATTATTTTAGACTGTATTTGCCGCGTCTTCATGAAATCGACCACTTCTGAATCCGCCTACATCCAATTTTTTTCGATATATTGTTTTTTCGTATCGAAAAAATGTGTCAAGAGTCAAGATTGATATCTGCGGCTCGGTACGAACCAAAACATAGCGTAAAAGCTTTTGTCTGCGTTAATGTATGTAGATTTGGTCCATGAATTCAGGTTGAAGACCGTCTACAAGTTATATTTCTCTTCCTCGGTAACATTATTACCTTTTTTTAGGAAAAGGTGTATGTAAATTTCGTTATGATTGGTTGAATAGTTAAGGCGTGAAAGCAAACAAACAAACTCAAATTCATTTATAACTAGCAGCGCCCCGCGGTTTCACCCGCGTAAGTTCTGATCCCGTGGGAATATCGGGATAAAAAGTAGCCTATGCGTTAATCCAGGTCACCAGCTATCTACATACCAAGTTTCATCGCAATCCGTTTTGTAGTTTTTGCGTGAAAGAGTAACAAACATCCATCCATCCATCCATCCAAACTTTCGCATTTATAATATTGGTGGGATTAAAGAAGAACATGGATTTGGGTATCTTAAGTCAACAAAAAAAACAATTAAACTTCAAAGCAATAGTATAATAAATACTCTTAAACACTGTAAGACAATAAACACAATACAACTTGAACACTTTTTTTTATATATATTATACAGGGCAAACGAGCAGACGGGTCACCTGATGATAAATGACTACCGCCGCCCATGGGCACCTGCAACTCAAGAGTCACAGTGCGTTGCCGACCTTTAAGGTGGGAGTAGGGGAAGGGGGAATAGGGGGCGAGGAGGGCAGAGAGGGAGAGGGAAGGGTTAGGGCCTCCGGTAACCTCACTCACTCGGCGAAAAGCAATGCATCATTGCTTCACTGCCGGTTTTCTGTGAGGCCGTGGTATCGAACGGAGTCGAGTCAGCCCATGCGTGCCGAAGCATGGCTCTCCCACGTAAAACTTACTTAAAAAAATATGACTGCCAAACCAAAATTAAGTCATTTTGTATAGTTATGTAAGGTGAACTTTAATTTAAATAAACCACTTGATTTCCAATCCATCAAGCCCTAGACATTTTTTTTCTGAGAAAAATAAAACTGAAGCATGCATCAGTTCCATTTTTAATTTATCACACAGTACACGAAGAATTATTGAAAGGAACACAAAGAAGGTTGACATCGGCAGCTAGCAATTTTTTTTTGACAGCCTGTTATTGGTCTACAATTTCACTAGAACGTCAAAAGTCATCTGTGCTATTGTTAAAAAAAAGTATGTATTTACAAAGAAAAATTTATCCAAGTATATAACCTAAGTTTACTTCGAACGATTTCGCACGATTTCGAAATTCAATTGACCTTGCATCGTGATATGAATGTCGACGTTGGCGAAGGCGAAGTAATCACTTAAGCGTGGTGCTATTCGCTTTATTTAATATCCAGTTTCAAAAATTTCTAACACTTTCAATTTAGAAATTTGAAATATAAACCCACATTTAAAAGATTGATTCATTTGTATAAAATAGTTTCACTTTAAAATCTATATCAAAGCTACGAGTATTTTTTTATGATATAGGGGGCAAACGAGCAGACGGGTCACCTGATGATAAGTGACTGCAGCCGCCCATGAGCACCTGCAACTAGAGTCACAAGTGCGTTGCCGTCCTTTAAGGTGAGAGGCGGGTAATGGAGGGAAGAGGGAAGGGTTAGAGCCTCTGGTAACCTCACTCACTCGGCGAAAAGCAATGAAATCATTGCTTCACTGCCGGTTTTCTGTGAGGTCGTGGTATCACTCCGGTCGAGCCGGCCCATACGTGCCGAAACATGGCTCTCCCACTTAAAAAATATAGTAGTAAGTATATCTTGAACCTCTCAATTGAAACGTTTAAGACCTTCTTACATCATGCTTTCATATAATCTTCAATTTACCAACTGCTAAACGATGTTGTTTTTTTTGCAATGTTTTATGTATATTCATTAGGTTTCTGACGTTGAGAGGAGTATGACCCCGAGAACTACAAATCATTTGTATTATAAATCTTTTTGAAGTATTGTATGACAGTTTAAGAGTAACGTAAGGCAATTCAGAGGTATGGAATACCTTTTCGTGATCGCTTTAATTCCCGTATAAATACATAAGTTTAAGAGTAATTCGTTATCCAGAATACAGACAATTGACAGTGGGTTAATTAATTAAGGTCATGTCTAATCATGAGATTGAATTGAGTGGCCACCGTGCAGATTAATCAATCAGCGCGGCAGCGTGATTAACTCAAGTTGCTAATCTTATCAATAGATAGATGTTCATTGCAAACTTTCTAATACCTTCGTTACTTCTCGTATAAATGATAGCCTCCAACTAAGTTGAGAAAGAAACAAACTGCTGGGTGGCAAAGATTAACAATGTAGAAAGTTATTGCCTAAGTAACTTGAGCATTGCAATAACTCCATCATAAATAATAATATAATAACTTGAGACACCTCATACACGGCCGTCTGATCCCAAACTAGGCAGAGAATGTACTATGAAAACCAGACAGCTGATAGACATACTTATATATTAATTAATAAATACATCATCATCATCATCATCAGCCCCTCATTATCCACTGCTGGACATAGGCCTCTCCTAATGAACGCCACTGAGCTCGATCGTCAGCTCTCCTCATCCAGTTTTTCTCCGCCGTTTTGCGCAGATCGTCACTCCACCTGGCCGCAGGGCGTCCTACGCTACAGCGGTCCCCAGCGGTTATCGGTTCTGCGGGCAATGTGGCCAGCCCACTGCCACTTCAGCTTGCTAATTCTTTGAGCGGTAACCGACATAGCTCAAAGACTACTTACTAAATACATATTATAGACAAATTACCAACCCGAACCCGCGACTTCTGGCTCGGTAGTCAATATCACTAACCACCAGACCAACAGGCCAGTAAAATCAATACTACGTTAATAGATGACCTCTATTAACCGCGGTCTTCAGTTGAATTTCGGCTGTCGCGCAACTCCAAATCAAATATAAATTTACAGTGCAAAATCAAAATCAAATTGTCTACTAGCCGTTACCAGCAGTTTTGCCTGCATTTGATCACTGCTTCGCTCTTAATTGTCGTAGTGTGATGTTAAATAGCCTATAAACCTTCCTCAATTAAAACTCTCGCCAATACTAAAATAATCTTTCAAGTCTGATTTTAGTTTTAGAGATTAGCTCATTTAAACAGTCAAACAAAAATCTTTTTGGCTTTAGTATATTAGTACAGTTACAGTAAGTTTTGAGTTCCGATAGCAGTTGCTATTACCCAGAAGCATTAATATAAACATAAGCATAATAAAAACTACAACCAGTATAATAGTAGAGACAGAATAAACTGACTTAATCACAAACCGTCTTTGCAGTATGTAGATTCTCTATAAGCAAACAATGCAGAAATAGCCGAGATAGTTATACTAACTTTTAAACTTTCGCGTTCCATGATATAGTTATGTACTTATACGGGAATTAACGCGATCACGAAAAGGTATTACATACCTCTGAATTGCCTGACGTTTCGACCAGGTTGCACTGGCCGTGGTCACAGGCTGACTGGCTCAGCGGTGCACGCCCTCCGTCGTCGAGATCGTGAGGTAGAAGGTTCTTCATCCACCCGCACATTTTCGATATGTTTAATATTTTGATTTCGCCATGTACCGTCACATACTATACTAACAGTGTCCCTATTCTCTAAGCAAACCGATGTGCCCCTATTCTGGTGTTCACCCGACTGCGCATAAAAGCGAGGTGGCATGTTTTTTATCACTGGATTCCACGCTGTTGATAATTTGAAACCATCTTCCCGATTGAATGTTTTTTAATTTCAATCGCTTCACGTACAACTCTTGAGTAAAAGTGACGTTCCGTGGAGAGGACTTGCGTACGGTGAAACTCAATCCAGTGATTGGTGCCCGCTTCGAGTGCATGTTCTGCAATCGCTGATTTGCTAATCTGTCGGTTCTTCACAGCAGCGATGTGTTCTTTGACCCTTTCAGCAATAGTCCGCTTTGTTTGGCCTATGTAGGAACTACCGCAGCTGCAGTTTATTTTGTAGACACCTGGAGTTTGTAAAGGCAAGACATCCTTTGGTGTGCCCACGATGTTTTGAACTTTTATGCCTGGTGTGTACACTGTCGGAATGGAGTATTTCTTTAACACGGAGCCGATCTTATCCGTTACTCCTTTGACATATGGCATGTAGGCTGGTTGTCTGTTCACCTCCGGATGCTTGCGTCTCATTGTCGGTCGCTTCCGTGTTCCATTCACCTGATATCCGTTACTTTTGAGTACCTCCTGAACATGATCCAGCTCTTGCTCCAAATGTTCAGGGTCACAAAGATCGTATGCTCTGTTCTTTAGTGAAGTCTTTAGTGAAGAGATAGTTATAGAATTAAACTGACTTAATCGCACACCATTTTTGCAATATATAGATTGTCCATAAGCAAACAATGCAGAGATAGCCGAGATACTTATAGAATGAAACTGACTTAATCGCACACCATTTTTGCAATATGTAGATTGTCCATAAGCAAACAATGCAGAGATAGCCGAGATAGTTGTAGAATTAAACTGACTTAATCGCACACCATCTTTGCAATATGTAGATTGTCCATAAGCAAACAATGCAGAGATAGCCGAGATACTTATAGAATTAAACTGACTTAATCGCACACCATCTTTCCAATATGTAGATTGTCCATAAGCAAACAATGCAGAGATAGCCGAGATAGTTATAGAATTAAACTGACTTAATCGCACACCATCTTTGCAATATGTAGATTGTCCATAAGCAAACAATGCAGAGATAGCCGAGATACTTATAGAATTAAACTGACTTAATCGCACACCATCTTTCCAATATGTAGATTGTCCATAAGCAAACAATGCAGAGATAGCCGAGATAGTTATAGAATTAAACTGACTTAATCGCACACCATCTTTGCAATATGTAGATTGTCCATAAGCAAACAATGCAGAGATAGTCGAGATACTTATAGAATAATTGCGACAGAATAAACTGACTTATTCACACACTATCTTTGTAATACGTAGATTGTCTATAAGCAAACAATGCAGAGATAGCCAAGATACTTATAAAATAATAGCGGTAGTATTAACTGACTCAATCACACACCATCTTTGCAATATGTAGATTGTCTGTAAGCAAACATGCACAGATATCCGAGATACTTATTGAATAATAGAGGCAGAATAAACGGACGTCATCGAAAGCCGTTTTTGCAATATGTAGATTGTCTATAAGCAAAATAGAGATTTGTGCTGTCAGCCTCCGTAATGCTCTTTGTAAAAGGTGGCGCAACATGGGACTTAAGCCGTGCAAATTCGTTGCAAAGCCTTTGCAAATGCGTGTTTGTTTGAGATTCAAAACCTTTTACAAATACAGAAACTCTTTTCGTTATACATACCGAACAAAATTTCACAGACATGAATTTTACTTCGATTCTAAAAATCTACGTAATGGTAACAGGCATTTTGTTTATTGAGATAAATTTTAAAGCATTTTTATGCCAATCTTGTTTGACTTGAAAACATTATTTTGATAAACTGAGATCTCTACCATACCATATTCTCAAAAGTAGCTCGGAGTCATGATATTCATGGTGTTACAGGCCTGTGTAAAGCTATTGGTTGTGTCCCATTTATTTTAATACCTTCGGACTATGAGCATGAGAAAATACGAAGGTCCACCTGTGTTTAGAAATACTCGTTAAGCTCAATCAATATGGTTCCTTAAACATTCATCGTGATATTCTTACTCAAGAACAATAAATGCTATTAAAAACCCTTAAAGTCCAACCACAATCAGATAAAAAAGGAATCAATTTGTGAAAATTTAAAATAATAATAACTTGACACACATCTAACAGACGGCCGTCTCATCCCAAACTTGGCAGAGCCTGTACTATGGTAACCAGACTGAGGAAAGTGCTGAGACGGCTCGGCGTGACGCACACGGCTCACCGGAACAGAGCCTTCACTTTTGGTTCAAACTTCGAACCATTGTCACATTTGTAATAAATTGTAATTTCTCTCAATAAATCTGTTGCAGTAAAATCGTTTTTTTTTGCAAACTGCCTTCTGGAGAGACTTAAATTACTGATAAACGTACTTATTTATATACTTCTAAATATATACATATTATAGATAAATTACACCCAGACACAGAACAAATTAACGTGCTCATCACACAACTATTTGTCCTGGGTGGGTATCTAAAAGAGCAGTGTGATTTTTTTCTGGAGAGAATCAGCAGTCCCAATGCTCTTAAACCACTTTGTCAATAACTAAAAATACAACTCAAAAGAGAATATGACGTGTACACGCCCAATAATAATTCCAAACACAATTTATAATTGAAACCACATAGTAATACTAGCTCTAGTTAGACCACACTGGCAAATCTCCTCTCTCGTACTCGGTCGAGTTTGTACCACAGATGGGCCAATTCTGTTGTCAATAACACATTTTAGACACCACTACAGCAATCTAGTAGAACAATAACGTAATGGCAAATAAAAACAACAGCATGATAACTGATTATTAGTGATTACTGCGACACATGATAATAATAGGCTGCTTGTTAAACAATTTCACTTATTTTTTAATGTCTTTTTAAACATATAGTAGGTAACTGAATTTAATGCGATTTTTTTGGGAGGAATGAGTAATGAGACATGTTTCACATTTTATATTTAAAATATGTTTGTAATGTAGGAATTATTTATTAAACAATGCCTAAATACAAAATTAATATAGGTTTATAAATTAGCTTGCTGAATATATAACTTTAGATGTGAGCATGAGAAGTTTAATTAACATAGTCCGAAAATACAACAGAATAGCTATCGAATACAAATCTTCGCCGCTCGACGTCTAGAACAACTAAACTCTGACATACTAGTCTCCGGATTGTTTATCTAGCTAGTGTTTGGTATTCAAACCGCATGCATAGATAATTACCTAGAACAATAGGTGATTTACATCAATTAAGATTCATGGAGCCATTGGAGTATAGGATAGTAGCAGCGCCTCGCGGTTTCACCCGCGTAAGTCCCGATCTCGTTGAAATATCGGGATTAAAAATAGCCTATGCGTTAATCCAAGTCTCAAGCTACCTACATACCAAGTTTCGTCGCAATCGCTTGAGTGGTTTTTGCGTGAAAGAGTAACAAACATCCATCCATCCATCCATCCAAAACTTTCACATTTATAACATTAGTGGGATTAAAAGTAGCCTATGCGTTAATCCAGGTCTCCAGCTACCTGCATACCAAGTTTCGTCGCAATCGCTTGAGTGGTTTTTGCGTGAAAGAGTAACAAACATCCATCCATCTATCCATCCATCCAAACTTTCACATTTATAACATTAGTGGGATTAAAAGTAGCCTATGCGTTAATCCAGGTCTCCAGCTATCTACATACCAAGTTTCATCGCAATCGGTTCAGTGGTTTTTGCGTGAAAGAGTAACAAACATCCATCCATCCATCCAAACTTTCACATTCATAATATTAGTTGGATTGAAGGGGATAAGGAAAGTAAACCATTCCAACTTCACGGCACACATTCAATATTTTTCTGCACCTGAGTTCCTTCGACTATTAGACATTAATCTTTAATTAAAACAATAATTTGTCATAAAAAGGTTACTTTTATTTTAATATCCTGAAATGCAAAAGTGGGATGGCTGTCGCGCTAAACGACACAACAATTTGTACTTCCATAGACTCAGCCATTCTTCTGATTAGTGTAAAAAAAAGTAATTTATAGAAACCGAGAAAAAGGTTTGCAAAAGAAAATAATACTCAAAAGCAACACGTTGCTTTTAACTAAAAATCTCTGACCCTTTTCTACCCTTGTAACTAAAATAACTTGTAACTAAAATTTAACGCGTTACACCACATATCTTTATTTCCATAATACCAATTGATTACATAACTTCTTTCTCTCAAAGGTCCTAAGCTAAGGGAACACGTATAGTATTATTTTTAATAACCCTATCAAACCTTTCGATAGAGTCCATTATTCTATATCTATGTATGTTTCTAACTGCTCAGTTGAACCACTACACGCACGTATGAGAAAAACCAATCTACCCCTGATCCCCACTTCTAGTCACGTACGGTGATAATGTAACGAACTTGAAAGTGCGTAACGCATACGTATCTAAACTATTTACTTCATCTAGAACCGTTATATAATAAATTGAAATATTGAATTGTTAACTTCTATTCTAGTATGTTTTTTTTTATGGTATAGGGGGCAAACGAGCAGACGGGTCACCTGATGGTAAATGACTACCGCCGCCCATAGACACCTGCAACTCAAGAGTCACAAGTGCGTTGCCGCCCTTTAAGAAAAGCGGGAAGAGCTTGAAGAGCGGGAAGAGGGGAGAGGAAGGGTTAGGGCGCCTCCGGTAACCACAGGCGGCGAAAAGCAATGAAAGTATTGCTTCACTGCCGGTTTTCTGTGAGGCCTCACTCCGGTCGAGCCGACCCATACGGGCCGAAGCATCTAGTATGTTTTATTATTCAAATATTTAATAATTGCTTGAAAACAAGTAAAAATGCAGCATGTCATTTTCATCTACTGTCTTTTATATCTTACTTTTCATATTTTAATCTTATCTTGTTTAGTTTGTAATATCCTAACTGTCCATGCCTAATTTTAGTTTGCTTACTTTTAATCTTAATAACGTAGCGCACGATAAAACAGTGTTGTATTAGATATTTTATGATGATGTAAAAGAGTGGCTGTGAGTTTGTTTGCCCGATTTCTTCTCACAAGGCTCAACTACTTGGAAACGGGCGGTTATTGATCGACATTGGCAAATAGCGATTTGACCTATTTGCGACGTGGAATTATTTATTTTTATATATTATTTGTTCAACTTTTCACAAAGCAACCTATTGTTCTAGTGATATTGTGTTGATCTATCAGTTGTGAATTTTAGTTTCAACTTTAATATTAAGTACCTACTTTGATAAAAAAAATTAAAAAAAAGTCTTAGATGAAACTGTCCCTTACCATGCAGTGGCAACTTGTAAGTAAAACAACACTCGCACACAATTTATTGTAAAACATGTTTGTAAACGCCGTATTAGTGTATGTTTTGTAAGTTGTCCTAAATAAATAAATAAAAAGACGTTTTCAAATAAAGATTTTGACTTTGACTTTAGGGTTTTAATCGCTAATCTAAAATACTCTGACCCTTTTTTACCCTTCCAATTAACGAAATGGCGCAACAAAAGCGAGTTCACTTTGATAGAGTAGAGAACCGATAGGGTTTGAATCTGCAATTGCAAACCAAAAAAAGATTTATATGATGTAAAACTTACGAAAAAAACATTATTATTGCGGACGTGTAAATTATTTTACCAAGCTATATAGGTGTGTGGGGTAGATCATTAACAGTGAAAAGACATCCATTTGTAAGCCCATGCAATAATTATGTAGTATACCAAACGTAAGGTTAACAGCAACTAGTTAACAACGAAAATAAATTATATTTAAGGTAAATAATGCCATGTACAATTTTGACAAAAGTTTCTATGTGATAAGGTTGAACCTATCTCTAACAATGAACTTCTAGAACATTATTGCACGGGAAAATCAACCTTGTTGTTTTATGATGTCAAATCATCTTCAACCATAGGGTGGTAGATGACGTATTTGGCCGATAGTACGTCTCTGACATACTAGAAAAAATTGTGTACATAACAATATTTAGAAAAAGAAATGATTTTAGTAATAGGCCTGGGTCACAGGACATTGAACGCTCAGGGCACGATGAGAATTTAGGCAATCAGTCAGGTGAATCAAAAACTATAGATCCGCTGTCAAATTTAAAAGTAGCTCAATTAACGTAGAGTGCCACTAATTAACTAATAATAAGGTTTGTTTACACAGACACTAAATAGTAGATGAATTGCTGACGTCATTGTTATAGAACAGACAATTTGCAGTAAATCCAGTTTTTGATTATTGTCTAAGAAGACTGATTGGTGTTAAATAATTGCTGGTGAAGTTATCAATCACACACTGTTTTTAAAGGTCATGTAGGCAACTTTTCGAAGTTATTATTTAGACAAATCTGTGTTTGTTTAAACGGGCTATTCTCTGAAACCACCTGCCGGATTCGAAAAAATCTTTTTGTATATGATAGCCACATTCATTAGGTATAGTATAGGCTATGTAACATGACGCTACAACCCTTAGGAGTGGAGCAGAGATCATAAACGCTGGTGAAACTGCGGGAAACGGCTAGTCTTAAATATATCCAATTTATTACTATCTTCTCCTTTGGTCATTCAAAGCCTTGATGTGGCCGTAAGACGAATATTGTTCATACAAAGTTAGTTGAGAACCATACAATACAAATTGATTAAATATATGAAATGATAACAAATCCTGTCATACTTCAACTTCTGATCCTTATATTCCATGTGATCGTACCAGACGTAGTAAAACACAAAGTTAAATTACTTTTCCAGTAATTAAGAATAAACTTACAAGTCCAAAACTTGCCCAATTTGGTGACAAACAGTTACGGACTGGGAACACCTCACTTGAAGTCTCCAAGAAAAGCTCCTTCAGCCTAATCTCCTTGTCAAGAGTTCGTTTCGAATTCCACAAGTTCACGAGCTCCAGTTTATTATTAAGTACTTTCTGAGTGGAGTTAGTGGAATTCAGTTTCTTGTCTGATATCGATGCCGATGTCAATCGAGCCTTTGGACCGTCATCTGTTTCGCCTGTTCCATTTGTTCTGTCCAGTTGGATTTTTTTCGATCTATCCCTACTGGTACCTACTTCTCCAAGACTTTCTACTGTTTTGAAAATGCAAGTCATAGAAAAGTGTTGATTTCTTTTGAGTTTTAACCTTACATTAGGTGCAAATAATGAAGTGCTCTCTTTATAAATGTGAAGTTAAATCTTGATGTTTCTTTGCTATGAAAATTGTCCCACTAAAGTTACACGGTAAATGTTTTTTATACTCATGTTGAAACCAATATTACAAAGCGGCGGTAGCTTAATGGCAATGGTAGCGTATGACTTGCGATCAAGTGGTTGCGGGTTCGAACCCCACCCTGTGCACTACGGTCGTGAACCCACTCCTAACACAAGTGTTAAGCTTAGCTGGAGGGGTAACAAGATTACTAGTATTGTGTGACCCACGTTACTAATAATTATTATTATTAAAAAAAAATTAAAAAAAATATATCACAAATCAAATAATAGCTGCTAAATTAACAGTATTCTCTGCCTAGTAATCCAGAAACTAACTGAAAACGTTTCTTGTCATGCTTAAGCTTAAAGGACACGGTAACCGATATATTCTAAACGAAATATACATACAAAATACAGTATATTTATTTCTCCGTTCAATATAATTATTACTTATTTCTTATTCACAACTATAACCCAAAAATATTGGGTTAAAGTAGTACCTAAGTGGTTTATCGTCACGAATTTTGTCTGCGTCATGCTTTCGAAAATTGTTACCAATAAATTGATATAGCTGACTTTTAATACAGCACTAGGTATAGATGTATTGTGAAAGGTTTTTTTTTAAATAATATTATGAAGTTGCTTATAAAATCGTGATTACATCTAGCATATGTTAAGTACTAGTATAGTATAATCTTATTTGTGGTTAAGTGAAGAAGTTTATTCATTAATTATGTTTTGTTTCATGAACAAAGCGAATGTAACGAAAATGTAATCCATGTTATTGTTCTATCGGCTTTGGGACGAGCTTAATACCCGACGGAACGCGTTTAAGCCAGGAGTAGGTTAGGTACCTATTCCTGTATAAATAAATTGGGTACTCTAAAATTCATATCTCATATTTATACACTAGATGTGTATAAAAATGCAGCATGTTTCGTAGTTTCGTTTCCCCGCAATTTCGTACAGCTCCGTTCTCATAACAAGTAGTGAAACCAAGCGCCCGAAGTATTATTTATTTTTTATTACTTCAAACTAGCTCTGTTTTCATTTAACAAGCTAGGTATATGATATTAGCTTATTAAATGAAACACGGCTTAAACAGTCGACTGTTTATGTTTTATTGTTTGTTTGCCAATAGTTATTATTATCAAAACAGAGTAACAATATGTAAGAACATTTAAATTTCACTTTTAGTGATATCTCTTTAAGACTGTTTAGCATGAAAGCGAGTGCTGGCTGATTAACGCATTTGGATAATTTAAAAAATATTAAAAACCAGCAACCCGCCTCGGCTTCGCACGGGTACCAGAAACATCTTCAACATATTTCAACCAATTTACACAAAACCTTAGCAAATTATATACCTAAACCGTCCTCATGAATAGCTCTATCTATTGGTGAAAACCGTATGAAAATCCGTTCAGTGGTTTTTGAGTTTATCGCGAACAGACATACAGACAGTCGCGGCGGGGGACTTTGTTTTATAATATGTAATGATAAAAAAATACGGTTAAAATAGGTAACTTAATTTTTTTACAGATTATTTGAAGAAAACGAAGAACTTCTCCATCTATTCGATAATTTTGCCAAGCTGAAAGAGAACGGAGAACTGGCCAGTTCTGAAGAGTTAGCTGAACATGCTACGAAGGTCATGAAGACTCTTGACGAAGGCATCAAAGGGCTTGGTGACATTGATGCATTCTTTGCCTACGTTAGACATGTTGGCGCCACACATCACCAGGTGACTGGCTTCAAGGTGGAGAATTTTTGGGTACGTAGTTACTTGTACGTCGTTAGAGGACTTACGGGTAGATATACGACCCTAACTTACTCCAGCAATAGCTTAGTAACTCCCCAATCCATCCATATAAGCAATATCCCTCTTTCCATTTTTTCCCCTTCTTACCTACCATTTCCTTAAATATATTCCCAATTTTCCCATCTTTAATTCCCAAAGTGCCCGGTTGACGGCCACGGTGGTTATTTAGAAAGAAAGAAAGAAAGAAAATAAGTTTATTTCGTAGGACAAAGGCATACAACTTTCAACATTAAAATAAATGAAAATAAATACTAGGCTAAAAGACTGGTTTTCATACGAGTCTGTCTACCTCTCAAGGGATACAGACGTGAGTGCATGTACTCGTATGTGTATATATGTACTTACTGGGTACCTTCATTTCGGATTTATTGTTATGGAGCACAAATGTCGTACACGGTTTAATATACACTAATCGTACGGTGCAAATGGAATAACAGAAATATTTTTGCCAACAAACATTTTAATTAGTCTTTTGAGATAATACCCATAATATTTATAGGTAAATACTTAATTCGATTATAATTAATTAATATTAGGAGGATGAAGGAGGTTGCTAATAATTATATTTGATAGAATTTAAAACTACAGCGTCTTATGAGATTATATAATTCATTTTCTTTAGTAATCTTTCGTAATAAATTAAAAAAAGCTTCAAAAATAGATAGGTAGTAAAAATTAATGAAAATTTATATTATTATACATTATATTATTTATAACAACACGAAGGGAATGAAACAACGATATCGACATAAATATACCTATAACAGTCATATGAATGTGATCTCAATTTGACGACGAATGACAGCGGTAGGTAGCGGTAGACTAGGTCGCCAATTGTCTTAGGTTCCATTCCCGCTCAGTGAATTCACTGGATGCTTCCGTCTATAATATGTAGGTATGTATTACAAAAAATGTATTTGTGTTTAACTGTGTTTTCGAACCCCATAGAACTAACTATGCTTTATTGGGCCTAGAAGGCGCTGGTTAATATATCTGTAAACATTATTATTATTTACTAGCTAACCCGCGTAACATCGTCTGCGCTTGTAAATTTTTCCCAAATTGTTGCAACATTTTGTCATTGATGCTCCGCTCCTATCAATCGTAGCGCAATATTATATAGTCTTCCTCGATAAATGGGCTATGCAACACTAAAATAATTTTTCAATTCGAACCAGTATTTCTTGAGATTAGTGCGTTGAACCAAACAAATTCTTCATCTTTATAACCTACCTATAGATTAATGGCTACACCGACGGCAAAGTGTTTGAATTAATCGCGTTGCTGACTGACACTGTCGTAGGTCATGCGACAGTTATTATCTGTGTAATGTACAAATAACTATTGTAAACAAACTCAGAGTGTGGAAGTATCGATTACCGGATAATTACAGTTTATAAAGTTCCTGCGACGCACGGATAATTTCTATCCAGAATGATAAACTGCAACGCCGCGCCGCGCCGTAAGAGTTAAAGAGATATAAAAACGTTGCTTCGATTTATTGAAAAGAAAATGAGTTTAGAACAGAACTATATCCACTGAAGTAATATTAACATCTCGTTTACATTCAAAGAAAACACGGAAATGCTTGAGAACTATATTAAATAGAGAAAATAAACAGATATTAATTCAGTTATTTCCTTTGATACACTTTTAAAAGAACCTATTCCTATCGTAGTAGAAAAATGTTTCAGTAAAATTGAAGATGCGACTTAAAATATGCAGCAGATGGAACTTGTATAAATAACGTGCAATCTTCATTCCTGTTCACTTACCGTGAAATGTGATCTGAATATTAAGTTCAAAGCATAGCTGAAATATAGGTATCTATCAAAACTCTACTATGGTTTAGCAGTTCTTAACCTCATTCGACATCTTGGGACTAATACCACGCACATTTCATCTGCTGTGATCTCGTACACCAAGATCAATAGTGGACTGCGACAGTACATACACCGTATGACACTCGGCGAGTCTCAGGGAAAGTCAATCTTTTTTTATGGTATAGGGGGCAAACCTGATGGTAAATGATTACCGCCGCCCATGGGCAATAGCAACTCAAGAGTCACAAGTGCGTTGGCAGCCTTTAAGGTAGGAGTAGGGGAAAGGTGGAAGAGGGGAGAGGGGGAATGGAAGGGTTAGGGCCTCCGGTAACCTCACTCACTCGGCGAAAAGCAATGTAATCACTGCTTCACTACCAGTGTTCTGTGAGGCCGTGGTATCACTCCGGTCAAGCCGGCCCATACGTGCCGAAGCATGGCTCTCCCACGATGAATGTAACTGTGTTGGAACCCACAACGAATGCAATCAGAAGTGTAGGTATTATAGGAGATCTTGGACTTCCGGGCAACAGCCAGTTCGAGTTAAGCAATAGCATTTTCCTACCTTTCCCTTAAGTATACTCCCAATTTTCCCATTTTTAATTCCCAATAATTCCCGTTGGCGGCATCCCATTGTCAGATCCTGACATCCTTGACATGGGACCACTCTTAAGGTATAACCTATGTAACAAAAAAAAATAATCAAAATTGGTTATTAACACGGAGAGAGGGCTGAAAATACTTAAATAAATATATATAAAACGGTCGAATTGAGAACCTCCTTTTTTTCGTCGGTTAAAAAACTAACAGCACATCTAACCATGTAGGTTTGTAGGATGGACGTTCTTCTTTACACAGGCGGCAAAAGAATTGTGAGCACACCTAGGGCTGCCATCCGTCCGGGTTTCCCCGGATTTGTCCTAGTTTAGAGGGCGTCCGGGGAGCGTCCGGGCGGGGTTTTTAAAAAGTGTCCGGGCAAAACCCGGACACTCTGTGTCAAGGGACAAGGGACAAACCGTTAACAAGCTAAAAATTTCAATGGAATCGGCGTTTTCTTTAAAGTGTCCGGGAAAGAATCTCAATTTCACCCATGCGTCGGGATTTTAAAGTTTTTGTCCGGCGTTCGCAATTTAAGTGATGGCAGGCCTAAGCACACCTGATGTTTCCGTCAGAAACGTGATAGAGTCATACCATACCACACCTTCCCTAAATTTTCAATTAAAAGTCAGTTGTACTTATCTTTCCCTATTTTGTCCTTCTTTCTTCAGAAAGTATATATTATATTTCTTACATGTTTAGCTCATTCTTTTTCTTTTTCTTAAATTTAATCACATATATCGCTCCTTTAGTTTAATAGTGTTACGAAAGCCTAAAGACTTGCGGGTGTCATCTATTGTCGAGTATAGGAAGTCGTAGAGGGTTACGATTACCTAAATTGAGATGCACGCCATCTTTTGATAATACACGAAACTAAAAAGTCTATTTATAGAATGTGCCACGAGCCCACGATGTGTTAGAAAATTCCAGAGTGGTTTCGAGTTTCCAGGATATGTCGTGATCTCGCTATGAAATAACGTACATTAGGGAGAGTCCTAGTTGAGCGATCCGCGAGTGATCAAGTGAATAGAGAAGTGTAAAGTGCGAATTATAAGTGATCATTTAAATGGTGAGAATTAATTGTAATTGTGTTAATTGCGAATTATTGAAATAAATTGTGTATAAAATAAAGTCTAAAATGTAATAAATTGGTGTAACTTTCTAGTCCCGAAGCTCGTAACAATAGTGAAACATCAGAAACAAAGTCTCGAATTATTTAACTTTTTAATTTCTTATTTGACCTTAAGTTTATTGTATGTAATATTAAATTGGATTACTTTCCCACCCATTTTAAGAACCCAATCCCAAAATATAAGCTATTGCTTTTCAGTCATCGAACGAAGCCAAATCCGAATTTTAACATAAACTTGTTAGCAATCATCAAGCTTTTAATGTTGCTAGTAAATTCATGATGTCTCAGACAGAACACCATGTCGCATTGCAGCATCACATAGTTTATTAAACCAGTGGGACCGCAGCCAAAACAGTCTTGATATAACCTTGATTTAACTGTTTAGCATTGACTTAAAAATTAAATATGGTCTTGTATCATAAAATAAACTATCTCTCTATGTGTAGATTCGTATTTCTATTGTATACTTATTTTAGTATATCCAAATAAAAAATCTTAAAAAGCGCATCAGTGGCGACTTGTAAACCTCGACTTTGGGCTTGGTGAAGATGGTCTGATGATGAAGCCAGGAGATGAATAGTGGACCTCTTTTTACTTGTGAAGTGAAACTTCTGTAGAATCGTTGTGATTTGAAATTCGATGAAATGAAAAAGTGACAGTAAAAAGAGACAAAAATATTCATAAATAGGATTTAGCCTACGAGAGAATGAGATAGAATACAAGTACCAGTGTTTCCTATAATCTTTATCTTTGCGCATGCATACTACCGAGCCTTCAGAAAATGTGTGTCAATGTTAGCGTGGTGTCATTTTTGTGCATTTGCGTATTAAAATTCGTTGGTTAATTAATGTATGTTAATTTAATTATTTAACACATCTGTGTAATTTGACCCATAACTTTTATTTAAAATTTTCTAAAATTAAATTTATTAACATCAGTAAATTATTTGTGTTGTTTATATTTTATATCTCATTCTCTCGTAGGCTACTTTTCTGAAGTTTCACTTGCGCCGTGTGTGAATTGCACACACACACACACTTTTTTTAAACTCGGTTTGTCATTAAAGGGTATTTTTTTTGTTTTACTACACAATCATTATTATTAGATTTTGTTTGTAGTGAGCGTTCTGTAACAATATTTAGTCTCGTTTTACGACCGGGCTTTTATTTTTCTTCTGTTCCCAGTTTATTTTCAGCACTTCTTACATCTTCCATCTTCAATATTTATACTTAGCTATTAAACGTAAGATTATGTAATACTGTTACTTGGTGGGGACGGTAGTAAAAATCATTAGTTTGCATCTTGTTTGGAAAAGTATTAGTGTCGCACTTAAAAGAGACAAACATTCATAAATAGGATTTAGCCTGCGAGAGAATGAGATAGAATACAAGTATACAGCGTTTCCTATAATCTTCGTATGCTAGCACGTGTCTTTGCGCCTACGTACTACGAAGCCCTCTTGTGTCATTCACGTGTATCATTTTTGAGCATTTGCGTATAAATACGTTGGTTAATTAATTTAGAAGTTTCACTTCTTCCGTGTATGAATTGCACACACACACACTTTTTTTGTTGTTCCCTATTGAAGCGTGTTTTTTTTTTTCTTAAACTACACTTTTTTCCACAATTTTGTTAAATTTATTTGTTACAGAAAGCGGAGGAGCCTTTCCTGCAAGCAGCAAAGACGACGCTTGGCGATAGATACACTCCGAACATAGAGAATCTGTATAAGTTAACCATCAGGTTCATATTAGAGAACCTAGTCAAGGGTTATGAGGAGGGCCCGGTCAAGACTGAAACTCCACAAACTTGACATACTGGCCGTTATAACAACAGTTTATCAATTACCGCTAGATTCATACTGAATGAGTATATACAGGGCTGGTACAGAAATTCGTGTTCATATATTTTCAGGGTTGTATAGTAGACCCTGTAAATAGCGCTAAAGTGCTAACAATTTTAAGAAAATACGTAATTTTTAACACAGAAATCTTGTGACATGACACAAATTGGACTTGAAAATTATCCGATAAAGCTAATTTTTCGAATCAGAGATGGCTCACAAGAATAAAACTATGTGTATTTAGTACCAAGTTGGATGGAGTGGCCAGATGTTACTGAAAATGTCTGCATAAAAAAAACACAATAATTGAAATTGACATGAAAATTCATAATAATAATTATGTTGTTTGGAAATGTCCGCCTACACTCCTCCTCAGTCGTTCACTCTTGACAGAGTGGTCGTGGTTTCTTGATGATGCTCTGGTTTGGATCCGTCTCCATTTGTTGCGGTCTTCAGCGTTACGGGAACATCGCCTATACTAGGAAAAGTATTTGCCAAAGAAAGAAAAAAATTTTCTAAATATTTTTTTTTAGGCTAATAACATAAACATCTCTCTGTAACATAATATGTGTAGTCTAAGTATATTCTTTTTATAGTTTTTAAATGTGGAACAAATATGGCCACGGTCCAAAGTACCATTCAAATAGCATTTAATAAAATAAGAAAGGTTTTATACAATAAGGTTTAAAAAGTATAATTATTATCTGTCTACCTTGTGTGTCACTAGAATAGTTTAGTGATAAAGTGATAATGACGTTAATATGTATAGTCAAGGTTTCTGAAAATATGAAGAAGTCATTCTTAGACAAATAAAGAAAATATATCATTAATTTTAATGTAATAAATGTGCAATGGAGGACGAGCGATGGATCGAATTGGTTCGTGAAAATATTCTTTTGTATGATTTGTCTAATACAAAGTACATGGATACTTTTCCTTGATGCTGCTCTTCTTCTTCATCTAAAGCAATGGATGTCGTTGCCAGTTCCGTATTATTGAATAGAGTCATAGCAACAATCTACATCGCACATGTTTTGCCTGAAGATCCGTAGAGAAATTAGTACTGACATGCGTGAATTGAAGCACTGCCGCATCACTGTAGCACTGATACGGAACTGTGACTGCACTATGTAAATCGGTGTTTAATCAACGTAAAAAACATACTATAGGTACTTCACGTTTTCTCTTTACCAAGTAAAATAATTTATCTGTTATTTGTAGTTTGTGTAATTTTGTTAAAATCTTCACATGTACACTTCTGGCATATTACAAAAAGTATTATATTTATTATGAAAAATTGATATCCTATTAGTTGGTTACAACATATCGCATAGTGCGCTATATAGCGAATGCGAATGTAATGATAATTTCCCGACATCCGGGCCTTGGCACGAACAACTGCTCTTTTTTGTTTTCTTCTGACTATTCGAAATTTGAATTTTAAACTTGACTTTGAGCAATCAGACTAGCAATCTACGGTGTACCGATGAGATCGGTAGATCACCAATATATTTTGGCTTATAACAATTTTTCGTCAATATCATTTATTGCCTGCACACACAAATCTTTACACAAGAACACAAGGGTGTATTTAGTGGTGTTATATAGGGATACAACACCACTAAATACATCCACACTTATGTACATACATATTTTAAGCTTAGGTACTTAACTTCTCCACTTCCATGTTCAGTTCCATCTCATTATCACAAAAATATTTAAGAACTTGGCAAAGGACTCGGCAAAAAGGTTTTATCGTAAGTTATTCTACCCAAACTCATTCAATATTTCACTTAACATTCAAATATTTAATTCTCGTCTCGTCTATGGAAGGAGCTTGGCGGCCTTCCAGGGTTTGTGAAAGTTCCCGGATGCGGTAATAAGTTCGTATTTACTGTAGAAAAATTAAATAAGTTTGAAATATAATTAATAAATTTCATGAATAAAAAGAGTGTTGGGTTTTCTAAAAGTATTTCTAACACATTTTATAGTATCAATTGGGAAACTGTTTTACTTTCGGGACAGTCTTGTTTGAACAACTTTCCGAATCGTCACCATCAACATCATCAAGGCCATGGGATGTTCACTGCTGAACATAGTTTGTTTAGAAGATTCCACTCCGAGCCTGTCTTGCGCCGCCGCCATCCAAAAGGGCCACTCACCACTTCAGATATTATTGAGAAACTAAAAATAATATAAGTATATATTTAGTATTTGCTATATTGATAAATTATCAAGTTCAATTTGTCACTTTTATACGAAGGTTTTTGTATTAAAACTCACGATTTTTCCTAAAATTTATAGCACTTTACGCTATTGAAATGGTCTATTATGCGGCCCTTAAATATGACCTCATTTGTCTGTAAACCCTTCATTTTTCTAAGTTTAAGAACATTTCATCACATTCACTTAAGAATCGTATTTTTAATTTAGATTGATTTATGTTGAGGTAAGGCTTGCATGTTTTCTTTTATGTAAATGTATAAAATAAGTAATAATTAAGTTTAGGCAAACTTATAATGTAACAATACGTCGTCATGATGTGTTTCTTGTAGGATTCAATTCTACATAATGAATAAGTTAAGCCATAATCATGATTAGGGCTTAACTTATTCACTTGGATTTGAATTTTCAAATTTTTAAGTATCAAATAAAGATAAAATAGAAAAACTCCAGCCGCCATTTTGTCATGCGCATGTCACCTTAAATGTTTTTTTTTTACACTTATAGTGAGATGTTAATACGAAATTAAGCTTAAAAATCTCAGAAAGTGTCACAACTCACAGATTAAATTTCAGGATTTTTTTTTGAAATATTGTTTCTGCAATATTATTTATATTTTAATAATATTTTTTACATTATTCAAATTTTATATTTTTTGTTTTTTAAATTCGTATGTATAAGCAAACATAATATATGTCTTTAAGTATAAAGTACATAAGACGAATATTCTGGTCATTATACAACATGTTAAATTTTGTATAGTATTGTAGTGATGTAAGGTTATAACATTAACGACTTTTATTACATATACTGTGTTTAATTTATTTAGTTTTTTTATTTATTCAAAATATAAAAAACTCTTTACTCTTAAAGCAAAATCAGGCAAGACGTTATTTTTTCAGACGCTAATTAGAATATATAATTATATTAGAAGTAGTAGAAGTAGAAGGGACTTCAGCCTTGATGAACGTTAGTGCAGATCAGCATTCAAGATCTTCAGTAGACTGCTGTTCTAGCAGAAACCAATGTGACCCACCTTTTTTTACCATGTGGAACCTCATCGGAGCTAACGGTGAAGTAAATTATGTCTTTGTTCTGACGGAATAAGTGGGTCTATTGCATGGGACCGGGGTATACCCAAAGAAGCAAGCCTGCGGGAACCGGTATTTCGTTGTATGTAGTGTAGTAAAGGTTTTAAATAAAGTATTTTTTATTCTTTATTTTTATGCAAAAGTATAAGTATATTTTTCGAAAATAAAGTAATTATTATTTATTATCGTTGTTATTAAGTATGGTTGGCATGGCAACCCTACACCTACCTGAAGACCAAAAAGATACCTTAACTTCTATGCCAATTCTGGAATAAAGTAATAGGCTATAAAAAAAAAATACTTACTAATAATATGTGTAACAATCTTATGTCCAGCTTACTAAAAATTTGTTACTCCTTCACGCTGAAACGGCCGTACAGATTTGTACTAAATTCAAAATGGAAAACGTTTGTGTCCTGGACTAATCCACAAGCCAATCTGCGGCTCAAAGCGGGTTCCCACAAATGTTATCAATAGGGCAATCTATCTTTACGTAAAAGTTTATAAGTGGGTGCGTGTTAGTAGGTGTGTCCATTACCTCTCACACCGAAACGGCTGGACGGAATTTGAATGAAATTTTAATAGGGATTAATTATACGCTGGATTAAAATACACATAGGAGTTTGTTGACCGCGGTCCAGGGAGTGAAGGCGTGGGTGAAAGGTTATTATTTGGGTTCTAACAATAAAAATAACTTAGGGAAATCACAGTCAAAAATTAAAATCCTTTTTAATTTAGTCTATTTTGTTACATCATTAACTACATTACATATGTAGAAAAACAACAAAAAGCGCCCAAGGTTCCACCTGGCTAAGCAGAATACCGAAAATCTTGAAACAATATTAGGAAGAAAGAAAGAAAATACGTTTATTATTAAGTATGTTGTGTGTATGATGGTACTTTTAGCAAACATCGTGCTAGATCCAGATCCAGTGCTACGTACGAGTATGTACCAACAGTATAGCAACAATTACAAAAATGGATGTACTTACAAATCATAATATCATAAAATTATCTGAAAACAACATGTAATAAGCACGTCATAAATGCGCAAAGAAAATAGCGAACATGATATACGAACAACATTTTCGCAATTACCAGAAAAAAAGGCTTTCGTTTCTTGTAACTTACGTGTCTGATTAAATAAATACTTAACATACGTACATTTATTGCGGGTGGGAAGGAAAAACTGCCCATTTTTCCTGTGATCGTCTTCTTTGCGGTTCCGAAGAACCACCGTTGCCCTCTTTCTTTAGTGAAGAGTTTAGCCGAAGCTGTGGACGTCTGACAGAAATCTACAAACTCACCTTCCTCCTTAAAAAGAAAGAAGTATTATGTGGTTGCAGTCGAGTGCTCTTCTCTATTTTTACTGTCGTAGGCGGGGATCATCCGCTCATAGTCGACGCGAAATTGGTTTTCATCCCTGGTAACAGATATGGATCATATTACTTTCATTATTTTCGTCAATGATCAAGAACTTGATCGCGGTAGCTAGGGCGTTATATAAAACGAGCCTTATTGCTTCGAAACTAATAAAAAATATTTTTTTTACACGCAACTGAATTTAGTCTTTGTATCTATGTAACGGAATCTTTCAATGTAGTGTTCACCAACTTAAAGACCGATTAACTTCAAAATTTGCACACTTGTCAAGGACTGATGATAATACTTCGGAAATGAATGTCAGATTTTTCTCCTTAAACTAAAATATATTATTGCTCTATTTTCGCCATGCAAGTTATAAATCATTACTATATCTAACTTACTGACTAGACTAGACTGACCTGTTGGTCTAGTGGGTAGTGATCCTGATTGCTGAGCCAGAGGTCGTAGGTTCGATTCCCACTCAGGTCAAATAATTGTGTGATGAGTACGATCATTTGTTGTGTGTCTGGGTGTAATTTCTCTATGATATGTATGCATTTAGAAATATATAAGTATGTTTATCAGCAGTCTGGTTACCATAGTACAGGCTCTGCCTAGTGTGGCATCAGACGGCCGTGTGTGAGATGTGTCAAGGTATTATTCTAACACGATGGCAAACATTACCGGCATCTACATACAAAATTTGGTTATGAAATGCACAAAGCAATGAAGAGAAAGTTTCCCTTAATTATTTCACGCAAAGCGTTGACAAAACAAAACCCAGAGCTAACAAACTCTTGAATTCTTGGGCGCACCGGTATTAAAATAATTAATTTGTGCCATTCCTTCGCCCCAGTCCGGACCCGGATGAATGATCGCGATTATTCTTTGTCATTACTAATATGCTTATACCGTATTTTTAATTTACTAAGAAGCTGTTTTACTATAAGAAAATAAACTGAAGAATAAATAAAGGTTATTTTCCCTTAAGGATTTATTTAGTTAGAGTTAACTACAAAAATACGTTGTGATGGATTTTAAAGTAGTACGAGTAAGTGCTGCATAAATCGTAAATGTGTATTACTAGTTTTGTAGTAAATTTAATACTCTTTGCATATGTACCTCACCTGGGAGAACCGATTTCTCTAGTAGCAGCAAATTCATGCTGAAGATTTCCAGCATTGTGCTTGTGCGCCAAATTGCTAGTCGGACGGAGGGGGAGGAGGTTCTCAAGTATACTTAATATTTTAAACAAAAAATAAAATTTGTAGGCTTGCAACGAATATTGGGCAAATATTCGGTATTCGGCCTATTCGGCTTTTTTCATACTATTCGGCAAAATACTGAATATCTAGGTACTATTCGGCCGAATACCGAATACCACGGTTTTTTTGTTAGCGGGTGAGTCGGTGCGGGTAGAACTGACCAAAGTATACTGGCGTGAGAGTATGTAAATATATTTTTATTTCTTGTATTCTGATAATTAATTGGTAACAGAAAACGATTAATTTCTCTTCTTTTTTATTCTCTCAATATAATACTCTTACATAATTAACTTGCAAAATGTGAAAAAAAAAAAACGTGTCCATAAAAATTTAACAGTGGAAGATTGTGCTGCAGATTTCTGAATTTTCCGGCAATTGTTGCAACTAAGTTTTATCTTTCGATATCGCATAGCGCGAAAAGCATAGCCGATTTCGAGATATCGGCTATGCTTTCTCTGCAGAATACTCCTCGTAGCAATCCATAAAAGAAGATAGATGCGCTTGGAATTTCGGGAGGTGTTAAATTAGTGGAAAGTAGAAACAAGAAACAAAAATGTCGATAAAAGTTTCTTGCCACGCATCAGCCGGATACTTTTGCCGAATATTCGGCTATTCGGCCAGGAATCGGCCAGGAACTATGTGGCCGAATACACTATTCGTTGCAAGTCTAGAAATTTGAAAACACTTCACTAATAGACACCACGCGTGGTCACTCCCATCACTTCATTTTAGGTACATATTAATTGATTTTCTTGTTTCTATTTTTGGAGCCGACTCATAATTTCTTTCGTCGGTTTAATTTGTTGTTATGCAAGCTAAATATTTACACGCCCGATGCTATTTTACTTTTTATTTCACATGCAGTAACGACGATGAAATCTTCTAGAAAACTATAACCCTAACAAATCTGCATGGTTCTTAACGTCTGTGCCTCTGTGGGCACCCCAAAATGGTTAGGCAGAGACCGACTAATTAATGTGGAAAACAGGCGTGGCCCAGTAGTTGGGACACTTTTAGCGGACAAAGAGGTTAGCCTAAGCAGCCACAGGACCTTTAAAAAAACAAGAAACTTTAATACTTTCTACGCCGATATGTTTACTGTATCGTTCTAATTTTAGTTTTATCATTTAAATGTAATAGTTATCTATTTATTTCTTTAAAGGCCCTACCTTTCCTTCCTTCCCTACCTTTATATTGTTATATGTATAAAACTTACCTTAAAAACTTTACTTGAGAATGAACGAGCTTTTAAATAGTTCATATCCACTTCCCTTTTAGACTCACTGCCTTAACGTTATCGAAAATACCTACTTACTTTAGCGCTCTGATATTATTTAATATATTTTGTTAAGGCTGAAATTATATTAATTATACAAATAGAAGCTTTATTTATTTGTCTTTATTCCATAACGAACAACTTCCAACACTTTTCGTTGTTTAAGACCCAGCAAGAGGAGACTGTATTAAAAAATCTACGAATAAAAACGTCTGCTGTAGATTGAATACCATTTGTTACTCGGTTGATCGCTCTCTACGGAATCTGTAAAATAAACATATATGTCTAGAATTCACGTCACGTCATACGTTCTCTTATATTATGTCTTACTTCACCTACCTAGTACGAGTAGAATTGTTCGCGGAGTAGTCGACAGTACACACTGTGACAATCGGGGTCGATGCTACGACGCGAGTTTTCGATGTTCTCAAGGAGAGATATAAAGTGTAGGGTTGGCACAGTGTCTTTAGTATTCCTTTGGTAATTTTAAATGCATTTTTAAACCCTGGTGCAAAAAGGGGGGTGTTATAAGGTTAACGTGTGTATCGGTGTCTGTATATTTTTGTATCTGCGTGCCTGCCTGTGGCATCATAACTCATAAACGGGTGGACCGATTTTGATTTAGTTTCTCTTTTGTTTTAAAATATGTTTCAAAATCTGTTCAGCAATTCTAAAATCATCAGCTCTTTTCTAATTGTTGAACCTATATTTTAGTTTATGCTTGTTATGTAACCCTGAAAAATGGTGAAAACGAATATTTGTTAATAAAATGGCGAAAACAATTCTTATTGTAATTTTCAGAAAATCATCTAGGGCTTTGTTGTTTGTTTCATCATTCTACTATTTGAAGTGAAAGTAACCATGACCGACGTTCGTTTATATTTTATATTAATTTCTGAATGGATGTTGGTTCCACAGAACTGCAGACTCACTGTTTCCCTGCTGATGATAATTTCGGATGCCTTTATTATCTTCATTTGGTTGATTGGCCTGTTAGTCTCGTGGTTAGTAATCGTGAATGCCGAGACAGAGATCGTGGGTTCGTTTACCACCCAAGACAGAAAAATTCGACAAAAACATTATAAAAAGATATCGATTATCCTGTCCAACAGCTTTGCAAACCCTAAAGGTGTTTGTACTAAAATATTTTTTTTAACACCAACAACACTTTTTTCGGGCGAGTAAGGAATCTCCAAAAAAAAGCCTACCTCTCAATCTACTTCTAATGTTGACGCCGATGATATAAATATTTAAATCATTAAGTCCAAATTGAAATTAATTGCCGAATCCTGCTTAAAAGACAGAGTATTTTTTACAAGAAAATAAGGATAACAACCCTAGTATCATCTATACCTGAATGCACCCAAACGGATAAACTTATTTTGTTGAATATCGCTGACGTACCCTAAAATCATCTTCGACAATACACAAGGATGTAGGTTTCCTCTAAATCCGAGTAAAATTCTATATTAATGTCGGAATAATATTGAATGGATGAATGGAACTTATATCTTTATTATTAAGACCTCATATAGCTTCAGTATTAGATTTTTTTAGAAGAAGTACCTCATATTTCTCCTGAAATGGAGCATCTGAACCTGGCGTGTTTAAACAATAACTCATGCAGTTCTCCTTTTCTCACAATAAGTGAGTGAACCCTGAAAACTTTTATTTGTGCGCAATCCGCCACGGACCAAGATGACTTCGACCCTTCTTTCGCCCATGCACGAGGCATCTTCAGAAGCCACCTGACAGCAAATATGCAGCATTTGATATGTACAGAGTTATGTGTAACCCACATTAGGAGTAGGTACTCTTAAAAAGTAAGATGAAAAGCAATGCTAAGCCTAGCTATCACCAATTATATTTAAACTCTCAAGTTTATCACTTTTTCTTTGGGCTTGATATTTAGTTGATTGGCCCCTAATGATCCCTAAATTGATAAGCAATTTATCTGGAATGGCGAGGCTTATGCACGTTCACCTCATACTTATATGCAAACAATGCTAGTGTTCGGTCGATATTGCTACCCAGGCATGTCGAATAAACACAAAGTTTCGATTTCATTCACCAGATGCCGACAGTTCTCGCTAAATGTTAGTCTGAAATGGAGTACAAAATTGCCAATCAGGCAGATATTCCCCTATAAACCGTACTTGGGTATACGTCGACTGAATGTGGTTTGGTATTACGGTGCTGTTAAAACAACACATGTTGAAAGGAGACACAGGCACATAATGTATCTTTATATATACATTTTTTCTGTGCGTGTGTATGTTCCTGAACTCCTCCTCCTAAACAGATGGAAAGATTTTAATGAAATTTTTTGTGTGTCTGCAGGTGGTTTCGAGAATGGTTTAGAATTACAATTGGACCCGGTAGATGGCGCTGCGATATGGTTCCAGTAATAATGACCGATTTTAATGACATTTTTTGTGTGTCTTCAGGTGGATTGGAGAATAGTTTAGATTTACAATTGGACCCGGTAGATGGCGCTGCGATAGGGTTCCAGGAATAATATATATTTTTTTTATTACATTATTTATTTAAATAACGTCTGTTGGGTCCGCTAGTATGTAAGTATATTTCAACATCTAAGGAAAGAAGGTTGTGTATAAAATAAAACATTTCTTTTAATTATGTTTTTATTCAGACTCATATGTTAATAAAATGTGATCAAGAAACCGGGCAAGTGGATTTATAGTATCCTGGTACCTTGCCCAACTTAAAAACCAAATAACAGTCATAATGTGTGCACAGCAACCTACTGTTCTACGGCCTACAATACAGTTGCAGCAATATAGCTTTATTGCTGTCCTTCCTTCAGTATTATTTGCGTATATTATGTAAACAAAATATATTTTTGTACTGATATATCTACTTTGGATTCTGGCACGCTATAACCTACAGTTAACTAAAAGGAGGGAGAAACCTAGTAGGTTGCTGGCAGTGTTTCTGCACACTTCAATACTATAGCTTATAGTTACCATCGCCTCTTATGTGCTCCCCATAATAAGAGCGGGGTTGTTTTAATTGGTAAGTCCCACATGCAATTAATATTAAGCCAAATCGTTAATAAACAAAACTTAAAAAACAACACCCACGAACGAAAAACAAAGTGAATGTCGTTTTCGGTTTGACATGAACGACATAAGCGTGACATTCTAATCTAGTGTTGCCATAACAGTTATTATTGATCGATTCCATATTGTATGTTGACATAAAGCTAAAACAAAGCGAACGGGACGAGCCTGACGACCATTGTGTTTTGAGAGCTTAAATGTTGATGAAAGGCTTTATAATATATCGTGTATCATTGGTCATGGTAGAGGACCAGAATAGCCCTTTTCAATCTATTGCTTAATCGATTTGATTGTTGCTTTCATAGAGATTAGTTCTGACAACACTGCAACCATATGAAACCAAATAATATAATTACCTCTCGTAATTAATTACTTTTTTAACAAAAGGTTTTCCTTTTAATAGCTTATACAAGTTTTTTTATTACTATACTTTTCTAAAATTAAAATATTGGTAATTTTGTTTTTTTTTGGAGCAGCCTGTTCACGAGTGGCCAATTTCAGACAATCTCCTTTATCCTTACAAATTTCATCTAATAGACTTTCTTACCGCCCAGAACAAACGTATAGCGTTACAACAACATATATATATAAAGCTATCTTGTAGCAGGCATTGCTGTGGCGCATCCAGAGACGGCCGGAGAACGACAGAGACCTTTGACGGAACTCTGAACGTGAGACATCATTGAGCTCAGACAACTGTATGGAGGCTGTACACAATTAGACCCCCCGAAGCTTATTGTGCATCAACGAGTGTCATAGTCATACATTTCAGCATTTTTATTGTAACAGTAAATAGATCATATCACTTACCATAAGTTATGCACAAATAAATCTGTCCTAATCCAGGACATAAAAATATAGATTTTTATGCTTTGGATCGACATACGTGGGGTACACTGACTGTGACTGAATGTTTTGCGTAACTCATTAATAAAACAATTTACATGTAAAGTAATATATTTACTGCTTTCCGAAGTATTCTCCATTACATATTGAACACTTTTTCATTCGGTCAAAACATTTTTGAAAACCTGAGGACCATTGGTCTAAGGGTTGTTTTTCACGTAATGGTTGAAAGCTGTCACAGCTTCTTCCGGCCCCCTAAATGTCATACCTCTCATCAAATCTTGAATTTTTGGGAAAATAAAGAAATCCCATGGTGCCAGCACTGCACTGTGTGCGGGATTGGTCACTAGCTCTACCTTTTCAGAAGCCAAAAATGACTTTGTCTTGTTCGCGGTGTGCGCCGAAGCATTGTCATGGTACAATAGGATGCGACTTCTTGATCGTTTTTCCCTAACTTTTCAAAGACACTGGGCAAACAAATGGTGGTGTACCACTCAGTATTAACTCTCTTTTGTTCTTTAAGTGGGATAATGTAGACAGGACCCGTCCAGGAGAAAAAAAACGCTATAATTTTTTTAGCTACGTTTCTTGCCTGCCTCAATTTTGTTGATTTGCTGAAGATGACCTTCGAACACACATACAGAAGAATGTTGCTTTCTTTCCGGCATGTAGCAATATATCCATGTTTCATATCCTATCACAATGTCATACACAATACACAGCATTTGAACGTCCGTGATCATACTTTAACAACATTTTTATTATATACCAATCAACACGAGTCCGTTTTTGTTTTCTGGGGTGAGTTCCTGAGGAATCGAGCGGTAACAATTTTTTCTAACTTTTAAACGTTGATTTAAGATTTTTTGAATTTGGCTCATACCAATCCCCAAATGTGCTCGAATCTTCTCATAAGTGATACGCCGGTTTTCTTCAATTAGTTGCCTGGACAGTAGCAACATTTTCATCAGTGATCGCAGTTGAGGGAAGTCACCTTCACGAATTTGATCATGGAGAGAAACACGGCGATAATCAAATTCTGCGTACCAACGCCTTACAGCGCTGCATGCATGAGGTGCTTCCCTCCCAAAAGCATTTTGAAGACGAGCAGTGCAGTCAGTAAACTTTTTAAATCATAAAAAATCATCGCCCTAAAATCTTTTCGCGTTAATTCCATTTTTGCTACGGACAACAAACTTCAACTTGTGATAAAAAACAATTGACACGTGATTTCCCGCAATTTTTTTTAATCAATGATTAAGTTTCTAAAAAAAAATATAAAATTCATTTTTCAAACATTTATGAGTGGCCAGGAGCGCAGAACTTTCAGTGTGCGTTATACATATAACATGCAGTGCGCTCTGAGCAAATTGTGCAAAATATTTATTATTTAATCACACCCACCCATCTGAATACATTTGCATAAAATTTAGTCTACAAATATACAATATAAGGTTGTCTGTAAAAGATCACAGACTGCGATAAGACCACCCATTATACTGTTAATTAATATTATATTTCTAGATTTTTGGTGTGCTATAAAGAGTACTTTTCTATCTATATATCTATCGTTATATATCGATTAACATATAGACCAACCCAAAGCACTCAAAAGTAAGAAATTAAAACGCGGATTAAACCCCACGAATAGCTTGTTGTCAATAAAAATATAGAACCCATATATACAAACTTGACAAAATCATAGTTTCAAAGAAATATACAGAAGCAACGCCATGAAAATAAAACATTGCAGTGTTTGGATACTGAAATAATATTGGACATGATTAATAACAAGCTGACATTTGCACGCACACGAACTTCTCGACTGTGCTAACAATGCAGTCATGGCTTCTGGGCTGCCACAATATAAATTGCCATCGACTCGTTAAGAAGAATAATGGCTCGTTATAAATCATTGTTATTTCTGGCGTTTGGACCTTTCTCATTTTTAACAAACATGACCTGCCTGATGACAATAATTACTCTATATTTTACCTCTTATCAGAGAACATAAATGTTTAGCTCACATCATTAAACCTTTCTAAATATAGATATCATCCTACATCCTTCAAGGATATTAAATGAACTGTCGATAAATGAGAATAATAACCTAAATTATAACGAAATTATTAACACTTCGAATGATAACATGCCAAAGAGAAAAGACAGTTTTGATACCAAATATACTCTGTGAAATGGGCTACCTAAGGTCATCAGGTAGTAGAGGATTCGATCAAGTCGAATCCGATGATGATCGATGACGATGATCGGTCGCTAAGTCGCGAAAACTTCAGGACTACGTTTGGTGAATCCCGAGATTTAAGGGATTAGCAAACATTTTAAAAATTGTTATATGAAATGAATTTGAGGATAATCCTAGTCCCGTGTCGTGGCCATAATTTGGAACCAATTAATAAATGTTTAATGACGGTTCTCCTAAGTTTGATCGTACAAAACGCGCTTTCAGGATGCATATAAAACATGAAATTTCTAGGTTTTTAAAACAATAATTTTAATTTAATAATAGAAACACGGATTTCTTAATATTTTTTATTTATTTTGGGAAGATTTGAGCTAAACTCTCTTGAAGTTTAAAACCTAATGACTGATTTTATTTATAAATATTTAAAATAAAAAATAAAGAAAATCTGAAGTCATATTTTAGGTTCGTTTTGTAGAAAGAGAGCTTACAATTGTAGGAAAATTCGTGATTAATATTTTTTTTATTGTTATTATAATTATTAGAAAGATTGATTTTTATAAAACTTTTATTTAACATGACTATAGTAATAACATTCCTATAATATGTAAAAGAGGATCGAATTCCCTATCAGGTAGCCAAAACACCAAAAATCGTAAATCAAACTTCGCCACTAATGCTCTATTATAATTCAAGACTACACTGCACGACTAGTTGTTTTAATAGTACATATTTTCATATTGTCAGCCGTCTTAAACTTACCAAATTGATAAAGAAAATTCTTTATAGAACAGTTTTCATAAATATCAAAGTACTCTGTAGGCACAGTACCTACTAATAGACGAAAATTGTCAGACGAAATTTCATCTCATACCTTTAGTATTTCTACCTACAATTTCATTAGATTTATTATCGAGACAGACAGAACGAGCGACATTTCGTTCAAATTGTAAGAAAATCAGTTCTAAATGAGAAATTATCTCAAATTTAGGTAAAAATCTGATTGATTCGGTTCATTTTCTGGAGGAATAAAAATGGAACATTGAAAATATTTTCTTACGAAAGCATAAATCATTATTACCTACAAATGAATTAGTTTCGTATATATTGAGCAGATGTGAGGTCATGAATAGACAAGAACTCGTCCGTCCGATTGGAAAAACTCTTTTGCATTAGGTAACACGTAAGTTCACGTTTTTACTTTTAAATTTTTCAATAAAGTACCTAAAAGGTACGGAACTTAAATTTCCGAAGACTATTTTCATAAAAATACAACACTGTCTACTGTCAACAACCAGACATAGGTTTAATTCATAATTTTTCTTATCAATGAAGCGTACCGCTGTTTTCATTTAGAACAACATTTCCATAATATTTTTGAACGAGTGGGCAGATAATTATGATATTAAATAGACAAGCACACTGCACATCAAATATATAAGCAGTAATATGAGTCTTTTGCATGCTACAATATATTACAATTCATGATATATCTCATGGGTTTATCTATCTTAGGATTTATTGTTTCAAAGTCGAATACGAAACGTAACAAGAAAAACTTGCTTTGTATATCAAAATATACTTAACATTACCCACTCCGCCTCAAATTATCTTTACCTTAAAAAATTCAAAGTCGTGAACCATTGCCTATTACCTTCAAATGAACAAAAGGTAACTCTCAAAGAATTCTGTACTCTCTCTCTTGAAAGGCTAACGAAGAGCTCTTTAGATTTTAATACTTCAAAAAGCCGACCAACTCAAATATAAATGGTCCAACCAAATTAACATTTTATCAGAGATTTTTTTGCCTCACCCACAGGTACCTACGTTTTCATTTGAAGAAAAATAGCGCTGAAAGACTTATGTTTGAAATGGAGATTTGGATAGTGCCTACAACTTCCAAAAATACTTCAGTTATATAGCAAGGTACTAGGGTAAGGTATAGGCTTCTTCTGCTGAGTACTAAGGATTAATAAGGGTCCATAGAAGGGGTTCTAAGCACCGAAACCGCTCACTATCAAGCCGTCCGTGTGTTTGTTCGTCGACTTGTCTTATAATAATTCAGAAAAACTAAAAATAACACACTTTAATAGCATATGAACCAAAACTTGATTGGTTTACTGGTAGCCACTGAAGAGTTCCACTATCCATCTCCTGATCATCATATAAGCTACATACAAAAACTTAAAATTGACTTCCAAGATCCTCAGAGCACAACCCATCATACAAGCGGTAGAACACACACAAGGAGGCAAAGTCTCTCTTTAGGCTTAAGGGTTAAATACCGCTTGTGAGTTTGGGATCGTCGATGATTCTCACAGCACGTCTTTGCACCGAGTCAAGAGGCCCAAGCTGGTGCTCCTGCCAAGAGATGACAGCAATACTTCATATGGGGACGGACTTGTGACTTGTATAATAAAAGTCTTTGCCCCGGGGTGAAGTACCGCTTCGCTCTATTAAGCGCTCCGAGCTTTTTGGATGCCAGCTTGGTCTTCTGGACGTCTCTAGAAATGTCGCCACCAAAAATCCGCATACTCTTTGCTTTGCGATGTTTGAACAAATAAAAAAATCAACTTCACATTTTCTATATCTTTGAGCAAATAACAAAGAAATACCTTTCTAATTGGGAAGAAATAGCTTCAGGGCTCGAAATGTAAAAGATTCGGAAAATTTTGCTGATATAGGTACTTACAGTAAAACATGTAATTATAAGGTTGTTGTGAAATTTCGTAAATGCGTCGTAATTTAATTCTAGATCCTACGTTTTTAAGGTTTAATGTAAAGGTGTAAGGTTTTAGATAACGTTAATACAAGACAATGTGTTGTGATAAATTATATTAAAATTATATGCAAAATTATGCTAAGTACCTCTAAATAGCACTTATTATAATTGTTTTCTTTTTCCATAGGCTTCTTAAATATATTGTACACTGCAGCCCCTCTTTTCACCTATGTTTTCTCTATCCACCCAATGGTTGCCTGGAAGAGATCGCAAATTGTGATAAGGTCGCCAATTGTACATAACATTAGCTAGTAAGTAGATTTAAGTAAAATATTGTAACTTATTTGTTTGTGTACAATAAAGAGTTCATCTATCTATCTATCAATCTAAAATGTCATCACGTAGATATTTGTGTCCCGTAAACATTAACTTTCGAAAGAGTTTAAGAGCGTATCAGAATTCTGCTCGAATTTAAATTTGTAATTTCTTACAGAAGATTTCTACGTTGCAGCATCAAAGAATCACCCCGTCCACTGCCGTTGGTAAGAAGTTCGGAAATAGATGTAATTATATCTGTGTAAGATAAAAATGAATCGTATACAGCAATTCTAGTGTCTCTCAAATTTATCAAGAATGATTTCAGTGTAGTTAAGAATGGAGAGAAGGAATGATTGTTCAATTTTAGCAGCAGTTAGAAGGTAATTATGTATGTTATAGAAACTGTACATATTTTGTTTCACCCATGTAAGTCTCGATCCCGCCAGAATATCGGAATAAAAAGTAGCATATATGTTAATCCAGGTGTCCAGTTATCTACATACCAAATTTCATCGCAATCGGTTCAGTAGTTTTTGCTTGAATGAGAAACAAACATCCAAACATCCTCACAAACGTTCACGTTTATATTATTAGTAGGATATGAGCAGACCTTGAGAGGGTTTCGTTTACATACCTGCAAAATTTTTAACGTTAAGATGTTAAAATAATATAGGCATATTATATAAAAGAAAGGAATATAATATTAAGATCCCTGAGTATTTATTCCGAGGTCTATTAAAACAATTTATTCTACCTAGAAATTCGTATTTCCCTAGTCGCTATTATCTCAGACAGTATTTCATTTTGTTATCTAAGTTTCCACCGGATTAATTTTTAAGAGAAAATTCATAGGATAAACTTGAAATGTTTTGTCTTAAATTAAATTGAGAAACGTTGTAGTAATTAGTTTTATATAATAATACTAGCAGCGCCCCGCGTTTTCACCCGCGTAAGTCCCTATCCCGTGGGAATATCGGGATAAAAAGTAGCCTATATGTTAATCCAGATCTCCAGCTATCTACCATACCAAGTTTAATCTCAATCTGTTCAGTAGTTTTGGTGTGAAAGAGTAACAAACATCCATACATCCATACATTCTCACAAACTTTCACATTTATAATATTAGTAGGATAGGATATTTTATGGCCAGTTGATGTCTCTGTCCTAGTGGCCTCTCGTGACATACGGGTACGCGACCTCAGTCTCTTCGAGCTACTGCAGTCTCAGTCCCATTTCCTCTTCCGAGACATGCGGTATCTCTTACCCTGGCTCCCTCAATCTATCCGTTTTCCTTACCCCTTTACCTATTTCCTTTGTCCCATCTGAAAATGATTACATTCCCAAGGGCGTCAGGCAGGGCTGGCCTTTTTCACTTCAATCTTACATATTGCACCAACCAATTAAAATTGGGAAAAGGACAGAAGAATAATGATGATGATGATTTTATATAAAAAGAAATAATAAAACATTAATTATAAACTGGTCTTTTTATGTTTGGTTCTTTGACTGGCCTGTTGGTCTAGTGGTTAGTGACCCTGACTGCTGAACCAGAGGTCGTGGGTTCGATTCCCACCCAGGACAAATAATTGTGTGATGAGCATGATCATTTGCTCTGTGTCTGGGTGTAATTTATCTATAATATGTATGTATGTATTTAGATATATATAAGTATGTTTATCAGCAGTGTGGTTACCATAGTACAAGCTCTACCTAGTTTGGAATCAGACGGCCGTGTGTGAGATGTGTGAAGTTATTATTATTATATTATTTGATTATGCTTTATTTCCATACAAAAATCAAAATATTGAGAAGGTATAAAAAAAATTGATATTTCCCTGGCTTTATTTATTTCGTACCTAACTTATTTTATGACATTTTAAATAAAAAGAAATAACCGAAAAACAATACGTCACTTGAAGATGTTGTAAATGTTCATCCATAAAATATCTAAGTTTTTTCTTTAGGTAAATAAATTTCAGGAGATATTTTGCGTTGCGAGAATGAAATCATACTACTGTTCCGTTTAATTATTTATTCGAACCAACATTAAATCGACTTAAAAATTTAAAACCATGATTTTAAGCATTTATGATTATTGCTGTCACTAACACGCTTAGACCCTATCACAACACTTTTACCCTATCACACACACGGTTTTTAGGATGTTTGTTTTAGAGCCAAACCTTAGGGTTTGGCTCTAAAACAAACGTCTAATGTCTATACTTATACCGTAACTTACTTATAATGTAACAATTACAACTTAACTAGAACGAAATCGACGTAACTGTCATGTAAATCAATTCACCGATTTCCACAAAATAACTTATGTATTCACTACGGGTTGGTACCGAGTCTTCGAGATTCTACGAGAGAGAGAAATGCAATGTTACATTAATGCAATAATTCTTCAATGTCGACTTGTAGAATATATTTCATTTCCATTATATTATTTAGGAGAACAGGGTACAAAGAATAATTTCCACTTTTTCCTTTGCTTGGCTTGGGACGCTAACAAATGTTACTATACCGAACTTCGATTCCCTTAATTTTTTTTTTTAAGTGAAAACTTCTTTAGCAGCGTTCTGCACTTTTTGGGATGGGTAAAAAATGTCAAACTCCCGTCAGGACACGTGACCTGATCGAAAATTCGTAAGACGGAGCCGAGTTTGTTATATTTAAAAAAAAATTTTTACGCCATCTCTGGATTCTGCGCGATACTACTGTAGTATGATATATATTTATGTATTATATGGTATAGATCCACTAGAGGGCGCTAATCTAAACATTAAGTTTTGTCAGCTCCTTATTAATTAATCTTTAAAAAATGTGTTTTCACTTCTGACGTGCAATCCTACGACTGACAGTGTTTTTTTTTTTTTATTTCACTTGTCCCGTTCTGTCTGTAATCAAATCTTGCAAGTTAAATTTGACACACTTCCCGGTTTCCGATTGAACTAAAATTTTGCACGCATATGTATATTGCCTGACAATATTATGATGACATGGTTGATCTGATCATGGCTCTGGAAGGTGGCCATAGGAACTCTTTAATGAAACGACGCAACCCCATCGAGTTTGGACTCGTTTGATTCGTCTTGACGAGTACTTTGTCTTTAGATGGTATCCAGGGTCTGATAATGGAGCTGGATGGTGGCCATAGGAAGTCCGTAATAAAACGACACATTCCCATCAAGTTTAGGCTCGTTTGATTCGTCTTGACGAGTACTACGCCGTAGTAAATACCGAATCATAAATACTAAAAAGTTAATATTCTGTACTAAAAAAAATAATTAAAAATTTCAAGAACAGGCTTATTGCTCTAACAAGAAATATACAATTTTATAGCTACATTATATCCCATTTTTTAAATAAAGCATGTTATATTTTGACGGCAAGATAAATAAAGAAGGTGTAACTTGCTTTTATTTAAAAAAATGGAATATAATGTATCTGTAAAATGGTATATTTCTTATTAGGATTAAATTATTTTGGAATGAAGTTCCTTATGGGGCGTTGCCGATGGGTACCCTAGTCGGCAAAAAACGTCCTTATAACGTTAATTTAACGTTATTTTATATTTTTATAAATCATTGTAAATAAAATAAAGGTGTTAAGATAATTTTGTAAAGTATTTTTTTTTTATTTTTATCGATAAAAAAATCATAATAAAAAATGTATACCCGAATAATTATTTTCTTTATACCTCGAATAGAACTTGCAATTAATATTTTTATAATAAGGAACTTCATTCCTATCTGGTGTCCCACGACACCACACAGTTTTTTTTTTATTATTTTTTATTAACAAGTAATAAAACCTTGTCTTTAAATTACTTTTTTTTTACCAGAAATTTTATTTTGAAATTGAAAAATTAAACTTGCAAATTGACCGATAAAGCTAATATTTCATTACAGAGAGGGCTGACATGAATGAAACTATAGGTATTTAATACTAAGGACGTTGATGGAATGTCCCGATTTTTCTGAAAATATCTGCATAAAAAAAATAAGAGTCGTTTAAATTTTTTGTTTAAAAGTTTTTATTATCAACAAACATTGAAGTGATATATCAAATAACAGGATAAAATACTACAAATTGAAGGTTCAAATTATCCTGAGGATTGGTAGTTATCTTTGATGTGGCTTTAGACATTCTATCATGAAAGCGGAACGACAAAGGAGTAGGCGGAGTGTCTTATTTGAAGCAGTTTTTGAAGTGTCCGAGTTTGAAGGTTTGATTTACCTTTGCTTGTGTACCATTTAAATAGCTAATGTTATTGTTACCTGTGTAGCCACATCAAAAACGCGTATTTATTTTGTTGCAATTAGAGGCCAACTATAACAGATGATGTAACAGTTTACTATTTAATAAAATATTGTTAATATACATTAATATGACTAGTAATACCGGTAGCAAAACGCTATTGGTTGGTTGACAATGGTGGGGTGATAAAAGGCTAGGCGTGCATTATAAATTGATAACCATCGCTTGAGTGCTTATTGAGGTACGAACAACATAGCAGTTACTGCTATTTAGTGGTTTTGATAGTTTATAGCAATAGTGGTGAGATTGTTACTAACATCCCTTAGCTTTTGGATGCTTGCAAAAATAAGTTGACCATCTCTTGTTTAATCAAGCATATGGGGAGCCTGTGTCTTTACTATGATAGCAACATCATCGGGTGATGATGTTGGGGTCAACTTTCCCTTTAACCCTATACAGGTCTAATATCCCTACTCACCTCGATAGAACATAATAGTACTTATGTTTAATCTATAATCAAGTAGTGGACGAGACCACGAAGGTAGGGACAGTGCAGTTAGATTTTTGGGATTCAATAGACGGCACTCGCAATTATCGAAGACCAAGCCCGTCAATCTTATACAGTGTTTTGCGTATACAATTGCAGATTTATATGACTCGCACACTTTTTAATTATTGATGAGAAACTAAGCGGCTGATTAAGGGATTGATGTCGGAAGTATTTGTGTCTGAAGCTTAGCCGTAATCAAATTAAAAATCATTTTTATTGCCATTCAATAAAATACAGTTTGCCTTTTTCTGTTCTTACAACATTTTAATATTCATTCTCGCGTAATATAAAAAGATTTAGGTCTCGCATATACGATATATGTGACAGTCAATTATCTTGAAATGTGAACAGACATAGAATATAGCGGCAACAGAGAAATAGACTTTGAAACTGCAAATAAAATTCAAGATCTTATTTCTATAACAGGCACGAGAGCGGAGCCCGCGTCGTTAGTGCGTCTTTAAACTAAGAAAAAATATTTTGCCTTTTATAGTAAATGTGGAGTTATTGTTTTATATAACATTTGCTCTCATAGTAATACTTGTGTAACAAGTGTAGTAATACTTGTTACACAAGTATTAATTTAAAATTTAAAATACCCTCGACTTGAAAATCACTTCAACGATTAGAAAAGAGCTGATTATCTTCGAACGGCTGAACAGATTTTCAAAAATTATAGATAAGAACATTCTTGATCAAGTCACCTTTGAAACAATAAATCCAAATCAAAATCAGTCCATCCCTTTAAGAGCCATGATGCCACAGATACACACGTAAAACTTATAATATCTTCGGCTTGCAAAACCAGTATAGGTACAGTATTAATATTGCGGCTGTGATCACACTTATACATAGGTACACACATACACTCACGCAGTATCCCCGAAGGGTTAGGCAGAGCTGATTAAACACGGACATTTTGCCACCTATAATTTGGTCATACTCACGTAATAAGGGGCAAGCTTATTGCCGCCAAATGGGCTCTTTGTGAATTAAAGATGGGAAAGTTGGGAGTATGTTGAAAGGGAAAGAAGGGAAGGCAAAGGAAGAAAAAGGAAGGATTGAGGAGTGTAAGCAATAGCTCGTGGAGGCCAGGGGCGCATATCTGTAAGGATTTAGCGCGTTGGCTTTTTCTGCCAAACGTTATTGCGACTTTGGGTTCTATGCTTATTACATAACGCTTATTTTAGTCTTTCCACAAAAACCAACTACTTATAATAAACAACTTAAATATACAACGAGATACTAAACATGGGCACTTCACCTCTACAACTCAGTTTTCTTTTTTATATTACTTATACATGTTAAAATTATAAAAAAAAAAATTTAGTTGCTGCTCTTTTTGACGCCGTAGACGCGAGTTACTTTACCACCATTAAATTGAAAAGCAGGTTTGATAACAAACCAGGTCGACCAACAATATTCTCAAAACAAGAAGAGAATGCGTTTGTTGCTCACATAACTGCACTCTCTGAATATGGTTTTCCTCTGACCGAATTTGATTAAAAATGGCTATAATAGATTATCTCTTGACACAGGGCAAGAATTCACCACAATTTAAAAATAATATTCCTGGCAAAGATTGCTTACGATTTTTCCTCAACCGACATAGATCCCTATCACGACGGATGGCTAATATCAAGAGAGCGAGAGGTCAAGTCTCAGAAGACGTAATAACAGAGTTCAGTGAAAATCTATAAGTATAGAATTGGATAACCTACCGGCAGAAAACATATAATTATGACGAGATAAACCTTTCCGACAACTCCGGGAGGAAAACAGTTTTATGCAGGCGAGGAACCCTGAAGTCATAATAAATGCAACCAAAGTTAGCTTCACGGTGATATTCTACGGTAATGCCACCGGTGAAGAAATGCCTCCTTAAATAATTTATAAATCTAAACATCCCTGGACAACATGGACTCAGCTCTTTAACTGGAAAAATATTATCTGCAAGATAAATGTCCCTAAATTTGAAAAAAAAGGAATTAGGAATATGTGAATAAATGTGAGATAAATATGTCGATGATTCTGAATAATAAGACTGTTAGAAGCTTAAGTAAATACCTACATGTTCTATGATTTTGTTCAAACTCAGCAAGAGGGTTTTAGAGAAAATATATATATAATTAGCGAGTCAGCTGCCCCCCGTAGGAAAAATTGTTAGCTACGCCCATGTCAGTAAACAATCGATGGCTGGTGGTCTGCTCGCCGGTAGTTGATTGCTCATTGGTTTCTCATTATAGATAATTGGATACTCGTTCAGGGTCGGCCCCGATGTCGTCCAATTTTCTCCCTACTCCCTATAAAGTTTAGGAGTCTTAATTCCAGTAACTGGAAATTTGTTTTTTGAAGTTTCTGTTAGGAAATTTTCAGTTAAAACCATTAAGATTGCAATTTACGTTTTACTTTGTTTTAGGACATTTGTTTGATTGGTTTGTTTCAAAACAAGCAGAGTCCCCTATTACGTCTGACCAAAATTTTTGTTGGCGACACATTGTTTGATACCACAGAATGTATTATTAAACCGCTTCGAGGATAATTAAATAGTACGATTATTTTAAAATGAGAGCCTATTGATAATCATCTTGTTTCTTCGATAGATTATATGTGACGAATCATCACTACATATTATAAAACAAAGTCGTCCGCCACGTCTGTATGTTCGTGATAAATTTTAAAACTAGTGAACGGATTATCATGCGAGTTTCACCAATAGAAAGAGTGACTGATGAGGAAGGTTTAGGTATATAATTTGTCGAGGTTTTGTGTAAATTGGTTGAAATATGATGATAATTGTTGGAAGTGTCGGAAAAAGTCAAGCCACCTGGGAGCTTTCATCGAAAACGCTGCCTAATCTCTTTGAGATATAACAAAACAATGCGTGGTGGGTTATAGATGTACAAAAAAGTCCGCCGTAGCATATATCTACCTTTTAAGGACAGCTTACTATACCCATTCTATCTTCTAAAAAAATGTCACGTACAATGCATTAATTGGAAAGCTATTTAGACGGATACCATATTAATCCTTTTTAACTTAAATACGTTAGTAACCTCAAGCATTTCATGCATATTATTAAAATAGTGGGCGGACCCAGGTACCTTTTTTTTAGTTATTACCTATAAGTTGATAATTCGCAGATGCGTTCATGTTGACTAGTCACAACTTTTATTTTTGTGAAAAGTCTTGAATTTGCAGCGTTTTCACTCCCCCAGCCTACAAATCGAGCCAATTTAGCGAGGACACCTTTTTTATCATCAAGTGGTAGGTAACCACTTGATTATCACTTTAATGGTAAGATTTTGATAATTAGAAGAAGGAAAAAACTTGCTGACAAAATGGCCGCTTCAATTAAAGCGTCCGAGAGGCGCAGCATGTCGTAATTTCGGGAGTATTTTTTTATTACCTACAAGCTCACATTTGGTGAATCACTTCGTTCATTTTACTGTTCAACAAAATTAATGCATCGTGTTACGAGTCCGATGCGTCAAACATGTTGATTTTCCGATAGTAATTTTTTTATTACCCACAACAAAAACAAAAAAGTCTCTTTTGTTATACAATGCAGAGACAATTCGTCAATCATGACTTTTAGGAATGATCGATAATACTGAAACCTGTATAAACAGACTTTTGGAGCGAACGGACCTACAAACTGGGAGGTATTTGTTTTCTTTTTGTTGTTGGAATGTTGCAATTGTGTTGTTTTAATATTTTAGATTTACATGATTCACGGACCATGTGATGCTTTAAAAAAACTTAACTCGCCATGCATAAGTAACGGAAAATGTACGAAAAAAATTCCAAAGGCATTTCAGAGTCAAACGTCAACTGGTGATGACGGCTATCCAAAATACACACGACGATCGCCTGATGACGGTAGGTTTAAGGCTACTGGCATTAATTACAATAGGTGGATAGTACCTTATAAAAATTTTTATTGAAAATCTACGACGCACATATAAACGTAGAAATGTGCAGCTCTGTAAAACCGTTAAAATATGTTACGAAATACATTAATAAAGATAGGGATCAGGCTGACAATCAACTGACGAAGTTGAACAATTTCAAAATGGTCGCTACATTCGTAGTTCAGAAGCGATTTGGTGAATTGTGTCTTTTAATATACACGAACGAGCACCAGTTATTAGTTACATATCTTGCCGTTCATATAGAAAATAGACAACGAGACGAGTGTATTTTGCTGAAAACAATATAAACAATTTTGTAAACAATCCTCGAGACACGACGTTGATAGCATTTGTCAAATTATGTTCAAATGCTGATTTTGCCCGAACTCTGGCGTATGATAAAGTCCCAAGTAGACACGTAAAACCAAGTTACAAAAAAATTCCAAGGGGAAACAAGGAACGGTAGTTGAAAGTTATCCCGACGTGAGAAAAACAGACGCTCTTGGCAGAGTTTACGTAGTTCAGCCTTACAACAGTGAGTACTTTCACTTGAGGGTGATACTCCACGTTGTAAAAGGCCCTACTTCTTTTATTAGCGTACGTACTTTTCAAGGTATAACTTATGAAACATTCCAAGGAGTTTGTAAAGCAATGGGTCTGTCATAAGACGATACTCATTGGGAAAGTACGCTTTCTGAAGCTGCCTTATGCTGTTCAGCTAAGTCACTTAGATATTTATTTGCCATCATGATATCGTTCTGTCAAGTCACTAACCCGCATCGTTTTTGGCAAAGTTATCGCGAAAGCATGGCTGAAGATATACTGCATAGCAGACGTCAAGAATGGTCATCATATAATTTAGATTTTGATCAGAATATCTTTAATGAAGCTTTATTTGAATTGAATAAAGAAGTGGAATCTCTATCAGGCAAATCTATAAAAGATTTTGGATTCACCTTACTTATGGATTGACCATAATTTCAATTTGAATGCAACAATCAATGCAGAGTATTTACGAGAAACAGACAATAACCATTCCCGACATTTACAAGTCATTCAAGATGATTGTCGCTTGAATCCAGAACAAAAAAATGTTTGTGACAATATTATGTATTGTCATCAATTAATAGTAATGAAGGAAAAATGTTTTTTTTTAGATGGTCCTGGAGGCACGGGTAAAACATTTCTAATAAATTTACTATTAGCAAAAGTATGATCTGATAGAAAAATTGCTCTTGCTGTGGCATCGTCCGGCAAAGCAGCCACACTTTTGGAAGGTGGTTTTTTTCCACATTCAAACTTCCACTGAAAATTTATAGTGATGACGTCTCGAGCATTTGTAATAGACTTGCGCAACAGTAACTGCCCAATGTTTAGCTGCACTGTTTTGTTCTCTGGAGATTTCCGTCAAATTTTGCTTGTTATAACCAGGGGGACGAGAGCAGATGAAGTCAATGCATCGCTCAAAAGATCGTATCTTTGACTATATTTAACGAAATGTGACCTTAAAACCAACATGAGAATTTTATCGTCTAGCGAAGATAATAGGTAATTTTCTAACGACTTCTGCTTCAAATAGGTAATGGTGTATTTCAAGATGTAAATATCTGTATCACTCTTAATAATCTTTGTATTTTGGTGCTAAATATGGACCAATTAATTGAAAAGGTATATCCCGGTATTAATAACATATCCACGAAGACACTAAATTGGTTTCAAGAAAGGGCTATACTATCACCCACTAATGAGCAAGTTGATAAATAAATGATTTTATTCTTTTAAAATTTGAAGCATCATCACAAATCTACTACTCAGTTGACACAGTCGTGGATAGAGAGGAGGCGGTACATTATCCAACTGAATTTTTTAATTCTATTTAAATCCACCAAAACTATGCAACGGTACAAGTAGACAATTAAAAAAAAATGTTGATCGTATGCACCATATTAACCGGCAACGGAACTGCTGAAACTGTTTTTATACCCTCAGAATTGCCTTTTCAGTTCAAACGGCTCCAATTTCCAATAAAATTAGCGTTTGGAATAACTATTAACAAAACACAAGGTCAACCTTTAAAAGTTGCTGGACTTGACTTAACCACTCAATGCTTTTCACCCGGACAATTGTATGTTGCCCTGTCACGTGTAACTTTTAAACCAAATGTGTTCGTTTTTACACGTAATCAGGCAGAAGTTTTCAATGTTGTTTATAAAGAAATATTTTAGTTTGTTTGTATGTTTATTATATCTACATAATAAAATACATTAAAATACTCTAAGTAGTGTCAGACATTACATTACATTTAAATCTAATCCACATATTCGACACATCAAGCTGATGCGACGCTACGACAGACAAAACATGTAGGCATAATATGCTCTACTACCATGCGAAGCCCTAGTCCTAGGCCTAGCCAATAGGTAGAGCGATCGGTGAGGAAGATTTAGGTATATAATTTGTTAAGATTTTGTTTAAATTGATTGAAATATGTTGATGATTGTTGCAAATGTCTCTGCTACCCGTGCGAAGCCGGGGCGGGTTGTTAGTAAGAAAATAAATACAATCATTGACCCAGATAACACAGCCAAGCGCCACAGGAGGTGGAGACGACCACACGTCGTGACACAAAGCTTTGCAATTATGGAACCTTCGGAAAATAAGTATTAAATTGACGGGCTTGTTGGCCTTGTGGTTAGTGACCCTGACTGCTATGCCATAGGTCGTGGGTTCGATTGCCACCCCAGTATGGGTGTTCTTTGTGTCCGTTGTTTGTATGTTTCTAAAGTCCCTCGTGACACAGGAATCATTCCTATTGCGGGAGTTGTCTTAAAAAAAATATTTATATATTGTTCCGATATATAATACATTTATTTGAAACTTTATTAAATATTATCAGCTTTTTTTATGTAATAGGGGGCAAACGATCAGACGGGTCACCTGATGGTAAGTGACTACCGTCGCCCATGGAATCCTGCAACTCAAGAGTCACAAGTTTGCCGGCCTTTGAGATCGTCGTATCGGTCCGGAATTACCGCAGGTGACAATTTGTTCCAGAGATTGGTTGTGCGCGAGGCAAACAATTTCTGGAGAACCGCACAGTGGTGGATTGCCAATTATCCAGGTGATGGGGATGAAAGTTTCAGCTGCGTTTATCCGGAAAAAATACAGGGTATTTACTTACCCTCAAGGACTAGTTAAAACAATTATTTACCCTGGGAGTGGTATGTCTTAGTATTTTGGAATGTATCTTGTATTCTATGTTGTCCAGAATTGACCTTGTAACAAAATGAACAGTCATTGAAATTCTGCTGCAAATCAATAAAATGTTATTCAAATTCAAATTCAAAATCATTTATTCAATTCAGACACTAAGTGACATTTATGAACGTTAAATTGAAGCTACTGTTAAAAATCATAGATCGACGCAAACAGACGCCATAGCATGTACTGGATTGTCGAGGTAAATTAGGTGAAAACACCAAAATCTACTGCCTGCTTGTGTCGATCTATAACTTCCAGTTTCCAAAATGCGTAGAGCCTTATGAGAAGAATACTGGCAAAGAAACTCATGGCCACTCTTTTTAAAAGTCAGATCTTCAGGTACAATGCTATTAGTGTTACATAAAAGATAAACATAATGCAAGCTGTTGCCACCTGAATTTCATTTTATTGAAATGCTCCAAAAGCTAACGTACAAACAAAAAATATCACTCAGAGATACTGTTGAAGGTTTGAACCTATTAAACATAGAAATCATTCAAGGTGCACATCAGTTACAAAGTCTACTGTTAAAACTAATTCGTGACTGGATTAAGAGGCTAGACTTGCAGTTGAACGAACCAAAATAATAGTATAGGCTAAAGCATCGCTGACTAGGCCGACCAGTCACCCCAAACAGCACCCGTTCACGAGTATGACGCATGGACCAGCCATCGTCTCTTTTGCCATATCAGAGGGAAAGAAACGACCCGCCCCATGACGACGCCGCAAGCAATGACATTTTGGTGAGCATGACGAACCATAGTCGAGATACTGATAAAAATCACTACTAGTCAAAATTACCATAATAATCGTCACACATTACTTTCAACTAACAATGGTTTGTTAATGGTGTTTTATGCATGCTGAAAAAAAAAAAATATTAATTCATCGATTTTTTTGGAACGAAGTCCCTTATCGCTTGTTTCACTCCAGACGCTCGGCGGATGGGCGGGGGTAGGCGGAAAAAAGTGTTAGCGCAACGAAAAATGCTGACCACGAGTTGATTTATTTTATTACGCCATTTGTGAATTTTATATTAATTATCCATATATTAGTTCAAGCAATTTTCACAGATGGCGCAATTTTAATTTCGAGTTTTTACAATATTAACTTAATCTCTCTATAATCGATACTGAAGCGAAAACTACTTTTTTTTTCATTTTTGTCTCTCTGTCCGTCTGTCTGTCTGTCTGTATCATGGCCGCGCATCACGCCGAAATTACTGAACTGTACTGATTGACTTACTATAGCAAGAGTCTGGTGTCTGGACATCGCCCAGTTGTCACCACGGGCTGACGCTGGTCGCCGTACCGACGCCGACGGTCCACTCATAACCGGCGTGGTTTTAGTCGGTTTAAGCCTGATATGCGGTCTCACCTATTGGGCTATTGCCCGGTGAGGTAAGCTTCCACACGAAAAACAAATGGGTACTTTTCCCACGGCTAAATTACGTCGTTATTTCGCGTGTAAGCAATCAAAACAACCTTTTTTTGTACGCTCCAGGTTGTGTCACCGCCACTACAACGCTCCAGGTTGTCAGGAAGAGGTGCCTATTGTAAGCGACATATTTTTGTTTTCCAGTATAAACGCGAACGAAGTCGCGGGCACAACTAGTATACAATCTAAAAAAAATCAATGCAAACTCCATTATGTACCTATTATTTTTTCATAGTCCTCAAGTCCTCATTAAGCCTTTATTTTAAGTAAATAAATAAGTACAACAGATAAGAAATTCAATCATAATAAAGTAATTTTTTTTTACTTAGCCAAACCAAAATCACCGACCCGTACCATGAACAATGTCTATTTTCGTAAAAAAAGGTTTGGATAGACCTTAAATCGCGTATGCATATTAGCCATATGACTGGTGAAGAAAAGCAGTTTTTGGTTATATTCTAGGTAAATGTTAAAAGGTCCATGAAAAACCAAGCTTGGTTTTGATGCAACTTGGTACAGGGCATCATACACATTGTATTTTTTTATTTTAAGCAAGTAAATATAACATACGTAAGGACTTATTTGAGAAACTGAATCCTAATAAAATTTGAAATGGTTTTTTTCACCTAGTCAAACCGAACTGACGACCCGGTACCATGGAAGAATGAAAATGGTAGTTTTTAGATCAATGAAAATGGTAGGTTAGGTTTTCCTAGATCATTAATCGTGGGAGAGCTGTGCTTGGGCACGTATGGGCCGGCTCGACCGGAGTGATACCACAGCCTCACAGAAAACCGATAGTAAAGCAATGCTTGCATTGCTTTTCGCCGAGTGAGTGATGTTACCGGAGGCCTTAACCCTTCCCTTTTCCCTCCTCTACCAATCTTTCCATGGACACCTGCAACTCAAGAGTCACAAGTACGTTGCCGGCCTTTGAGATAGGAGAACGCTCTTTTCTTGAAGGTTTGAAGGTCGTATCGTAACATCTTACGTAATGGAAGCCCTCAAGGCGTGTAACTTAAGAATTCCGAAAAATACAGACACGGGACGCGAAAAAAATGTTACTCTTGATATCACCGAATTGTTATTCGCGTCACATGAAAAAATGGATTTTAATGAGAACTTCGCTTTCAGCAGGCGTTCGTGATATGAAGCGGATTCAGGAGAATATATGTATATAAATGATAGCGATATACGTATCTAGACAGGGAACTACGTGCTTACTTCATGCCTAGCTTGAGAATAATAATATGTAGTAAGTTTGGTGAAAACCGCGTTTATTTTAATACATATCTTACTCCAGCGATGAGAGTTATGTACTGAGATATTTGTAGTATCTTGTTACTACGTAATATAGGCGAATTCATACATACGTGTAAGAAAATGTGCATCTGATGAAGAAAAATCGAACAAGTAGCGTTCTGAGGGGTATGTACGTAGGGGTAGTCGATAGCGTATGCATAATGGGAATAGGGAGTCATATTAACTTAACGAAATTCATATATTTATAAGTAAGGTTATCACTAAATAAACTGAATCTTGCAATGGAAAAAAAATGTTTTCCCATATATAAATATTTGGCACAGCAATACTCGAATTGTAAATTTCGAAATTTGTTTTTTTAATTTTTTTCTATAAGATCACTTTTGTCTAATTTCGCAATTGTAAGTCAACAGGAAGTATTCTACAGGTTTTGATGTAGCGCCTGAATCAATATAATTATGCGGCACACATTTCAGTATATTGCGCTAACTTAGAAGCTTGATTTTTTTACAACTCCAAAGGCCTAGCGATTTAGAGAAGTTGATAGTCCATGGACTTGTAAAACCGAGTAGCAAAGTCGGAATAAATTGAATGTTTAACTGTAACCCAGCTTTATCTATTCATAAACCATGTCGGTAGCAATACGCACCACCTCAAAAACCTGAATACTGAATCCTGAATACTATGACTAGCCTGCTGGCCTAGTGGTTAGTGACCCTGACTATTGCTATTGCTATGCTATAGGTCGTGGGTTCGATTCCCACCTGAGTCTGGGTGTTCTTTGTGTCCGTTGTGTGTATGTTTGTAAAGACCCCCGCAACACAGGAGTAGGTAATTCCCAATGCGGGAGTTGTATTAAAAAAAAAATAGGCATGCGCATAATGTCTGTGCTTCAGCAGGAAAAATGATTGAATGGAACTATTCAGTACTTAAGTTTTTTAATACTAAATTTAAAATATTTATTTGTAGAAAAAAAACACAACAGTTATTTGATATCAAAATCACGTCATCTAATCCAGAACCATATTAATTACTGTACGTGTTATTGTTATTCCCTTGTGACCTCCTCGAAAATTCATTAAATACGTTTATATCAAAACTTACTTTTTCTTTAGGGATGTTATTAACTTATTATAAACCTGTTCTCTTTCTCATCACTAAATATCATAAAACAATGTCCACCCGCTGTCTGTCTTTCGATCTGTCTGTTCGCGATAAACTCAATAATTACGTAACGGACTTTCATACGGTTTTCACCAATAGACGGAGTGATTAATGGAGGAAGGTTTATGTGTATAATTAAATAAGGTGATGTGTAAAATGGGTAATATATGGCGATGATTGTTGAAAATGTCTCTCGCTGTTATCCGTGCGAAGCCGGGGCGGGTTGCTAGGTATATGTATATTTTTCTTGCTTTGGTTGGTACTATGAATGTTGCCTAGGTTGTTACGTTGTCTATTACGAGTATACGAGTACATATCTATCTGTGAAGCGGCGCGGCGGTTTGATTTCTGCTCAGTGTCAATATTTGTATGCATGATCGGGATATTTGTATGCATGATCGGGATATTTGTATGCATGATCGGGATATTTGTATGTATGTATTTACAAAGCATCTAAGTATGTTTATGCCAGTTTCAAAAGCCTTATTGCAAACTATGTTTAGTATGAGAATGTCGATAGGGTTGTGCTTTATGTTAGACTAGCAGGGCCCCGCGGTTTCACCCGCGTTTGTCCCGATCCCGTGGGAATATCGGGATAAAAAGTAGCCTATCCGTTAATCCAGGTTTTCAGCTATCTACATACCAAGTTTCATCGCAATCGGTTCGATGGTTTTTGCGTGAAAGAGTAATAAACATCCATCCATCCATCCAAACTGTCACATTTATAATATTAGTGGGATTATTATTACATTATTTAATTCAAACACGTACCTATCTTTAAATTCTTATACAATCATTCACGTTTCCATCTCTTAAACATCTCATTTCTATTTGCACAAAATACTGTCAACAAGAAACATACTGGAGAATACAAAAAATAACGAGACAGTAAAACTCGACTGTTTGTGTTATAATCAATTGAAATGTTCGCGGAAATGAAAAAAATATGATACTAAGGGTAGGATGGTGTCCTAAATGAAAGCGATTAGCGGTTAGATTGAATGTTTACATTTTTCTTGCTTTTTTTAAAACGTTGTGGCAAATTATGAGCGGCCAGGAGCGCAGAACTTTCAGTGTGCCCTATGTATATGCTATGCTCTCTCAAAGTGTAGGGAAAGTCACTTGCATTTTTTTTTGGAGAACACTTTCTGTCTATTATAAGCAGTGGTCGGCGTAGGTAGTGCTATTTAGGATGAATGACCTCAAATGTTATGTTAACATGGATATACCCCGAGATTCCTGCATTTTAAAATTATCGAGTTCACTTAGTTAGACTTCCCTCCGAACTTGCTTCTAGGAAATTTGTTTTTTTAATCATATGTACAGTACCCTTATACTGAAGTGATTTTAATGCTCATCTTTGTGAACTGTGTACACCGTGTACGTAAATTAATATAATAAAAAGAGTGTTGAGGATTTTAGGGGTTAGCGATATACCAATAAATCAAAATATTAATGAATATTTATTTAACAAAAAGTACAATTTGTTACAATTAGTTCAAACACAAATTAAATAAAAATAATTAGTATATTATACAAAATATAATATAAAAGCGATAAAATATAATGGCTGTACTACGTTATTTTATGAAAACATAATTACTATTTAAGTAGATAAATTTATTCTATCTCTTTTTCAGAATCACATATTTCCTCATGCCATTTTTATTTAAAAAATTTAAAGATTTCATTATTTTAAATGCAAGAGTAGAACTCCCGCTTTGATGTATTTATTGGTTTTTTTGTTAAAGTTATAAAATGATTCTATTTTATTTACATATTATTAAGTGTGTTTGAAACGAATAAATAATAATATGATAGACACAAAGTGGAGAATTGAGGAGTGCGAACTGAACTCAGTATACACATATTTACCTAATAAGTACAATGTATAAATAAACAATAGCACAAAATTGCCAAAGCGCGCCGCTTTTTTTAGATAATGGAACAAAAGCAATGCGTACGTTTTGAGTACCTATCCCTAGCGACTATGTTTGGCCCTTTTATATTAAGGTTTTTAATTCCTTTCCGACGATGTTTATGAACGAAAAACATAAGTGTAATTTTCCACAATTCCAAATGATAAATTTTTAGTTGTTATGGTGACAATTAACAATTAATCAATTGTTAATCTTTAATTATCTTTACAATTAAAACTTGCCCAACACTGGTACTATCGAATGCAATAAGATTTTTAGCTTTTTAATCTGAATATTTAAAAATCCCATATGATGTGTGATGTTCGTTCACGTTAATCTCCAAAACTACACGGATTAAATGAAATTGTGTATATGTCTATTGCTTAGGTACCCCAACTAGAGAGATAACTTTTTACCTCGGTTAGAGATGGTTTTTTTTTTGCAAAATACAACGCCAGCGGAGCTGCGAGAATAAGCTAGTATTAGTTTAGATTTACACGATTATGATCCGTTGTAAACAATATTTAGTATAAGAAATGTTAAAATCGCGAAACATTAAAAACGGTGTTTGTATACGAGTAGTAATGAGTCATAACGCTATTCGGTTAGTTTTTATGAAACTGGTATTCTATTAATAAAAACTAGGAAAGTAGACACTTTTAGGGTGCGGATTTCTGAATTACATATCGGTAATATTTGATCGAAGTTGAATCTTTAGAATCCCGGGATTTTGACATGAAAGGGTATGTCCACGTTATGCCACGATGGACGAATCCCACCAAATGGCACTACCTACGCCGACCACTGATTATAAGATACCGATTATTAATACAATACACTGTTAATAAGTCGAATGGTAAATTACACTAAAAAGAAAGCAATTATTTAAATCTTAAAAGCTTTTAATATTTAAAGCAAGCTTTTGGTTTAAGATCAAGGCAATTACGATTGAAATTGTCACACAAGCATATCTACAGCTGGCATGTTTTAGTTAACACCAACGCAACTATTTTAATTCAACACTAATTCAATCAACACATCGCTAACAGTAGGACCTCGTCTAACATTTTCTATTTTGTATACGAAACCGATTTTCCGACGAATGAAAATTTTTACACGTAAAAAATGAACGTACCACATGCTACTCAAGTGTTATACTTTTTAAATTCTATTCACACGTGATGCCGCCATGCCGTGACAAGGGAAATAGGGATTCATTTTTATATATATAAATATTATAGCTTGCTAAAGCATTCTTCACTTTACTAAAGAAGACAAAAAGAATCGTGTATTCGTATATTCTTTATTGTACACAAAAAAACAATCTTATAAGTACAGGAAGGAAAATAGCATGTACAAAGGCGAGCTTAACCCATAGTTGAGTTTTCTTCCAGCAAACCTTGGGAGTGAAGAGAGGATAGTAAAGTATAAATAAAGGCAAAGTGTGTACGTTAAAGGGAATTGAATAAACATAAAATTAATAACCTAAACTAAAAATACATAATGTATACCTACAGAATAACAAGTACCTATATGTTCGCAATATAAATTTACATATATTACCACATATACACTAAGTTATATGTTAAACACATACATACATATATAAATACTAGAGATGCGCCGAATATTCGTTTGGTATTCGGTATTCGGCGTATTCGGCATCATTTCCACTATTTGTATTCGGCCAAATTATTCGGTTTTGTTGCCGAATATGTTCGGTTCAAGCATTTCTATTTTCTTGGCTCATGTAGCCAAGGTGTAGAACTAAAAGACAAAACTTAAAACATATTTATTTCTTAACCTATAGTTAGTATAGTCAACATTTATTTTAAACCTTAAATCAACATTTAATTTAAACCTCAAAACAATATTTATTTTTAAACTTTAAATCAACATTTATACGCGGCAAAACAATGTAATGGTAAACCGTATAATTCGGGTGAATATCCGGTTCGGTAAAGGTTAATCAGTTCGGTTATTCAGTGAAACCACTATTCGGCGCATCTCTAATAAATACATAAAAATTAACAGTCTGATTATTGCTGAGACAGAAAAAAGTCCTTGATTTTTTTCCTGAAAACAGTCAGGGAAGGGCTATCGCGAATAGAATGGGGAAGGGAATTCCACTGCCCTACCGCAGTAACAGTGAAAGAATTATCATAACGAGTAGAATTATGAGAAGGAATTAGAAGCAAAAGAGAAGATGAGGAGCTACAAGGTTTGCTCCTGGGAACCAGATACTCGAACCGCTCACGCAGGTATGAAGGAAAGTTAAGATTGTTAAGAACCGAATAGAGTAAAGAAAGAATGTGAAAATCTCGACGCCGCCGAATAGGTAGCCACTTCAGTTGTTTCCGAAATTCAGAAATATGATCATATTTCCTTAAACCGAAAATGAAACAGATACATAGATTTTGCAATTGTTCTAGTTTGTTCCACAGGTCTTCGTTAGCGTCGAGAAAAGAAACATCAGCATAGTCAAGAAGGGGAGGAGAAGGGATTGAGAAAGACAAATTTTAGTCTGAAAGGGAAGAAAATTTTGAAAACGCTTAAGCGAATGATATGCACCAAATACCTTCCTGCTCACCTCAGTAACATGAGTGGTCCATGATAAGTTACAATCAATAAAAACTCCGCGATTTTTTACATTAGACGAATATGGTATATTAATATCGTTGTAAACTACTGGGGGAAGAGAAGATTGATTAAGATGACTATACATGTACCTGCCACCAATAATAAGAGCTTGAGACTTCGTGGGATTGACAAGTAGCCCATTCGGGCTACTTACGGAAGCTATTGCTGCTGTCAATAATGATCTTGAAAAGATCAGCAATAGCTTTCGTAAGTTCGTTAAGCCTTAAATGACGGTACAACTGCAAATCGTTTGCATAGAGATGATAGTGAGAAGATGAAACTTTGGTGATAGCATTTATAAAAATGGAGAAAAGTAGAGGAGATAGAACGCCACCTTGGGGAACACCCGCAGTAAGGTCACACCAGTCAGAGGAGGCCTCGTCAGAGCGTACCAGCTGCGAGCGACCCCGAAGATAGGAACTAAACCAAGCGATTACAGGATTAGAGACATTCAGAGAGGACAGGATACCTAGGAGGATGTCAAAGTCAACAGAGTTAAAGGCGCTGCTGAAGTCCAGTAACACCAATACTGTCAGGTATTTCTTTTCCATTGCCAGTCGTATGTCATCAGTTATTTTAACTAAAGCAGTTACAGTGCTATGGCCTCGACGAAACCCAGATTGGTATGGACTCAGCAGGCCATTAGAGGAAAGGTAACTATTCAGTTGACTCCGGACAGTACTCTCAAGTACTTTAGAAAGGATCGGAAGTATGGATATAGGACGAAATTGGGACACTGAGGAAAGATTGGAAGTTTTAGGCAGAGGAATAACATGGGCTTTTTCCAGGATGACGGGAACAGAGATTCCTGGAAGGAGAAATTGATGATGTGGGTGATGACTGGAAGGAGATCACATACAATAGGCTTTAACATTTGTAATTGAATCCCATCATCACCTGTTGCTTTAGTAGAGATGGATAAGATGTTTCTCTTAATGTCACCCTCTGTAATCGGGTTGAACGAAAATGAGGTACATTGAGGCAAAGGCAGACTAGAAAGATGACTAAACTAAGAGTAGTTTTTTTCTGAAACATCGACACATATTGATGGAGTGGAAAATTGCTTATTGAGCACGTTGAGATTTATATTAGGTGAGCTGTCGTTGGCGGTTTTACCAATTCCAAGAGAATTTTACTAAATTATGATATAAATTTTATATCTTTACCTATATTTCTACACTTTTATTTTTTACTAGCCGTTCTCGAAGTTTCACCTGCGTTTATGATCACTGCTCCACTCGTATTAGTCGTAGCGTGATGTTATATAGCCTATAGCCTTCCTCGATAAATGAGCTATCCAATACCAAAAGAATTTTTCAATTCGAACCAGTAGTTCCTGAGATTAGCGTTTCAAGCAAACAAACAAACTCTTCAGCTTTATAATAGTAGTATAGATAAGAAGTGGTACCTAAAGAGAGGCTGAATAATGCACTGATAAGTGAAAAATTACAAATCAAAACAAATGTAATGCACAACACCTCATCTTTTAAAAACAGTAAAGGCAAAAATAGCACCTACTGTGTTCTATGCACTAGTAAACTGTAGCATGGGATTGCTGACACGGCAGTTCAGAACTGCCTAATCTACCTACTGCAGATTTGTATACCATCTGACGATAGCTTGCATGCATTTATTTTGTGTGTTATTATTTTTTTCATAACCAATGGCTAACAAACTAGAATTGTTACTAATCTTGTAGGAATGATTCCTGTCCCCCCGCGACACAGGAATGAATGGAATAATTTTAATGCGGGAGGGAGTTGTCTTTTTTAAAAATGTTGTTTTTTTCTAATTTAATTTCTTTTTAGGGTTCTATATAAACAGTTTGTTTTAGTAGTTAACACGGACAACCATGTTAACTACGAAAACAAACTATTCATATAGTTTTGCCATGTCTGTCTGAGGTTTAGCTCAGGGACTCTTATTGTTAGAAAACTGTAATGGCAGCATGCAAAGCGTGGTTTGTCACGCCGACAGATGTTAAAATAAAATCTTGAAAAAGATTTAAGTCCCACACGTAAATATGTTTTTAGGCTTTACATGTTAAAGAGTAATAGTCTACGAACTATGAAATGTACTTAGAAAAGTAAAAAATTATTCCAGTGCAAATTACCTAGATGAAATCTTCATTACGGACTTGGCCAGTTTTATTTTTCATTTTCATTGTGTCGAACTTTTAGAGTTTATTTTGTTGTGTGTCTGAAAACTAATTTCGTGTATAAACACGCTAAATTGTACCTACTAACAATTACTATTTTACCCAGTGATAGAAATAGATATACCTAGTAAGATAAACCAATGTTTTATAGTCGCCTAAATAACTACAAATTCATAATGCCAAATAACATAAAACACTTCATGCTAGTTTTCAATCTCAAAATCGAAGCCATCCAGATTCACACTCTGTCACTACAAACCTTAAAATGTCACCGAATCGGATAAAAGATTTCTTAGGCATTAAAGAAATGAAAAACTACAATCTTGTGTTCAGACAATTATTATCAGAATTATTGGGTTCCTTTCTGTATATTGCGCTAGTGTTGTCCGCGGGTATTGGAATTAAAAGCTACGATGACAACGTGGGCACTAAGATTGAGCAAGGAACTGCCACTGTTCTTATAGCGTTAGCTAATGGATTGGTGGTGGCTAGCATTATCGCAATATTCGGTCATATATCTGGCGCTCATATAAACCCGGCCATAACATGTGGTTCGTTGATTTGTAAGCATATTAAACCTTTAAAAGCTATTTGCTACGTTGTCGTGCAAGTCGTTGGAGCTATAGCAGGTGAGCTTACTAATTTATCACGTTTTATTGTTTGCAATTTGAATGAGAATTGTTTTATGTGCATATTTATTATGACTAGTTGTAAAAGTCATTATTACAACAACTTACCATACTATAATTTTGTATTTACGGGAATTAACGCGATCACGAAAAGGTATTACATACCTCTGAATTGCCTGACGGTGTGTGAGTGTGAGAGAGTGGTCACAGGCTGACTGGCTCAGTAATACCTTTTCGTGATCGCGTTAATTCCCGTAAATACATAATTATATCATGGAACGCGAAAGTTTAAAAGTTAGTTTAACTCACCATAATTTCATAGAAAAATATTAATGTCACACAAATATATTTTTATAACCGTTTAAATTAATTCAAAGCAAATACTGTGCCACTCTTGCTAAAGAAATTAGAATACCTTCGAATCTGTGGTACTCAACTGGCACTTTTCAATAGTAACTTAAGTGGTAGTGCACAACGTGTCAATGTTGGGGAATGGTTAAGGGTATGTTCCGATATTACTGCGAGCACTGTTCAGTGCTCGTACTGGGGAGAAATTCGTTCCGTTATAGACTGACCGTAGTATACTGCCGAAGCATAGTAGAGAAATATATGACGTCATAAACGTCGCCATTTTTGTACTGTGAGCACTGGAGTTTTCGAGGTAAGGTGCTCTCAGTGCTGTCACATGGCTGTCATGCTGTCACTTTTATTATGCGATTTGACAATTGACTTGAATTGACAACTGTCAGTATACTGGACTGCCTTCCGTTATAAACAGTAACTAGTTTATCTAACGATATAAACGATTCGCTTCTAACTTCGCAGTATACTGAATTGACGTCATACCTTACAGTGCTCTCAGTGTATATCGAAACGCACTCTAAGTGACGACTGTCAAGTCACTAACTCTTTATTTCCTCGGAGGAGCATTGAAGAACCTACCCTCATTTAAATTTTTATCTTTACGCACTTAAACTTTCTAATGGAATTCACATGCGGATGCCATAGCTCTCCCCTTTTATGGTGACACCTGGAAGGAAGTTACACTTTGCTCAAATCAGTTTCTCAAAGGTGAGAATCACTTAGCTCAAAATCCATACAGATAATATTAAATACATCACATTCTCTCTCTCAAACAATCGCCATGTTATTTATCTGTCTCTAAATTTAGAAGCCCAATCATGCGATAATTACTTTTCAAACCCTTACTCGTGCCCTAAACTCCAAAACGTAGTATCAATCAAGAACCTCGGTGTCCTGTTAAAATAAAAATTTAACCTTTAATGAATTCATCGACCTACCAGCAAACCGGACAAGGAAACTCATTTACGTATTCAAGAGTCTACGACACGTTGCTGATGAAAAAATTCTTATTACAGTATACCTTACACTATGTCAATCCTTTTTAACATATTGTATCACAACATGGGGAGTGGGGAGGACTGTCGAAGGGCACAAAGTTAGAACGATCTCAAAGGGCAATCCTCAAAGTAGCGCATTATCTCACTTTCTTTTATCCAACAACTGAACTCTACATAACGCGCATTTTTTCTTTTAATAAACAAGAAAGGAACGCCTTAAAGGAATATTTTATATCTAAAATCGATGATCGGTATGTAATCTAAAGTTCATAAAGTGTTTTACGGGTTTCAAAAATGGATGCCATAAAAACCATCTCCATGGAAAAACCCTAAGTTGTACATATTTATTATTTATGATAACCGATCAAACGGTGGCGAAGTTTAATAATCTCGTATATCAAGATCGTCCGACTTCGTTGTTTGTAACAACAAGCTTTAAGAAAACTACCTACTGATAACTTTAAAAAAAGTATCACCGACTTTAATGCGCATAAATCATAATAAAGTGTAATAAACTGTATTCTTCATCCCCTAGTTTTATTTTCTTCAAATTTAAATTGGTCTAACCTTGAGTACAACCAATTCCATTTCAATCAATCAATCAATCTATCAATCAAATCATTTATTTGTAAAACATAGGTATTTACAATCAATGTGGTCTTATAAATAAATCTTATTGCGCTATGTTTTGCCATCAAGATATACAAATATTATTATTTCATTTGTTACATATTACAATTAATAGGAAATAATTACAATTTTACCTAAAAATATTGTGCATTATAATAAATTGAAAATGTAATTATTATTATTGTCAATTATTACATTGAATTATATATTAGGAACATATCACTGTTGAAATAAATAGATTAGCAAAATAATTTACAATAGTCTGTTATTTAAAAAGTAATTTATACTATAATAGCATTTATTAACGAGTAGTTGATGTAGTGCTTTCTTTAATTGGGTCAAGTGTTAGATCATTAAAAAAGTAATATTGATATCGAATAGAGAACCTCCCCTTTTTGAAGTCGATTAAAAGTAATAAAAACTATGATATGTCGGCTCATCACTTCAGCAAGAATTACTATAAAATGTCCCTAGCTACATAAAATGTTGCAGTGGCCGTTTGTCTCATTGAGTGTGCCTGTTTTTAACTGGCTACTAGTTTCAGTTACTAAACAAACATTTCATTTGCCAACAAGTCCGTGGCGTTATCGTATTTTTGCAATTTTATAGTTTTGTGTAAAAAGAAATGAAAATGCAATGTACTTTATGGTGATGTTTTTGTTTAACAGGATACAGTTTTTTATGTTGTTATTACTGTATATCTTGGATACTCATGTTCTCTCGATAAGAAGTATCTTTAAGTCCGTAAAGCCGCACGTTTGTTGTTACAAAGTACTGAAATGATGAAAAAAAGCCTGTAGCCTTCCTGAATAATTAGGTATTAAATACAAAGAGAATTTTTCATATCTGACTGATAGTTAGAACGATTAGCGCGTTCAACCAATACACAAACTCTTCAACTTTATAAACAGGTGATGAGACCACAAAATATGTACCCAAATAGCTATACACTTAAGTGGGCTAGTGGCTAAGTGGTAACCGAGTAGGTTAGCACATTACAAGGTTAAGTAATACTAGCCAGGTCAGTCTTAGAATGGGTGCCCATTCCTAACAGATTGAGACCACTCCATGCCTCTGAGAGTACGTTAAGCCGTTGGTCCCGGTTGCTATACGAACATGTGTGGCATTCGTTACGGGTAGTTGGAGCCCTAAAAATCCGACGACCTGGTCTAACTGCAGAAATTCGATATCGCCTAGTAGGGTTGTGGAAGTCTGATGGTAGTTGCTTCACGTAAAATATAGAAGTTCGAGCGTATCGTAGTTAGACTGAAAGCCGACTCCAACATAGTTGGGGAAAGGCGCTGAGGATGATGATGACCTATTAACTGAAGTAAGTTTATTGATTGCCATGGAATTTATTGGAATGGGATTTAATTATAATAATACCAGGCTCGCGTTAGATGGCTGGACCAATGGACTTATGCAGTAGAAGGCAGTTTTTTCTCGACACGGCCCATATAATGAGGTTTCTGTCTTTGGATTCCTAACCACCGTTTTCTTGGTCCCTGAACCCGATGTCGGTTTTATATTTTATATTTTTAAATATGGCGGCGAGTACGATAATTTAGCGACTATAAGACAGTCAATTAATTTTATTGTACGGAGGCGGGAAAAAGCCGTGATGTCACCAGTCACGTGAGTGGAATCGTTTGGAGGGGCGAACGCTTACGTTTTGAGTTCGGACGGACCCTCAGATGAAGTTAAAAAATTTAAATTTATTGTAGGAAGTGTAGTTAGGGTTTGAAATCCATGCTTGAACCTTCTGCCAGAAACCCTACTGATGGCTGTTAAGCCGCTAACTTATCACATTCCCCGTTAAATATATTTTTCTTTATGTACTTACATATTTTAAAACATAATTTATGTGTTTTAAGATTAAATAAGAGAATAATAATAATCACTTGATGTCTCAAGTTATTATTATTATTTAGATAAATACACTTTATTTATACACCATTGTTACAGTAAGATTAGCATACATACATGTGTCAAACAGATAATGTACAAAGGTCGGCCTTATTGCTAGATGCAATCTCTTCCAGGCAACCTTATGATGGATCAAAATGATTCAGAGAGGCAGTGATAGTTGGTGGTGTATTAAAAAATTGTAACAAATTTTTTAATTGTTAATAAATAGAAAATAAAAAGATACTCTGTATTTTCAAATATTTCCTATAAATTTATACCAGTACTTAACCATAAACATAATAACATATACGTACATAAACTTAAGTATATTATATACAACATCATACGTTATTAAGTATTATAGTTATGAGTAACAAGTAGTACCTGTAATAATAATGACAAATAATGTAATTGTATTTCGCCGAGCGAGTGAGGTTACCGGAGGCCCTAACCCTTCCCTCTCGCTATCTCCCCCCCCCCCGTCTACCCCCTCCCCTCTATCCCCTCCCCTCTACCCCCTCCCCTTTCCCCCTCTTCCCTACCATCCCCTTTCCCCCTCTTCCCTCCCTTCCCCTACTCCCACCTTAAAGACCGGCAACGCACTTGTGAGTCTCGAGTTACAGGTGCCCATGGACGGCGGTAGTCACTTACCATCAGGTGACCCGTCTACTCGTTTGAACCCGTTTGTTTGTTTAATTCAGTGCTCTTTATTAACCTTTCAATATGTACCGTGTGCGAGGGACACCTCACACACGATACATATACTAGAAATACGCTCCAGACCCAAAAGTTTAACAATTTCAACACCATCAAATTATTTTCGCCTTTTGGCAACAGTTTTAAACAAACTAATTCTATTATTTGAATAAGGTATTTGTAATAACAAAATAACAACTTGTTGAAATATGCTTATTCTGCGTTATTTGGTACAAATTTAAAACCAAGATAAATTCATTCTCGAAGTTAAATTGTATATTATTATATAGAAGTACACAAGTCAATATTTCTAATAATTTGTTATTTTTGCCACTTGTAAAGTCAATTCAATCGACTGTTTCAATATTACGGTGACAAAGTGAGACAATAATTCAAGATTTACAATCAGATTGTTAGAGATTATTGCGGGGCTCTGACTATCTAGACGACAAACAGTTTATTATTGAAAGGTCAACATTGGTAACTAAAAGCTTCTGTGATAAAATATATTAAAATTGGTACCTAATGTTTATTGGTTAAAACCTATTCCTACAGCTACTCTAGAATATTTAAATTATTCCTACAAATATTTTAACAAAGGAATTACAGTTGTGTGCTATTTATTAACTTAGACTTAAAGATGAATAAACTTTATAGAAATATCGAAATGTAGTTGCACGTGTTCTTCAGTCAAAACTATTTAAAATAGATTGAGTGTCTGTCATTTCCTAAACATTTACGAAACGGCAAACCTGCTTTTAGGCTGCGTTTCCACCAGAGATGTGCGAGGATGCGTAGCGAGGGATATGTTTGTTAAGAAACAATAGAATCGCTTCATTTACCTAGCTCAGCTCAGCTCAGCGCAGCTCCTGTGGAAACGGCTTTGCGGAGCGAGGTTTTTGTACGTACAAAACAAGCGAGGTATGGGTGCGAGGGATGTGTGCGAGAGATGTGTGCGAGGGATGTGTGCTAATCAATGTTTGTTGGAGGTCGATGTGTCTTGTACACATCCTCGCACCACTCATTTGCGCACCGTTTCACAGCGTCGCTACGTATCCTCGCACCGCTCAGCAGCTTAGCACATCTCTGGTGCAAACGCTCACATCGTTTCACAGCTTCGTTACGCATCCTCGCACCGCTCAGCTACCTCGCACATCTGTTGTGGAAACGCAGCCTTAACGTAGATAGATCGTTTTCGATAAGATCTGAGTAGCTCCCGGGATTTAGGAATGTTCAATTTATCACTAACTTGCTTTCTCCGACGGTTTGGGTCTTAGATGATTTATCAGAGGTATATCCACCAAATGTGTTCATTATTTGAATTGGTTGAAGCCGTACCTACGTCAGATTACGCCGCACCTAGTATTGTGAGTTAGATTCCAGCAGGGGACAACAAATTTGCGTGATTCACAAATAGTTGTCCGGAGTCTGGGTGTTCTTTGTGTCAGTTTGATTGTTAGTTAACGTCCCCGCGACACACGAATCAATCCTACTGTGAGAGTTGTCTTTTATAGAAAAAAAACAAATATACTTAAGTAATTCGTTTCGTGTCGACGCCAAACAACTACACTAAAAGTTACAAAAAAAAATCACTAAAACAAATTAAACTTTCGGGACCCCTTTTACGACTACATTCATGGGGATTAAGGCGATGGTTTTCATTTTAATATGTATATATGTTGCAGTCAAACTCTTAACCAATCAAAATTACTTTTAAACTGTCGACAAAAATACTTCTGACTGAAATTAAAGTCAAAAGTAGTTTTGCCTGATGGAACTGGTTAGGTTGGATATTTTTATTTACATTCTAATCAATTAAAAGTTATTTTGACTGATGCTATAGTGGTTAAAATTAGTTTTGACTAAGAGCGTCAAGGAAAACTACTTCTAACCATAAATTTACAGTCAAAATTACTGTTAACCAATAATTTTCAGTCAAAAATACTTTCGACTTTTCAGTGAAAATGACTTTTGACTGTTTTTTTAGTTAAAAATATTTGACAGATTAAGGGTTTTGACTGCTAAATAATATATGTATGTGTGTACTATGAATGGATCTTGTGGTGGTCGAAATTTGACCATTGTTTATTTCATTGGCTAATTTTTTTTTTCAGGTGCATTAGTTGCGTATCTTCTCTCCTCAGAAACCATACGCGGAAACCTTGGTGCAACAATTCCTTACAAGCACTTAAGACAAGACCAAGTCTTCGGTTTGGAATTCCTGATGACCTTTATTGTAGTGGCCGTAGTCCTGAGCGTCATCGACACGACCCGAGGAGCCAGGGGCCTTGGGTCTGCACCACTGGCCATAGGTCTATCTATTACAGCGTGCATTTGCTGCTGTAGTCCATATACAGCATGTATGAATCCTATCAGGAGTTTGGGCCCAGCATTAGTTATGGGTATTTGGGACAAGCATTGGGTCTACTGGGTAGGACCAATGGCTGGTGGTTTGGCCGCGGGTATACTGTATAGATTTTTGTTAGTGTATCATCAACATACGATATTGTTACAATCATCCCGTGTAGATATTCATCGGATGTTGGATGGGCCCAGGAGTGCATGAGAATTGCTGTTTTGATGCTAATTATATAACATATTGTTTATTTCACGGTTATTTTTATTCTGTCACCGTTCACTTACGAAAGTGATATCTCTTTTTTTTATATGGTATGGAGCAAACGAGCAGACTGGTCACCTGATGGTAAATGACTACCGCCGCCCAAGTGCGATACCGGCCTTTAAGGGAGTAGGGGAAGGGGGTAATAAGAGGCGAGGAAGGGATAGAGGAAGAGGGAAGGGTTAGGGCCTCCGATAAGCTCACTCACTCGGCGAAAAGCAATGCAAGCATTGCTTCACTGCCGGTTTTCTGTGAGGCCGTGGTATCACTCCGGTCGAGCCGGCCCATACGTGCCGAAGCATGGCTCTCCCTCTGTGATATTCTATCTTGTGTATTTGCAACAATAACTGTGAAAAGTACTACGTAATTAAGTAGTACGAAAATTACTTTTAATGTGTTACTCAGCCTGCAAATACGTACTGGAAAATTAAGTGCAACGAACTTAACCTTCTATTGAGGGATGTTTGGATGAGATCGTGGCTTTCCGAGATGCCAAATTCTTGACAGAAACCAACAATTTACTACAATATAATTTACCTCAAGACATTACTTACTTCAATTTATATTTCGTTTATAAATTTGAATATAATGTTCGGAGCCAATTAAAACAACGAAGATCAAAGAGCAGAAACTTTTATCTTTGAAGTTATCTTGACAGAAACACGAGACATTTTTGATAAATTAAACTAATCATTGCGAAGGAGTTTCTGTGAGTTTATCTTATTCTAAACGCACATCGGAAATAATGACTTGGGAAGATGGATGTGTATGTTGCTTGTATCTAGAAGGCGTATATGGCTACGATACAGAAGTTGTACAAAGCTGGTGATAAAAGGAAGTACGAAGGAAACAGCTTTAGTAGTAAGGTGTACACTATGATCTTAAACTATATAACTTTATAAATTTAATTATTTAATGTAATTTAGACATCAAACAAATTAATTTTAGACATTTATACACATATACACACACATACATATAAACATATAATATGTACTAGCAACCCGTCCCGGCTTCGCACGGGTACAAATTATAAATCAAAACCTTCCTAATCAATCACTCTGTCTGTTAGTGAAAACCGCATTAGATTTACCATAGCAGCGCCATCTATTGATTACTTACTCAACCCAGTCGAAAGGTATCGACATCTGTTAGAATCATTTGGAGTTAACAGATAATTGTGACTGTCAAATAATAACAGACAAATAATTAGCAATAAATTAAAATTGCGACTATAATTTGAGATTTAAACTATCCTATCTCTCAAGTTGGATCAAACTGCACATGGTGTGCGAATTTTATTATAATCGGTTAAGTGGTTTAGGAGTCCATTGAGGACAAACATTGTGACACGAGATTTATATATATTATAAGATAAGATAAGATAAGATTAAGATTAAGATTAAGATTAAGATAAGATAAGATAAGATAAGATTAAGATAAGAAAGATATTATATATTATGTGTATAGGCATATAACTATACATATATATGCACCTACATACTCTGATCGTTAGAACTTTACATTCAGCTTAAGGCCTCTTGTTCACGGTACGTTTTCTTAACCGTACGGCGTGTTAGCCGTACGGTTAAAAAACCGTGCGAGCTTGTATAGATATGACACGGCAAAACCACCGGTCGAGGCCAGTACGGCTTGTTGCGTTCTTTCTGGCCAAGCGTCATAAATCCTCATAAGGAAAAGTTTATCGTTGCTTAAGCGTTAGATTAGGAATCATACTTAAGCCGCTTATTTTATAATCATTGATCGTCAGGTGCCGTCGACACACTCGCATAGACTGCGATACAACATTGATGAAAATCACGCCGTGCGTAGACGCGCCACGCCGAGGGGTAGACACGGCGCATAGGTGCCGTACCGTAGCGCCAACGACGTATGTCAACAAGCTTCCACAGTGATCCATACAACACTGACGATCGTGCCTACAACACATAGCGAATTAAACGTAGATTTTTACGGCGAAAAACCGTGCGTGTACAAGAGGCCTAAGAGTGTTTGGTGGGATATATAAAGGGCTTGAACTGCATTACCTTAAGAACAGTTCTCTATGCCCGCTCCACCTTCAAAACCTAGTTTTAGCGCAGCCATTTTTGTGCCGAAAGGGTAATGACTGACGAAAGGGCTCTTGTATGTAGTTACAATAAAAAAAAAATAAAAAACAACTATCCGTTTACAAGTAATAACAAACTAAGTTGAAAAAAATTCAAAGTTATTTTTTATTATTTTTCTCAAAAACTGAGTGAATAGTTCCAAAATAAAAAATACGTACGATTTAAAATCTTTAATTTTAGACATTTCACCTGCTTTTATGAGAAACCGAGAAAAAATACCTGGAAATTCAAAAGGTCATAACTTGTAAACGGACAGTTTTTTTTTTTAAATATTGTAACTGCATGCTAGAGTCATTCCTTTCAGTGATTTGAGTAGCTGTTCTGTTTTCAAATACAATCTGTATACTGTAGTACAGTATAAGCCACTTTTCAAGCCACAAATTCCTTTTTGCAATTACAAAATAATATTTGCAATAGATTATCCAATGGCTGATTATTGTTATTAAGATGAACATGTTCTTTTAATAGTTCTAGTTGAAGGCACATATATTTAACCATTGTTATGACGATACTAAAATGATTACAGTGGAGAACCTATGTCGTTCTGTAGCTTCACAGCAGGAGTTTATTTGGTGATCCCACAAATATCCAAAACTGGGACTACGTCATGGCAGGCACACAAATAACTGACTGTATCAATTATTAACCGTAACAGATTCATGAGACGCAAGTTTAGGCCGGACGCTGCCAAGCCGGCAGGAGGCAGCCAGCCTAGCCAGGGTCTCTGTTGAAGTTTGGACAACGGCTTATTTCGATCGCTTCACGTATTTTTCCCGATACGTGTTTTTCTCTGGCTCCATGTCTGTCTCGCAAACGTGTTCAGTGACGTCCGATCTTTTACCACAGATTACTAAGTAGTTACTGTCCATGTTCTTCATACAATATAGGCTCAACTCGACTCTGCAACACATATAGCATCGGAATCGCAACCGTCTACATCCGCGTGCTTATTACCAAAATTGTTGGAAGCAATGCCAATCAAGACTGCCACTGGATACCGACGCGGAAGGTGGCCTTACCTTTTGATAAGGGGCCCCTTTCAGGTTGGTTTTAAACTATAGTTTTTTTTTTAAAGCTTACTAGTAACGTGGGTCACACATTGCTAGTAATCTCGTAAACAGCTCCAGCTAAGCTTAACGCTTGTGTTAGGAGTGGGTTCACGACGGTAGTGCACTGGATAGGGTTCGAACCCGCGCTTGATCGCAAGTCCGACGCCTAAGCCATTACGCTACCGCCGCTTAAGGTTGTTACTTTGTATACGATATACCGTATATAAAACAGTGATATTTCAAGGTCTAATTAATTGACACAACACTTGCAGTACTACAAATGAATGTGTCAACAAAATGAGCCGTAACAGGTATGCAAATTTAATTGTTGACATTGTGATAGCCATGTTCGGATAATAAGTGAAACGTTTACCTAATGACCTGTTTTCTGGCGAACAAATTAAATATCGAGTGCTCATAGTGTGGGCCGGACTAGTTTTATTATCTGTTATGATGTACGGATTTGAAATAGAAATAAATTAAGAAGCTTCACCTTTTCCTTTCAAAAAGATAAAGAATGAGAAATGTAGCTATTCGCAACAAAATTGGGGAAAAAATTTAACAGTGTTAAAGGTATTTGTTATTAAAATTGCAATATAATAGGATTACGAATGACTACATATCTATTCACAAACCTTTTAAAATCTATTTTAAACACATCCTTCACACAGAAACCTTTTAACACATTCTGTCCGTAAACAATACACAGAAAGTATCAAATAAACAATGAATGAATTAGAGGCTGAATACTGCGATATCCGCAAAAAGAGAGGGCTGCCGAGTGTCTATCTGTCTCTTTCAAAAAAAAATCCATCGTTGATTAAACTACAATATTAAACACTCATTTTATTAATGAAATTTTACAAAATGTTATTAAATGCTATTTGGCCGCTAAAAATCTTAATTTATTATTCCGCATTGTTATTCTCTGTTGCTAACTGTTAAAAATGTTACCTTCATGTTTTACAAAAAAAAAATGTTGTTATGCATGTATGATAAAAAAATTGGTTGCCTGTAAAGTCGGTATACGGGCGAAAGTTTTAAGTGACAACGACTTTGAGTGGTAAAATAATAACCAGAGTGGAAGGGACGCGTGCCTCTCACTCGCTCTCATTGTGAGCGCATAACGTGAGCGGAGCGTAACGCAGTTTCTTGAAGTGTCACCCGGCAAACCAATTTATAAGACGTTGTCACGTCAAAAAATATACTCTGTATGTTTCACATGTTTACAATATGTTTTCCAACTTTCTGCTATGCTAGCTTCCCTCTTCCCCCTCACCCATGTATAGATAGACAGTTCCCATAGATATAAGATAAATATTCTTATATCTCTATGACAGTTGAACTCTTGAACAGCAGCCAATAACAGCGCTCGGCTTGAAAGAGACAGAGGACACTCGGCGACCATCTCTTTCTTTTCCTTTATCGCTCCCGCTTGTGTGAAGTAGTATCATTAGCGCACTCTATTCTTATATCACTATGATCAAATAGGTTTAGATTCGGAATGACATGTCCTATTTGTAAAATTCGGTTATATTGCCGGAATGCCTGTCTTAACATAGACCTATATTTCAAAGTCTTTTCAACAAAATGGCAAGTAGGTATTAGTGAAAGAAAGAAAAATGTTTTAATTCTGACTCATACAAGATAGGTACATAATTTTTAACAACGTAGGCTGAATTGGTTAAAAAAGAAAAAATATATATATATATACCCCTGCATGAAACAAAAATGGTCCTTGGCTCAGCATTATGCTACTTCGCACGATTAGCGAAGAAGCGCTGGTATTCTGTTAAGGTCAAGTGATATAGATATAGTGATGTGCCGGATATCCGTATCCGCGGATATCTGAGGGAGAAAAAAACATCTGTATCCGTATCCGTATCCGTTACTTTTAGGCAGATCTTGAACGGATCTTTTACGTTATTATATTTTATTACGTTTATAATATTCTAAATTTATTTTGCTAAAATGAAATATTAAATATCCGATGTAGTGAGTTACTAATATTATTTTCAGCTCCGATCAAATATACCATAGACGTTTGATCTGCGCTCAAAAAATGGCACCAACTAGACTGTGCTTAAATACAGTTTTAAGCACAGTTGAGCTGAACGTCTGGTACATTTCGCGCCTGCGCTATCGATGTGATGTTTCAGGTGTAGTCGAAAATTGCTAAAACTATGCTTTAGAAATGCAGAAATGTCGTACTTTCGTACTAAACGATAATTTAAAATGTTAGTTATTTTTTAATATGTAACTTCGTACCTTTCCTTTTTAAGTTTATGACGAGATCAAACCTTTGTGATAAGTACGTGTATTAAAATACTTATAACAAAAACACGCGCAGTGCAAGTTGAAACATGTCGTGTTACAGTCCTCAACGTCAACTATCGTGTCAAAGTCCGAAAACTTTAGGTCCGTATCCGCACCTATCCGTATTTGCGGATCTAGACACTAGTAATCCGTATTCGTATCCGTATCCGCGGATATACATTTTTAACGATCCGGCACATCAGTAGTAGGTATCAAGTATAGACCTAATAATTAATTGATTTAAAACCTCATGTTTTTTAAAAACAAATTTGGATAAATTTAAATAGTATGTAGTAGTACATCCTAAATGCAAGGAGAGATATTCTTGAGAGGAGAGGAAGGTTTTGTTTGTTCTCTTCCAAGTAGGGTTACCATTTAGGAATCTGAAAAGTAATGACAAAAAGCCTGACATTTCGATAAAAGTCCGGACACTTAGTTACAATGGCATGGTATTGCTCGGGACATAATATATATCTTGGATCTAATGTGCTCTGAAGGCGCATTACACGTTTCTTGGGTGTCTATTGAGGATAGCAAGGGGTGCTACTGCGGTAGACGAGCTGTAATTCACCAAACATGGATTATTACAAAACAACCTTAAAACTATGAGTTGCGAAGAATTCTACAAGAAAACTTTGAATGAAACCGAGTTGCTCAGTAAAGTATCTAGTGTTGAACAGTATAAACATTAATTAATATACTTACCAAAAATTTGCGTTAAGTTAGATTTTTTTTTAAATAAAGTACCTATTTTAATTTTGAACTAGTTGATTGTTTGCAAAAAATAAAAGATTTATTGTTTGATCTCGTAAGTTGATTGTTAAAGAAGATTTTATATTTTGTTTTTAAATAAATGACAAGTTAATAAAGATTAAAGACTTATTTGATATTACATAGTATGTAGTTTTATTACTCATATTCCTCATATTCCATCTAATAAAAAGAAATCCGGACAAATTAAGTAGCCGGAAAAAGTCCGGACAAGTGTCTAAAAGTCCGGACATGTCCGGATTAATCCGGACGGATGGTAACCCTACTTCCAAGTCGCTAGGAGCCGGCCGGCCACATAAGTAGTCGTACACTTCCTCAATATACCCTAGGTCATACACGATAAAATGGAGTAAAGCTGTACGCGACGAGCTTCTTATTTCAATTATTAGAAAAATAGATTATATAATAATATATATATCACTAACTCAATATCAAATTTTTTTTTTTACTCACAAAATCATTAAATACCTAATCGTTGTTTTTAAAGTAGGTAAACGGGCAATTTAAATGCTTAGGTAACTATGATGATACGTTATAATATATAATTTATTTTAACGTGTATAATTTATTTCAGAAAATTTGTCATGGATAGCTCGTTTGAAGCCATACCATAAAATATTATATTAAGTACTACAAAACTACCTCACCATGTAATACTTAATATTCATAAATATAATGCCCTCTGTGAGTTGTATCGCAGAAAACTTTTGCTGTTGCATTACTTTTACAACGTCAAGATAAAAGCTTTGTTCGGCGGTTACTGCAAGATTATTAACAGATGTCGTTAGTGAGCTAGAAATGTTTCATTTAACTTTAAATTCTTAGACATAGATAATCATTTAAAATAGAGATTATAATACATCTATCTAATACATAAAACCTGTACTCGTACAATATTTTTTAATTTTATTAAAATTCAATTATTTTTGAGTGGAAACAATTTCATTAGCTCACTCTACTTACTTTCAGTATACCTAATAAAAGTACTCTGTGGTACTTACTACTTACTCGCTATGACGTCAAAGAAAATGACATTTCCTTTGTGACGTCTCTTTAGTTTTCAGGTTTTTTTCAGTGTTTTATGAAAAATCGATTAAAACATGAAAAGATTTGTATATTCATTATAATACACTGCAAACAAAACACCATAAAATGGATACTGCTGACGAGTACGATGATAATGATTATCCTATTTGGCAAGAACCGCGGTGTGAGCCCTTGGGAGCGCCCAAGGAGACTTTATGTGATGAAAACCCTCCGAATCAAACACAAGGAGACAGGCTACACGCTTTAGAGGAGGAACAGGAAATATTGTCTTCGTCTGTGTTTTCTTTGACGTCACATCTTGCACAGGTAGAATTTCGTTTACGACAAATTTTAAAAGCCCCGCCGGAAGAAAAGGATGAAATGTTGAAAGCTTTGGAAGAATTTACATCGCGTGGAGTGCCTGACTCGAGAGCTGCCCCTCAAGGAAGCTCTGGTGATGTGTCATGTAGTGAATGTGTAGAATTAGAACGTAAAATACGCCGCCAACGCGCCAAGCAAGCTCATTTTATCGAGAGGTTGAAAACTCAGTTGAAGGAACTAGAACGATTCGCTGCAAATCCGCCTCCAAGTGGCGATACCAAACACAGGACCTTAATCGATCATTTACGAACTGAATTAGATCAAAGTCTTAAGGAAGGATGCCATCAACCATTAACAGCAGAAGAGCTAAGACATCAGATCAACTGCGCTGTCCGTCAGTATGCTGATAGGCAACTATCAAAAGATGAAATCATTAGTAAGTTACAGGGACACATAGATGACATGCAACAATTCATTAAACTGATGAAAAATGACGAACTAAGTAAAAACAAACCACCTCCAGAAATGAAAAATTTTGGTAAATCGGAAAAATTTGAAAAAACTTTTAGTAGAAGTAAAGCAAATGACGATTTAAGAGCTGAAACTATAAACTTGATGAGAAAGGCTTCAACTTTGATACAAATTTTTACAGTATCACAGTTTGGTTGTTCTTCTAATCAAGGTAAAAGATATGAAAGAGAGTCATCAAGTATCATAACTCACTGGGGAAACTTACGAGCCAAGCTTGAAATGTCTGTTGACGCTGTACTTCACTTAGTGTCTAGAGATCGACCATCCCACACTATGATAGACAATTATGATAGTGAATCTGAAGAAGGAGAAATTATCATAAATGATGCACCACTTACCACCGCTGTAAGAAGACACTTGGCAGTAAATCTAAGGGACTTACTCCAGCATGGACTCACAGGCCCAGAATCAAGCTCTCTAGTTCCAATAATTGGGTGCTTTCCTGTCCGAAGGTCTTCCACTTCTCGCCCTACACATATCTGGGAGCTAATCCTACGTTACTACGACTTAAATGATGGTGACAGGTTCAACTCAACACCGGCAAGAAAATTAAGTCAAAGCTTTAATTTAGAAATAGTGGGAGGTTCTGCGATAACTAACAGGCAAAGTCTTTTAAGCGCTATAGGTAGCATTGTAGCTTCACATACACCGTACAAGAGAAGTTATGACGCTCACTTTAAAGCGCTTGTGTGTGCTGCCTTAAATGTTCATAAACTAGTTATTTGGTTAAATATTATCTTAAAAAGCAGATCTTTAATTGATGCATATTATTCGTCAACCAGTTATGTTGTCAATACAGGATTCCAGGATGCCCTACAGAGCTTGGATCGTTTAACCCCATACAATTTTGAACTGCCTGTGGATCTTGCTGTTAAACAATTTCAGAATATCAAAGATGTATTTATGTAATTACTTCTATATGTTGTAAGAGTACAATTTTTTACATAATATCTGATTATACTGTTTTCAAATATGCAGCATATTATCTTGCTTGGTTAAATTTCTGTTTACTAATCACTAAATATTAAAAAACAAAGTCCCCCGCCGCGTCTGTCTGTTCCCGATAAACTGAAAAACTACTGATCGGATTTTTATGCGGTTTTCACTAATAGACAGAGTGATTCATGAGGAAGCATTTTACATAATTCCATGTTCTTTTTGTGATAATAACTAAACATTATTCAAGCAAACTGGAAACTAGTTTGTTTGTTTATTTGACGCTAATGTTAAATACTCAAATCTCACTTAATTTTCTAACATTAAGCCTTGTGCTGTCACTGTCACTAAAGTGAATTGTAGTAACCGAAAGATTCTTAAAAACATCTTATAATTAAGTATCATTTAAGTATACTGTTACGTGCATATAGGTATGTAATAATATTTGTCTCAAGTTTCTTTTGATGAGATATAAGATCAAGCTTATCCTTAAAGTATTTGCATAGTAAATCATTAGTATATGAAAGTGTGTATACTCCACAAACTTTAATACACTAATATTATACACAAAAAATGTAGACATGTTACTATTAGTTGCCAAGTGAAGACTGGACTATGTACTATTTGGGACGTAATTGCTATTAGTCAACATCAAGCAACGACAATAGTTACCTCTTTCACTATGATTTTGCAGCTTCATGACAAATTAACTGTGCATGCTGGTTTTCTATGTCTACTATTAAGACCAAAAGGAACATATCTAGTGTATAATATCATAACATACCTAGAGAGAAATCAATTTTGTGTTGCATATTTGAAAGCAGACTTCTGAAGCCTTCCAAAATATCAAGGTCATGATGAATGCATTTATGTAGCCTAAAGTCTAGTCCATTTATTATATTATTAGTCATTGGAGTATTGTTACACCTGTTGCTATTTATGTTTAAGCCTAAGTTTGTGGATTTAATCTCCCTTTTCACATTTCTGACTAGCTCGGGGAAATTTTTACACTGAAAGCAAAAAAAATAAGATCTTACAGCTAAGTGTAGGAATCAGAAGACAGTCGACTATTATATACCTACTGGTTATATATTACAATGCTGATCGAATACTTAATAACTCAAATATATTTTTTTACATACTAAACTGCTTCATACACCAACTCTTCGTACCCTACAGAACGAACTGCACTGCGCTGCACTAATCTGCGTCGCATGCGTTACAACACGTATTTAGCAGATTTAATGACTTAAGTGAACATCAATAGTGGTCCTTTACTCAGTGCTGATGGTGTTCATAATATAATTTTTATATCATAATTCAGTTCCTAGTTCTCGAATTAGCTGTTGATAATTGAAGCTTTGTTTTATTAATCACCCCTTACCTAATTATACCTAAGTTATTCGTTTTGTTTGTTCTACAAATTGTTAATCATAAGAAAATTATACATTCCAAACAAGTTCTCGCAAACGCAATCGGATGTGATAAATTGTCTACCAAAGATGTAAAATAGTATTATTTATGTAAATGTCAGGTGCACAGTTCACTCGCTAATATAATGTAGTTGAAGCATTAATACTGAGTTTCATTTATTTTCAATGCCTAACTTTTATCAACTTTAGGTATTTACTTAGGTAGGTTCTTATCTAGCTGACTATTCTGCTGGCAAGATATGAGGCGCGGCGGAAGAGCATACAACTACAACGACAAGAGTCTGATGGCGTTAGTCTGGGCTATTCCATGATGGTATGTATATGTATTTATTTTTACAAAAGATTTTTTTTTTTTTTTGAAATTGTATCTAAGTAGGTATGTTTATCCGTGTTCGAACCCATAGTAGTTATGCTTACTTTCGGGCTAGATGTTTTTTTTTTATTATATTATAGGGGGCAAACGAGCAGACGGGTCACCTGATGGTAAGTGACTACCGTCGCCCATGGACACCTGCAACTCAAGAGTCACAAGTGCGTTGCCAGCCTTTGAGATGGGAGTACGCTCTTTTCTTGAAGGTTTGAAGGTCATATCGTCGGTCCGCAAATACCGCAGTAGACAATTTGTTTATGTCTTAGCTAAAAAAGCTTAGCCTAAAAAAAAAATTGATTTTGAAATTTTTTTTCTTTCTTTGGCAAATACTTTTCCTAGTGTAGGCGATGTTCCCGTAACGCTGAAAACCGCAACAAATAGAGACGCATCGCGAGGGATGCATTATCCAAACCAGAGCATCATCACTATTCATCACGAAACCACGACCACTCTGTCAAGAGTGAACGACTGAGGAGGAGTGTAGGCGGACATTTCCAAACAACATAATTATTATTATGAATTTTCATGTCAATTTCAATTATTGTGTTTTTTTTATGAAGACATGTTCAGTAACATCACGACACTCCATCCAACTTGGTACTTAATACACATAGTTTTATTCTTGTCAGCCATCTCTGATTCGAAAAATTTGCTTTATCGGTTAATTTTCAAGTTCAATTTCAGGCGACAATTTGTTCCAGAAATTGGGTGTGCGAGGCAAAAGAATTCTGGAGAACCGCACGGTCAGTGGCGTAACAATAGGGTGACAGAGCGGGCAAAATGCCACGGGCCCCCGCCCCGAGAGGACCCCCGGGCACCAAAGGCCTTGAACACAGAAGGCACTAATTACAAAATGTATTTAAAAATATTAATTTAGTATTAAATGAGTTATATAATTTAATGGACCTAATAAAATTCACGAGTTATATTAATGAATTATCAAGATTTTAACACATCCATTGCCAATTATCCAGGTGATGGGGATGAAAGTTTTGTCGCGTTGACCGATGGCAAAATGCTGCGGCGGAGTATAAGACTGAACAATTCCTCGGAGGACTCCCCATAATACATGCAATACAGAATGCAGAGTGAAGACTACATATCTACGCAACGCCAAGGGGTCAAGCCGATCTGTAATATCCTGGCAATCGACGATTCAAGTCGCTCTCCGTTGAATGCGGTCAGGAGGGAGAAGCTAGTACTGGGGTGCTCCTGCATAGATATGAGAACAGTATTCCATATGCGGCCGAACCTGCGCCTTATAAAGTTGTAGGCGGTGGGTCGGGGCGAACTCTTACCCTCCAAGTGACTGCGAAACTGGACTTTGCTCGATATACCAACGCCAAGGATTCCGATGCTGGCTGTGGCAGTTAGGGAAGTGCCCTCAAAGCGAGGTGATGCGACAAACGATATCTTTTTGGCAGTGAACGCGCAAACCTGTGTCTTCGTTAGGTTAAATTGGACTAGATTAAGTCGACCCCAATCAGAAACTCCTTCTAAGGAGGCTTCGATTTCAGACACAAGATTAGATCGACTCTCAGTGACATTATCCCGAGAAATGTTAGCGCGGGCGGTATACAAGGTAATATGTCTCAGAATATTATAGTAATATTATTCTATTGAAGAAGGGTTAAGAGAGGCGATTACCGTGAAGACACTGCTTCTAGTTTTTGTTTTTTTTTTACTCCAACCAACGTGCGATGTATTACGATATCAAGCGCGGAAACTGAATTTCGTTTAGGAGGGAGGGCGGTAATTTTTGTGTGATTTTACCTATCTTCCACAAAATTCATTTTAAACAAAAAAAAAAGATAAACATTTGATATTTAATGATCCAAATCAAATACAGGTTTTTTTTTTATAAGGCAGCTCCCGCATTAGGCAACGCAACTCCTGTGTCGCGGGGGACTTTACAAACATACAAACAACGGACACAAAGAACACCCAGACTCTGGTGGGAATCGAACCCACGACCTATGCATATGCATAGCAGTCAGGGTCACTAACCACTAGGCCAACAGGCCAGTCAAAATGTTATACAACTACAATATTTAATTCCGCCAAACTAGTTCAAGCTTGGATGCATGCAGCACCGCCCTCCCGACCGCAATCATATGCAGAAGGTGCGATTGATATAATGTAACATGCAACCCAAACCGATCTTCTACACATATTTCCCCACTCCACGGGGCTTCCTAAGGTGATGTTGACTCGTCGGTCTACTAAGCAGCCTGGAGTTGATTTTTTTAATCGTTTAATCAAACTTCGCGATATCTTTTTTCTCAGTAATTTCGAGTGAAACACAAACAACGGTCACCGTTTACCTTCACGACATAAAGAAGCTACACCTACCTATATATACCGGGTTACAGAGGTGTGGTCAAATTTTAGAAGCATTATGTGTAGCAGACAAACCGTTGATTTAGGAATAGCTAGGAAAAAAAAGGTGTGTGTCAGCTCCGACTCACGACTGGAGTTTACAATTTACTGGAGGCTTTCTGTCTCCATCTATCTTTCTCTATCTCTCTCATCAGTAGACGTTGTACAGTATATATATATACACATATCTCCAATAAAGCACAACAAAGCGTTAAAGCGTTACGATGCCCTCAGATCACTAAATTTTACTCTTCATATTATTTTCATACCGGGCGCCTTATTTGAAAATCGATTCTTAAGAAGTAAACTCCAATAGACATTGAAAACATTTTTTTCGGAAAATGCGTTTCCTGGTAGGTGCAAATTTCTTAACATCATATTATTAATTTTCATGTCAATTACAATGATTTTGTTTTGTTTATTTTTAATACATTTTTAAAAAATCTGTCAACATCTCTTGCGAAATTAATTTTAGCTGTATCAGAAATTTTTTAAGTTCTTTTTTTTTTTCTTTTTTTTCTTTAAAAAGACAGCTCCCGCATTAGGAATTACTCCTGTGACGCGGGGGACTTTACAAACATACAAGCAACGGACACAAAGAACACCCAGACTTGGGTGGGAATCGAACCCACGACACCACGAGTTCTATTTGACAAATTCAAAATAACATATAGCGCTTTACGTTATTTAGGTACCGGGTCTAATATACGATCCTAAAAGACACATACCTTTCTGTAACATCCTTTTTAAGTATACCGTGATAAATAACGTCTCGGAAACCAAAAAATAAAAGCTATTTTCTTAAACATTTGTATACTAGCAGCGCCATGCGGTTTCACCCGCGTAGTCCCGATCCCGTGGGAATATCGGGATAAAAAGTAGCCTATATGTTAATCCAGGTCTCCAGCTATCTACATACCAAGTTTCATCGCAATCGGTTCAGTAGTTTTGGCGTGAAAGTGTAACAAACATCCATCCTCACAAACTTTCACGTTTATAATATAATATTAGTAGGATTATAAAAATTTTCTTCGAAATTAATTGAACCCTCACCGTTCCTTCATCGGACTACTAAACGCAGACAAATTGTGTATTCTTTCATTGTCTTTCGCTTTGACTGCTCCTTTTTGTTGGGAAAGTCTAGAATGAACTACTGCGTCGATTTTTCAAAGAAAATATAGTCCCAGAATGTTTAAGAGTACAGTGAATAGGTTTCTCTTAGATAAGGGTGTCGCATCTTCTGCTTCTATTCCGGTCTTGGGCAGTCCCCATCCGTTGCTAGCCATCTTCAAGTCGTTGTTCCGTCGTGCCGCCTTGAAGGATAGAATCTGATAGATCAAACATTTTAAGGTTTTGATCCCAAGCGCTTTAAATACCGTTTAAACGTTTGTCGCGACGTGACTAACGAACGCATTATTCGCAACTCGGCCGGTTTCGACCACGGCGAATATTCTCGCATGTGACTTAGGTATCCAATTTTTTTTTAATAAAATTGACATTAAAATAACCATTGAACCTTTGGTTATCGATAAAAAAACTTTTTCCTCGTTCGATGAAGCCATTATTATCAATTACTTTAATTTGACCGATGCCATAAGCATCGTAAATAAGGACATGGTTAAAATATGTGAATGGAGCAAATCTTACGGAATAAAAGTTAACCCAGGTAAAACACAGGCCATTGTCATTGGTAGCCCAAGGCTTATATCGCGAATAGACTGGTCTCTACTCCCTCAAGTATCTTGTGATGGTACAAATATCGAATATAGTGATAAAGTTAAAAACTTAGGTATATATATCGATAAATGCTTGTCCTGGGGTCCTCAGCTGCAAGAGACTAGTCGCAAAATGTTTGCCTCAGCTGGGTCAATGCGTAGGCTACAAAATTTTCTACCTATTGCCAGGAAAATAGCGCTTGCACAATCCTTCCTTTTCCCCATTCTTGATTATGCCGATGCCAGTTATCCAGATCTCAGCGAGGACCAACTGAATAAACTTGAGAGACTCCAGAACTTTTGTATAAGATTCATATTTGGACTTCGCAAATATGACCATGTCTCTGAGTATCGCACAAAGCTCAATTGGTTACCCATACGCCTTCGCCGGAATGCCCACATTCTTTTCCTCTTGTACAATATTATGTATAACCCGTATACTCCATCGTATCTAAAAGAACGTTTTGCTTACGTCTGTGAAACTTACTCAAGATCCTTGAGATCATCAGACAATTTGAGGTTGAACATGCCGGCACATTCGACTAACTTTATGGACAAATCATTTTCCATTCAAGCTGTTCGGTTATGGAATTCCCTGCCGGTTGGTATCAGACGCGCACAGTCGTTGCCCGTTTTCAAAAAATTGGTCAAAGCTCACTACCTGCAAGGAAACTAGCCGCATCATTGCCCCTTTTCAATCCTACCTATTTCCGTTACACGAGGAAACCCTGTCTACGCCACTACTATTCTGTACATAAGGTATGCGTTTACTATATTCTTATGCTGTATTTATATATCTTGTATGTATCTCTGACATATTATTTTTATCATATTAATCTTTATGCACCAGACACTGCCCCACAACTCGGTGACGTATTCTCTCCATCCCATGGTTGCCTGGAAGAGATTGCCTTGTGCGATAAGGCCGCCAATTGTACAAACTTGTCTTTAGTTGTAAGATTTTGTATTTTCTTTTCAATACCTGGTGTACAATAAAGAGTATTATTATTCTCTTCATTTATTTCTTAAACATATAAATTACATTTTTAAATATACTTACAATAAAAAAATATATATATTTAAAAATATAAAAAATAGTGTCCCACCGGTATCGGATTATTATTATTATATATTTGGTATCTATATATAGTATTTATTTGTATATTTATGTATGTATTATGTATATTCAATTGTAATTGTATTTGTAAGTATAAATATCTTTAAGAAATTCGTTCTTATGCACCTGACATGTCCCTCTCTGAATCATCCAAAGGTTAACTGGTAGATAATGAAATAAAAAAACTCCACGAGTTTGAACTCCATGTTTATTATGGGCAACAAATACATTTAAAAAATAAATTAAAAACCGACAATCATAAAAACTGGTAAACTGCACCTGGCATAACAAGTTTCTTTTGCATGACGTATGGCATTTAGGTCTCATAAATGCATAAATAATACATAACAGGACATCCTGTGACCGCTACCAGTAAAACCTGGTCAAAAATTTTAGAAATATTCCAGTTATGTCATTTATGTAAATACAAGTCACATTTTCATTACCCTACGTTATTATACTGCATTTATGTAGAGAATTTTGAAATCCACATACTATGTTCTCAATTCATATTTAATAATTTATAAATATATTTAAGAAATTTTAAAGGACAATGTTTCATTCTTAAATTTATGTCCACAGTTACAACAGATTTAAAAAACTGGGGTTTATCCTTTTTCCATCGTCCATAAGGAGGCTTAAAATTAAATTACATTAGTAATATTAACATAATATGCCATATACTTTGTTTCGTTTAATTAACCGTCAATTGTTTTGAGGTATTGAAGTAAAATTTACTTGGGTCCCAACATGTTCTCCGGCTTGACCCATTGGTCGAACTGTTCTGCAGTCAGGGCGCCTAGTTTGATAGCTGTCTCCTTGAGGGTACCACCTTCTTTGTGAGCTGTCTTCGCGATTAGTGCAGCCTGGAATGTAAAATGTTGGGTAAGATATTGAGTTGGTCACTAATAATATTTAATGGAATTAATGTTATACACAATAATTGGCAGACAGAAGTATTAACTGGATCGATTATCTAGTCAATTTGTCTATATTACTATTATGAGAGTGAGAATTTTGTGAGTATGTACTCACAAAATTCTCATGTAATTTCCGGTAATGGTATTTGAAAATATCTTTCGCCATTTGAAAGGTACGTTATTCCAAAAGGATATGAGCATTTTTCAGAAAAATCCACCATTGTAGATTTGACATGTCCTGTGACTTAGTTATTTATTCAGAGGAGTTGTGATTTTTTTTTCTTATAAATTAACTATTATCCTAATAATTGTATTCTTCAACTAATTGTTTAAATATTGATTGTATTTTTGTATTATTATGTATTTTTTTGTTTTATTTTTTTGTTTTATTTTTTTGTTTGCATGCCTAGTCAAGGTAGATTGTATAAAGATCAGAAAACTTGTTAACATCGCTATTTCATGTCCCTACAATCAAGGCAAATAAAATATATTCTATTCTATAAATAGACTATTAGTTCCGTTTATTGTCAAAAGATGGCGTGCGTCTCAATTTACGTAACTCTCTAAGACTTCTTATTTAGGCTTCCGTAACAATACCAGTTTACATTAATTGGGATCTTTAATTTTCATCAAAAGTTAAAGTAAGTAACGTTGCTGCAATTTATTCTTAAATTTAAAAAGTAAAATAGGAACAGTTTCATCGATTGTCGAATTACGACTTTTGGGCGACTATCTATTATTTAAATGTGTTTTGTGTTTACCTTATCATAACCGATGTGCGGGTTGAGCGCAGTGACCAACATGAGTGATTCGCGCATGAGTTTTTCGATCGTTTTCTCGTTCGCCTTGATGCCGACCGCGCAGTTCTTGTTGAACGCTAAGCACGAATCACCTGTTAACAAATAGGTATATTAAATAAAAACCGGACAAGTGCGAGTCTGACTCGCGGTTCCGTAAACAAACAAACTTGTATACCATCTCGGGCATCAATTCTCGAGACTTTTTTGAAACTAACTTTGCGGTTGCGATGTAAGACAAAGTCAACAATCACAATCTTTTTTTTTTAATGTGATATAATAACAAATTAACGACTTTCGGATTTTTTCCTTTACTTGTGCTGTAAGACCTTGCTTTTTGCCAATTTCGTGATTCTAGGTCAACGGGAACTACCATATAGGTTTTCGACCCAAAACCTATAGGGTACTTCCAGTTGACCTAGAATTGTCAAATTTTTCCTTTATCTGTGCTATAAGACGTTGCTTCGTACCAAATTTCAAGATTCTGAGTTCACCCTGTAGGTTTTGATCCCCTTGCGTGTCGAAAACTTGCGGCATAAACGGCTGTATCTTTTGATTGCGTTGGCTTAGAAGTTTGATTTTTTCACAGCTCCAAGGGACAGTAGACCTGAGTATTTGATATAAATTCCAGCTTGATACCTCCACGCGTTCCAGAGAAAGGGTCTTGACAGACAGATAGACAGGCGTACGGAAGGACGAACAACAAAGTGATCCTATAAGGGTTCCGTTTTTTCCTTTCGAGGTACGGAACCCTAAAAAGATTAATCAAACCGAATATAACTACAAACTTTAGTGACCGAGACAGGCAGGACAGTACATCCAGACTGAGCAATTATTTATTAATACGACACAAATACTTCTATGCAGTCTGGTTACTTAATAATATACAGACTGCCTAGTTTGGGATCAGAAGGCCTCGTGTGAGGTACCTCAATTTATTATTATTATATGGGAATCGAACCCACAACACTCGACGCCGGGCAGCTGGCGTCATGCGTACAGTCAATTATTTAAATTCATCATGTTCTATTTACTCATCCAATTTTTTTCTGTAATTAACAGAAGATCGTCAACCGTGTCAAACCAAGAAACAGTCGTGAAATACATACAGGGTCCTGTCGACATTACTCTGCTTTTTTCTCAATAGCTTTACAGATTGATGTCGTCGGACTCGCCCCTAGGGGGGGTCCCTTACCGAGCAGCCTGGTGGAGCGCAGCACGTTGGCGACCATCATGGTCTTGAACACGTTGAGCTCGAAGTGGCCGTTGCTCCCGCCGATGGTGCAGGCCACGTGGTTGCCCATCACTTGTGCGCAAACCATGGTCAGAGCTTCACACTGAGTCGGGTTCACCTTACCTATAAAATATTTCATGTTAATTTAAAAAAACCCCTAATTCAAAACCGGTGTGAAGTCTTATGGTAATTTTAGACGATAGCTGGTCTGGTTTTTATATTTTATCGTGACCCGTGATTGGAGTTGTCAGTCAGTCAGTGAAATAGGAAAAAACGGTAGATCGCTATGGAAAAGAGAACTGACTTCTCTTCTACATTCCAAATGCAAGAAATTCCATTTCCGGTAAGACTTTCTTCAAGAATACCAACATTGCATCGGAGATTACAGGAGTAGATCAAATGTTCTTCGATGGAGTTTATATCGTACATGTTCCTGAAGAAGTGAACAAGAACAAGATTTTGTTATGTGGCCCTCAGGTTTAAGAAGTTTTAAACTCCTAGCGGATAAACGTCAGCAATACAAGAATCAAAACAGAATTATGAGAATTTTGATTAGCACACTTTCTCCAGACTCATTTAATAACAATCTTAAATGAATCGAATGTAGGTATGAAAAAGTGATCTTTAATCCTGTCATCCTTAAATTATTTTTAAGTATTTCATCATATTTAATACTAGTGTAATTACACAATCAGAATCAGTATTCACTATGATCGCCTGGCTATATTTACAACATTACACTGTACGTAGGGTCGTACCGGGCATGATGGAGGAGCCAGGCTCGTTCTCGGGCAGCATGAGCTCGCCGATGCCGCAGCGCGGGCCGGAGGCGAGCATGCGGATGTCGTTGACGATCTTCATGAGCGACACGGCGATGGTGTTGAGCGCGCCCGACACCTCCACCATCGCGTCGTGCGCCGCCAGCGCTTCGAACTTATTCGGTGCCGTCTCGAACGGGATACCTGCCGACGATACAACATATTTTATTTCTTCGTATCTAATTTTTATTTCTATTCGAGCTTTGTGTTTACTCGCATTGGACGAATCTACTTCGGCCAAATTCGATATGGAACGTTTACTAACGAACCGTTTCTTAGCAGACGATGACGGGCAGATGTTAATAACCTGTTTGCAAATTTTAAATTATTTGTAAAATTTGTCAAAGTGTAACTGTCGAGTGATAAATTGAACTTCAATATTGACTGATAAAGTTAAAATTGCAATTGCGTAATAGAGAGAGCTGACATTACACAGCTCAGTTTATTCACTAATAACAGATAAAATAATACTAAAATATTAGCTCGTTATCTTCCGCTATCTTTAGCATCCAAAGAGAGAGAATACAATGTTTGTTTTGCAGAAAAGGTTTCCACATTTGTTTTGTACTTTTCACATGTTGCAATGTTTCAATTGGTTGTTCTGTAACACTCCTACAATTTTTTTGAAAATATTTTTAGTCTACCTACAGAAAGGCAATCTCTACTAATGTTTATAATAATAATTCTAAGATTTATTATTATAAACATAATTATGTATTATGTAGATTGTATTAGTTTCGTTTATATATATGTTTCTATTTACGCATGGATGGCGCAATAGTTTAGACGGTAGTTTTAGTTGAAAATTCAACGAAATTTTACAGTCCGTAAGCAAAACGAATCGTTTCTTAATCATAGGAACCGGGCATAAGTGATCGCCTCGCCACTACGCCGCGCCGAGTGTTGTGGGTACAAATCCCAAATGGGACAAAAAAATGTGTGATCCACATATTGTACTTACAGCATTACCTTCTTTAGTTTGATGATTAATAAAAAAAATGAAAACTACCGAAAATTTCATGTTATTTAAACGCTGCCATTTCGGCGCGCTTTTTCTGTAACTTCTAACCACGAAATTTTTTATTCTTTATTGATTTCTGAAAAAAAAGTCATAAAACCTACTGATTATTACTCTAAAGGACATTAAGCTTATTTCCAATATTGTATCGTAGTGTCACGTCCATATTCCCATTATATAAATGATAAAATAACCAAATTGTTGTTGATCTGCGAAAGTTAGAGTTATAGGGTTACTTACAACCCTATAAGTCGTATGGTTATAATTTATAATTTGCTAATTCTTGTTTAAATGTGTTTTTGGACATATTACGTATTTGTCGGTCAGACCGACTTCCAGCAAACTCAATGACAGTAAAATCTTAAAATATAACTAAGAAACTTACAATTTTTCTGCATTCTAATTATGACAACCTTCAATATGATGACATATGGTTTGTTTGGAAAGATTCCATACCCAATTTGGCTCAAGTATAGTGCAATTTATTATATATCGTTAAGTATTCGGTTACGGAATAAAAGATTTTCTCAATCAGCCACTCTCTTAGCTTTTCAATAAATCGTTAATATGTTAAAGCTATAATTTCTTTTGGTATACAGTTATAAATATAACCAACCACACATAGCTAAGCAGTTCAGGTTATGTCAGGAAGGTCATTTATATATAATAGAAATAGTAAAGCGTCCAGTACACTGCCGTTGTTCGGAGATAATAACAGTATTTATTAAAAACAGTAGTTGATGAAGTACTATTGAAAGTATACACAAATAAGTACATTATAAAGCGTGTAAGTTTGACCTACCGAAAAACTTACAAAAACGCTCTTTCTGTTTATGCTTATCACAGTCAGTCAGTTCATCATAAAAATGCGAGATTAAGGATTTATAATCATTAGTTTCATTTGGCGCTACGCAATGTATGGGGAATTCTTTTTGTGCGGTACAGTGAATGACCTTAAACGTATGGCGCCGTGGAAGCAGCTGATTGCATAAATGTTATGGGGTTTTTATTATTTTTTTTCAGTAAAATGTTCTTACTAATTGTGATATCACTTAACCAAAAAAAAAATAAAAAAAAATTGAATATTTCGGTAGAAAAGTTCAATGATTTTCAACTCATAATGATGGTCTGGATACACTATTTCAATATTCGGTACGGTGTTTCTTACGTCCTGTATATAGATCGGTACATCCATACTCACGTCTGTATCCGAACGGCGCGATAGGCGTATATACACACACAAATTATATCATAAACACTCCAATTTTGCCAGCTATAATTTTGGTCCCACACACGTAATACGACGTTAAGCCTATTGCCATTGCCACTTGAAATAAAAAAGGGAAAATTAAGAGCAACTTTTCCCGTACAAGAAAAAGAAGGGGAAGGTAATGGACAGAAGTCGGTCAGTGTTGTGTATCTGTAACTCGAACCCGTGGTGCTTATACCGAGCATGCATTGCACAATGCACAAAGAAGCGTGTCACAAGCGTGTCGTACCGGTGAGGGAGGAGATCTCGGCGGCGCACTTCTCGGCGAAGCCGATGCGCGTGTTGAGCCCCGTGCCCACGGCCGTGCCGCCCAGCGCCAGGTAGTGCAGGCGCGGCAGCGTGGTGCACACGCGCTCGATGCTGTAGTTGAGCTGCGCCGCGTAGCTGCTGAACACCTGCCCCAGCGTCAGCGGCGTCGCGTCCATGAAGTGCGTCCTGCACGCGATACGTCCTTATTTGTGTTATACTGACTTTTGCCCGCGGCGTTGAGGTACATTTTATTCATTAATTCACTATCCCTCGAAACTTTTATGTAGTCGACAGGTATTATATCCTTTTATGTACCCCTAACGATGTGTATGTCCAATTTCACGATTCTCTGTTGAGTAGTTAAAGTATGAAAGCGTGACAAACGTGCAAACTGACCGATTCGAACTTCGATTCGAGGACATACACGACGCTATATATTCCAAAACTCAGCATAACTTGTACTATGGCTGCTACGACATGAATAAACATACACCTATTTTTTTTTTGCAAATAGACATTTTAACATACAAATTTTTGCTCTAGAAACCTGCAACCTCTAACATTGTAATTGAATAGCTCGTCCCCGTCGTCTAGTGACCGACCCTCACACTTCAACCGAGTTGAAGCGCACAACGGTGGCTGGACCGACATACCTGTCTCACCATTCTGAAAAGTGCCGGGCTGGCTCAACTAGTCACATTATTTGGGCGCATAATGGATCGCCTATGTCTAAAAGCGGAAACAGAGCCCTATATACCAATACCAGTACCAATACTTCTTAGGAGTTATGATGTTAAAACTAAATCTACGTACGAACCTGCCGATCTTAATGATCTTTTCAAATTCCTTCGTTTTTGCCTCCATCGTGTCCCTGAGCGCACAGAGCCCCGGCATGAGCTTGTCGCGCAGCTCCATGGCCACGGCGATGTGCATGGCGGTGGGGTACGTGTCGTTGGAGCTCTGCGACTTGTTCACGTGGTCGTTGGGGTGCACAGGAGTTTTGCTGCCGAGTTTGCCTCCCAATATTTGGATCGCACGGTTAGAGATTACCTGGAGCAAAAAACTTTTTTAGTTGATATATACTTGCAATGTCCTTTTTTTAATTAAACAAAAATGGACAAGTGCGAGTCTGACTCGCGCACCGAGGGCTCCGTAAACAAACTTGTATGTAGATAGTACGCCCATCTCAGGAATCAATTCTTGCAGGTTTTTGCCCGTCTTTTCCGAAAGAAACTTTGAAGTTCTAAAAATACTCTCCTATACATACATACAAGGTCAACTTTCCGACCTCAAAATATAAGTGTGTAATCACAAAAACTATTTTTTATGTGATATACTGGATCGATTTTGATCGAGAGTCGAACTATTTCAGCCGTTCGAAGATCATCAGGTCTTTTCTAATTCTTGAAAGGATTTTTGTTTTGAGTTGGGGGTAGTTCGTGTTACGAAAGGTATTCGTAATGTAAAAGTGTATTTTGCATATATCTCTCTTATCTATCTAACGGGCAATGTCTATATCTATAAAATGACAAAGTTAGTATTATTGGTTAAAGTCTTCTCTTAGGTAATAGACAGCATGATGAACTAAAATCTTATATAAATATTAATATAAAAATACCTCGTTAGTGTTCATGTTAGACTGGGTGCCGGATCCTGTCTGCCAGATGACCAGGGGAAAGTGTCCTTCGCGATATAGCTTGCCAGATATAACATCATCACACGCCTGTATTATAGCATCCGCTGTTAAACAAAATCAATGATTTTAAAAATCTTCTGGTAGAAATTTAGCTTTATCGATCAATTATAGTAAAGTCCCAGAGCCCCCGGACTTTACTTAGTTTCTTGGTTTTTGTATCTGATATTCAGAGAATAATTTTATGCAGACAAGTCCTAGGGGCTTAAAATCAAGATTGACTAAAAGTTTTTTTCTGAACTTCAAAGCGTCGAAAATAACCGCTTACAAAAAGTCTGACAATATTGATAATAATTTTTTTATGATAATTTTGTACTAAATATTAACATATATAAAAATTAGCACTCGGAATTCGTGCTTCTCGCCGCGTGAGTGAGGTTACCGGAGGCCCTAACCCTTCCCCCTCCCCCCCCCCTTCTCCCTCTCTTTTCCTCACTCCCTCTTCCCCCTTCTCCTACTCCCACCTTAAAGGCCGGCAACGCACTTGTTGACTCTTTGAGTTACAGGTGCCCATGAGCGGCGGTAGTCACTTACCATCAGTTTCATCTTTTTTTTTTAAGAAAAGTCACCAATGATTTTATGTAACTTTAGCACCTGGTACCTGAAAATTGGCCGCCGGCCCAAGCCAGCAGGTTACAACTTACTTGTCCGAAAATTACTAAGGTCTGGTGGCCCTGGAATCTTGGTCTATTAGGTTCACCTACCGCTTGAACGTTTAAAAACGATAAACTGGTTTGACTTGACACAGTCAACTACGGTATTCTAAAGGGTGTGTATAACCATGAACACAGGGTGCACATGCAGTTACAAAAACAATTATTGCAAAAAAGCTATCCGTTTAAGTTATGACCGTTCACTCACTTATTGAGAAAATCAACAAGCTTAAAATTTTCGAAAATGGTTTTTTTATGGATTTTTAAATTAACGTAATGAAAAATTTAAAGAAAAATAACTATTTAAAATCATAAACTTTGCACATTCCACCCTGCTTTTATGAGAAACAGATGTAATAATACCTGGAAATTCAAACGGTCATAACTAGTAAACGGATAGTTTTTTATCAAAAAATATTTTTGTAACTGCTAGCAAGCAGTTGCAGTAGCAGTCTTGCCCTTTCAATAAGTGTTCCATTGTCATATACACCTGTATACAATGTGAAAACAGCTTTAAATCATATTTTTTTTAAGGTTAAAAAAACAAAGAATAGATACCGTAGCTAGTACAAGATTACTAAACTCCCTTAGTTTGTAAGGATCGAATTATTTCCCTGTGATAAAATGTATTTATTATTTCATATAAAAATTGTATTTTTAAAATAAAGACGTGCAATGACGCTGTTTACGGCCTAAATGAGTAGCTTTAAGAAAAATTAGGCTTACTAGGCGGCGACTGATAACAGCAGAAATATTTCTTACCAATTTTCTTGTCTAGTCCAAACTCAATATTGACTTTAGCGGCAGCTTTCTTTAGTATACCGAAAGCGACAATGACGGCGTACTGAAAGTAAAGAAAAAAACGTGTTAATAACATACCTATATAACTACCTAGAATAGACTAGAAATAAACTTTATTGTACACCAATAAAAAATGCTTACAAGAAATATCTTTATCAAGCAAATATGAACAAAGCACGACCTATAAATAAATAAAGCACTTTAACAATTACAATGTTTTTTTACTACAATAAACGTATTTTACAATATATATAATATCGTCTCAGAGAGACAGGTGCAAAGAGAACATAGACAAAAAAAAGATAATGATGTTGAGTGAGACGTCCGCAGGCGAGGCGGCTAGAGAGAACCACTATTTGCGTTTACTTCAACATATAGATATATATGTATACTAGCTGCAACTAGCATGCGTTGGAACGCCTGGATGGGGGCAGGAGGGTGAAAAATACTTTACGACCTATTCTCATATCTACCAAATATACAAAAAAAAAAACATTAAAATCGGTAGAGCCGAGTCGGAGTTCGACCACAAACACCGTGACACGAGACATATATATAGCAGCCTTATCAAAGGAATCCAAATTTAAAAAAGAAAACCGAAACTTTAAAAAATAAATATAAAAGAAATACCTAATTGTAATGAGTTTGCGTATTCTTATTGCCTCAGGGGGGGGTTTCGCCGATCAATTAACTGTACAATACAACAGTGAATTACGTCACAACTGCGCAATTTATCAATATTTATTCTGTGGCAATAGGTCAGTAAGTCAGTACTATTCATTTATTGCAAATAATTTAATCAATATAAATCATCTGTTTAGAAAGACTAAAAGAAGACACCAATAAGTGAAAATCTTCGCATATACAAAAGGATTATGTTATATGATGATTTATTGGCATCAGTGTCTGTTACAGACAATTTAAGCAGTCAATTGATTAGTGGTTCACGGCGGAATCTCACCGTATGGCGCCCATTACAAGGTAGGGGTTGCTGTCAGTTCTGCCACAATCAAAACGGTGATTGACGAATAACCTATCGTCTAATGCAGTAACTGACGGTTGCATGATGAGATTTTAATGTCGATATTATTTCATCAATCATCAACGAACATCCTTCAATCATGACTTTTGTTAATGATTCACGTTTGCATGAGCGTCTAATGGACGCCTAACAGAGACTATATCATCATAGGCAAAAGGAATTTAATAAAAATAAAGTTACACCTGATGTATACTAATGTATTTTAATGAATCCCTGGGCCTTGTTCGTTGAAATTTTCGTATGTGTCCAGAAGCTATTCCACCTTCATCATAATATACAATGATTTAAACATTAGTTTTGATGATAAGCCTTATATTATGATGAAAAAGAAATGGTGGATGAAGTAACTTACCGGCATGCGTTCTTCAATACCACCAATAGGGAAATTCATGATGGATCGGACAGTCTGGCTGCCGTACAACCTGTCGTCCGGCACCTCCAGCTCGCCCATCGTGTCTTTTTCTTTCCTCTGTAAAACGACAAAATATATGGGTTATTTCTCTTCCTAATCGTGTCCCCACTGCTGAGGATCATGACTCCTTCTAAGATCATCAATGGTCTGCCTACTGAACTGATCTGGGCGGTACTGACTAATAACTCCAGCTGAAAAGAGATCTGGTCCGACCATCTCTTCGGGCTTCGACCTCTGGGTCCGACCTTTGGGTTATTTTAGTATTTTTTAAATCGTAATTTTTTTATCATGGCACCATGAAAACCTATTAAACCAAGCAAGAGCTGTAGTTTTAACTAGCATTAAATAAACGCAAGAAGCTTTAGAGTTTTCTATATGTGCCGGGCATACCGTCTGGCCAGTTCAGGTGCGTTCCACCCGGTTTTCACCCCACTTCGCACCGTCTAGACGTCTCTGACGACCTTTTCGTGCTACTATCATGTACTGTCTCTGCCTTAAAATAGCAATTTATAATTTTTGGAATAGTAAAAAACGGATGTCTACAATATACGCAAGAGTGTCATTGTACTCCGCACGCTTGTTGCCCAACCAGTAAACTCTCAAAGGCACGCTGTCAACTCGCTGGATAAAATCCAGCGCTGACTTATCATAAGCAAAAAAAAGGTTTATCGTGGGAGAGCCATGCTTCGGCACGTGTGGGCCGGCTCGACCAGAGTGATACCACAGCCTCACAGAAAACCGGCAGTGAAGCAACCCTTGCATTGCTTTTCGTCGAGTGAGTGAGGTTACCGTATCTGATTGGGCACACAAATTCTCATATGTAACTTAAAATCAAAACCGACGCTTGGCGAACTGACCTTTCACAAAATACGTACGGTCACTACTTTCTTTTGACAACGTCGAAAAATGCTAGTATAATATATATATAGCTATATAGTAGTAGCATAAAAGAGAAAGTGGGATTGAAACCCTATCAGTCGACAACGCATCGTTGTAATATAAAATTCGATAAAATATTTGAAGACAAACAAGCACCTACCAGGTGTAATCCAAAATCACATTTTATCAAAAACACGGTAAATTATGTAAATATTTGTAAAAACAATCTTTTGATGTATCTATGTCTACATATTTGTTTTGTGGTTAATATATTTACGCAAATTAGCTCAAATAGACAGACTTTCCAGATGTTCAAATATCTAAGCGTATACGAATATTACTATAATAGGTATGTGTGTTCGTTGCTGTTCATCCTACCTTTTTTTGTAGGGACAAAATATTATCAGCATACAGTGGACTTCGAAAATACCACACTGCCACTGTGATAAGGGTCACAACCACAAACCACTAAAAACTAGCTATGTCATTCTTATTACAGACGAAAATAATTTGTGGTAAAAATAATTAATAATAACAGCATGAAGACTGACTAAAGTCGATCTGAGTTATGAACGTGAACTGGGGTGAACTTTTAGGGGTGGAAAATGGTTTTTCACGATTTCCAACGAAACTAGATCTATCCAAAAAAGTTAAATGTAAAAATTGTAGATAATAAAAAGATCTATAACTTTTGTACCTATTTTTTCACATTATGAGATTGTGAAAAAATGGTTGATACAAAAATTACCTGACACGACTGCTTCGAGAAGCACCTATGTCGGACAGGCTGGGGGCCAACTACCATTTCACTACTTAACTCGGATCGACTTTAATTTATTTTTCCAGTTGGTTAGTTACGCTATATTTTTTTCCCTTTCCAACAGTTTTCAGGCTGTTATCATTATTTTTATGTTTTGCAATTTTAAAAGGCTTATTACTACAATGCACACGAGTTTTAAAAGCGAAACCCAATTATTTGCTCATTTGAAAAAAAAAACACGTTAAGAAAACCATAACTCGAAGTGCAACACCCTGCTTTGAATGACTTTAATATCAAAGGCAATTACACGCTCCAGATACAGCGACAAGTGCAATATCGTGAGACAATACGCCATTACTATGATGTAAACAGGATGGCGACGTAAGTTTTTCTTCACTGTTTGAATAAAAGTACATACCAGTAAATAGGCTCTTGCCGTTGACGACGAAGGCGTTCATTTCTACCACAATGAGAATTGTACAAAAGAAGAAACAATAGGGAACAAAATCAACGCTCGAATGTCGCACTTCGTATGCACGATAAACTGCACTTAAAAATACAAAGAAATTGAGCATGAAATATTTATATTTAGCTTAAAAACATTTATCATTTAATTGTAAACAATTTAACACTGCACACCGAGCATTCAATACGAAATAATACACACAACACACAAGAGTCATAAGATGGAATTGATCCCAAATCAAATCTTCTAGCTATATTATTTCCAAATATGCTTCGGTTTCGATTCAAAGCGACTCACGGATGACTTAGAGCGCTGTTGACACGGTCATCACAGCAATATTGACTTACCTCCTAGCAAATCAAACTAGAATACCATATTACAACAGTTAATTAGTAATAAGTCAAAAGAGGTGAAGATGGTAGTTAAAGTTTAATACGTTTCATTGTAGAAATAAGGTCGTAACATATTGCACATTTACCATTTTAACAGATTTGCTTTCTGGATTCAAACAAATGGAGCACGCCATATTTGCGAAAATATTATAAAAACACACACCAATACAAAATAACACTATATAAAATTCAAAGAATATAAAATAATAACAATAATAAACGTTTACAAAAGCCCGTCTTTTGACATTACTGATGATGACATTAAATGTCACATTTTTAAAGACCTTTTGAAAAATGAACAACTGGCCAGTGCTTCGTAAAAAAGTATTTATACAGGGTGAATTTGTCATCACCATCCAAAAATTTTCTAGGCACTCGATATCACTCAAGGGCACCAATTTAGCAAAAGAAATTACTAGACAAAAATTATCCCAAAACATTTTTTTCCTGAAAATAAATTCCACCTGCGTGATCAGTTGATCACTTAGCTAAACGTAAAAAATGATTCTAGATTCTAGATTTGATTCTTTAATAAGCTTTTATAAAAGAACACAGCGATTGTAGGTGCAAGTCGTGTATGAATAAGTGTCAAGGTATTTAATCGGCACTTGTATATGCCACTCTGTATCCTACACAGTGGTCGTTCGAAGGTCGATCGGGTATAACATTATTTTACATTGAGGGGACATTTGGTGGCTTAGTTCATGTTTTAGGTCAGTATATGTGTAGGTAACGTATTATACGTGTTAATTTTTTTCATGTTATCTTTTAGAAGCCGTTAAAGTAATAGTAATAAACAAACAAAAGGCAACGTTATTATTACACGCTTTTTACACGCTTTATTATTACACGCTTTATATGTGAAGTGAAGCTATCACTTGTATGTTTGTTTGTAACCGACTCCTTAGGGGGTGATTTTGACCCACTTTAAACGGCCAGATTTCATTCAAATTTTGCACACATGTCAAAGACCAATGACAATACAATAATTCGATTAAAATTTTTCTATTTTTTTTAGTTGGATTTTCTATAAAAGCGTGTTTCTTTGAACTATTATATTATTTAGAAGTACCTATTCCGTTCGGCATTCATAACCATGAATGTGTTATAATGTTGAATATCTATACTAATATTATAAAACTGAAGGGTTTGTTTGTTTGTTTGGTATCGCTAATCTCAGGAACGAACTGGTTCGTATTGAAAAATTCTTTTAGTGTTGGATAGCCCATTTATCGAGGAAGGCTATAGGCTATGTAACATCACGCACGCGGGGCCGGCTAGCGCAATATTATACTGGCTGAAAAAATTGGTACATATCTGAGCGCAAAATGTTTATTTCAAAAACTAGTTCTGCTGCAATGACTATGTGTCAAGGAACATCGATATATTAATACGTGAAGAAAATATCTTAATAGTCCGTTTTAAGCAAATTACTTAATTTCAGCAAGTCTTTAGTATAAATACATTAGATATTTATTAGAGCTTTTTTCAAAATCAATTTCATTAAAGTCGGTTTATTTTAGAAACTTTTTTATAAACAACTGATTACGCACCGTATATCAAAAATGTCCCGAAAACGACCGTCTACCTTTTATTGACGTAATCGATACAGTTAACGGTTATAAATACGCAAGTAAAACTCCCAAAGGTCAAACTCTTAAGAAACCAACATTATTATGTTTTAATCATTCAAAAGTATAAAAGTAATTTAAAAAAGAGAAATTAATGTGTTTACTTTTTTAATTAGTACCTACTACTTAGTACCTATTTTATGAAATGGTGTTGACGATAAAAAAATTACTCTTGCCGGATGTTGGAATAATAAGCATCTGTTTGATATTAGGGGCGAGGGTCTGTTTGAGATTTTTATATCATTCATTTACATAGAACCTATTACCTTAAAGTAGTTACGTAATTAAGTACCATAAATGAACTTGATTTATCCCACTAAAATCCTTGATAAAGTGACAATTTTTTTTAAATAGCAATCCTATTGCGTTATATATAAAACAAAGAAAACGGTAAACCAGGAATATTGAATCCTACTCCGAAATATTTCTCTTTAACGTTAAAACAACTGTCAAGTCACAAGAGCATCAATACACAACGAAGTTGAACCGCGCCGTATCTGGAGATACGTTATCTATCTAAAAATAATATATTATTCTTAACGTCACAAACATTACAATTAAAGGTCAGGAGACCATCTGAAGCTTACGTTTTTTTTACGCCCCATAGTCAACATTACTATGGTAACTAAATTATCTACTGAATAATACAATTTATTTACTACACATTATCTTTGACATATAAAAAACTGTCAGCCTACACTGTACGTCAGAAGTGAAAACACAACACATACACACATGTACATATATACACACACATCTGCAAATATGTATGTGAGCATGACGGTCACGCGAGTTCACTGTTTTTTCCCTATTCCAAAAGTGTCCGACGTGCCTATAGAAGTTTTCACTTCAAGAAACACAGAGGAAAACACTTACCATTTTAACAGGCTTGCCGTCAGATTTGCAGGTACAACACGAATTCATTTTGTGGATGATTTAAGTTTTAAAAAGAACGGTATAAGTGAGTTATTCTTTTTAAATTTCAGAACGAATTTGCAATTTTGAATATAGAACAGTATAAGAGTCACGAGCCACGTCGCACAGTAAATTCAATGAATAAACGAAGTTAGCAGGCACTATGGAAACCGGTTGAGAGCCCCCACTCTATACATTCAGTAATGTGAACCGCGCGATTTATAGTTTCTCGTTATCAGCCAGTAATGGGACCGACCGCAACGAAAGTCGTGGGCGCACTGATTGTAATTTTGAATATAACCACAACCGTGATACGCAACAGTTATCAATGTACATGTTTTTACTTTAGCTTATATTTGCATATTTATTTAGACAATACATATCAAGTTACATAATAGAAAGTAATTTGAATAGAATTAATATTACATTTTAATTAAACACTCGTGTAAAGGTCGCGAAGTCGCTCTGATAGCGACACTCAATTGCCATCTTTTGTCTGGGAAGCTACTTATAAATAGAAATAGCGTTTAATTAATTCCGTTCCTAATACACTTACTCGATGTGGCAGGCATTTAATCGACATGCAACAAAGATTTGTATATTGTATTTGACATTAAATTATTATAATTTACAAAAAGGTTCATATGGCCGCTCTTTAAAGTAAAAACTGAGTCGATTAGTAATTAGTTAGTATGACGTATACAACTAAAGTTAAGTGCTCATTTCATCACAATGTTACATCACAAAAGCGGGCTAGTTTCAAGGCATGTCATTAGGATTCGCTAAGCTAATTATAAATGCCATGCGATTTAGTTTGTAAAAACATGATGCTGTTTTTTGCATAGACAATAACCGGTCTGTGTTGAATGAATTTGCAGTGAATACAAGCCGGTATGTTTAATTCAATTCATAGCTGGGTCCTGAATAAATAAATCATGTACTAACTGTTAAACTTTCGCGTTCCATGAAAATATAATAATGTGGACATGAATTAAGGCGATCACCTATGTAATACGTATTAGATTACCTTTGATTTGCCTGACGTTTCAGGCGCATGCCAACAACCTAGACCGATTTCGTCAGAAACAAGTCGCGCGTTTGTGTTCATACCGTCGCGCGTTTGTGGTTATACAGTCGCGCGTTTGTGTTTATACAGTCGCGCGTTAGGAGCGAATCAATACAGTTGCACGTTATCATCGATGCTGCGTTGCAAATGCGACGAACATCTAAAAGCAGCGATGCAAACACGCTTTATCGAAATGCGCAACTGACCTTATGGGGCAAAACCAAGCGCTCCTTAGGGGCGCTCAGTTGTTAAGGGCGCTATGACGCCAGGGGAGAAATCATTTTTTCAAATTGTATTCGAGAGATTACAGTAAATTTTTCACGATTTCTTAGCAAACTTAATAAAAATGTATTCAATTGTATGACGAATACTTCGTTATCAAAGAAAATACAATCATCTAGAAAATTTTAATTATCCTATAGTATGCACGTGCATGCCTATATTTATATATATATGTATAGTACCGGGTTCGATTTCCACCCAGGACAAATAATTGTGTGATGAGCACGATCCTTTGTTCTGTGTCTGGGTGTTATTTATCTATAATATGTATTTATTTAGAAATATATTCCGAAGTATGTTTATCAGTTACCATAGTACAGGCTCTGCCTAGTTTGGGATTAGACGGCCGTGTGTGAGATCTGTGAACTTATTATTATTATTATAAATTAAACATAAAAAGAGGGTGAACGTTGCATCAAATCAGGTATTTTTGCTTTTTTGGTATGTTATTTAAGATGAGAGAGGAATGTTAAATCCAAGATTTCGACCTCGGCAGACGGCCGGGTCACTGTCAAAATGAAGAAACCCTTGATTTTTTTTCCTTTTTACGGTTATCGATTCTGACCCGGACGGACTGGTTTTTCATCAAAGAGCGTTTTAATAATTTTTTAATTAGATTAAATTTGCAACAATTTGAGGCCAGAACGGCGTTTATAAGGCAAACAGTTGCGAAGATAGCTTTTCAAAATTTGGCAAATTTTTCAGGTTACATAATTTTTAACAAAATTTCATCAATATTTCAGCAGCAAAAATAAACTTCAACCTAGCAAGACTGCCTCCCGCCCAGAATTCAATCAGATTTCACTCGCTACGGACCTACCACCAGGTAAATTAGCCTTTGATTGAATACAATTTAGCTATCTTTTTACTCTTTAAATTGCTTTGGAAAGAAATTGATGATTTAACTTTAATTGTGAGCGTTTTTTTTCACAAGTCCAGAAGTAGTTAGGAGTTGACAAGGAGCCACTTGACTGGCTGCGCACTTCCCAAGGTCTCAGCCCTAAGATCATGACAAAAGACGCGGCGCCACAACATCTCTTGGAGCTCATCTCCTGCGACTGCAAAAAAGGCTGCAGCGGTGTCTGCAGCTGCAAAAACGCCGATCTGAAATGCTCCGTAGTTTGTGTCCACTGTGAGGGAGTCTCAAGTGACAATATAAATGAGCTCGCATTAAGCCTAGATTACTCACCCGCAGGTGACCTGCTAGACGAAGAATTGTGAGTGCCAGTCACGGATTTTCTTGAAAACCCTCCTGACTTCTCAGAAGACGATGTCTTGGACCAACAAGGTCTACAAGGCAAAGTTTGATTAAAATTTACAGATTTAAAAATTGGTCTGACATTTTCAAATATTTTTTATCAATGTACATGTATTTATTTTGTAATACTGATCATCACACATATACATATTGATCATCCCAAGCAAATTAAAAGAAATAGTAAGTAATTGTCAGGTTTTTTCAAATACCACCTATGCACAATAAATAAAAGTAACTCACTCGTTACTCCACTGGTTTAGGATGGAGGTTCACATTGGAGTCTCCTGAGACCGCAGAAGAGTCCACTGAGAGGGTGGAAGAGAGTTTTAAAACAATATAATAGGCCTTCATTATGACATTTGGCTAAACCGTGTATCTTGAAATATGTGCCAAATTTTTAAAAGCTGTATCTCCGAAACTGTTGGACCCACAATAACCGTTCAATCAGTTTTAAATGAATATGATGAATTTGCCATTTAAATAAAAAGTCCGTAGGTATACCATTTTCACATACACGGTTCGGTGACACTTAATTTCATACAGTTTATTAAAATAAAAATATAGGTAGGTAACATACAATTGACAATCCACCGCTGTGCGGTTCTCCAGAAATTTTTTGCCTCGCACAACCAATCTCTGGAACAAATTGTCGCCTGTGGTATTTCCGAACCGATGCGACCTTCAAACTTTCAAGAAAAGAGCGTACTCCTATCTCAAAGGCCGGCAACGCACTTGTGACTCGGAGTTGCAGGTGTCATTGGGCGACGGTAGTCACTTACCATCAGGTGACCCGTCTGCTCATTTACCCCCTATAATATAAAAAAAATAATACAAGAAATGCCAAAAGATACTAACTACTTACTTTTTATTTCACATAAAAATTTCTTCAAAACTCACTAATATGTAGATGAAAAATCTAAGGAAAATTCTATACACTTTCGACTGATTGACAATGAAAAATACTAAGCATTTTTGATTGACTTACAATTTGTCATAATTACTTTGATATGATAATTGTTCATATAGCATCAATTGTCATAGTAACATTTATGAAATTTTACTGAGCCTTTACTGAGTTTAGTTTCATGTAGCTTAAGTTTAGGATACAAAGAATACAGCATACATATGTCAGTATACTCAGTATTGAACTAGGTAAAACACAATGTTCTGTCATGAGTGCACACAGAGGCTACTTCAAAAGCAAGTACCAGAAAGTAATTTTCTTATTTTATTGGGGACAATAAACAAGTTGTACAGTGTAACAGTATAAATAATAACATAGTAATTGATGCACAACCAACTTAATTATCCATGTTATACAAACAAAGTATTGAAAACACTAGTGGTTTTACTGTGCATGTCTTATTCGAGATTGGTATCTAAATGTAGGAGTGGACAATGCAAAAACGCCAATGTATTCGAAATCGAAATGTCATGTCTGCATTGTAGTGTTGTTTTCCTAGTTTTATTCTTATTTATTTTTGTAATAGTACGTGGACTAGTTATAATAACTTATGAGGAGTAGTTGGAATAGTTATAATTTTTTATCCATATATATTTTTTTTACAGCTTGCTACGCTAAGGTTTAGGTGTATAATTTGTATCCATGCGAAGCCGGGGCGGGTTGCTAGTAAGTACTATTAGCAAGATAAAAAGTTATCTGTTTGTCAATATTTTACAACTACACAGATTTATGATGAATTTAAATGTTTGGAAAATGAAAGATAATAATACTTTATCAATATTATAATGATGAATAAATTATCATACACCATAATAATAAACTGAGACATTTCACATCACTTCACACAGGCCATCTGATCCCAAACTATGCAGTGCCTGTACCATGGCAACCATACAGCTGATAAACATTATGTTAACAAACTTATATGTTACAAACATTGTTTCATTAAATGCGCTAATCTCAGGAAACTTTGGTTCGAATTGAAAAAATCTTTTAGTGTTGGATAGCCTATTTATCGAGGACTATTACACAACAAATGATCATACCTCACCATCATCATCGTGTTGGAATCAAACCCAAGACCTCTGGCTCAGCAGTCAGAGTCAAAAACCACTAGACCAACAGGCTAAAGTAATAATAAAAAATTGAACAATACTATTGTCTTATGCACTTGCTACTTTATACAATGGACGGCTTTATAGAGTTCTGGTGACAATACTCACTGCAGAATCATAACACAAGGTTGACTGTGGCTTTGTGAACAAACATAACTTTTATACAACATAATTTTGATAGGTATACTACACGCATATAGGTTTTCAAAATTTTACACTTATGGGTAGTCTCATGGCTCTAATTTGACCAAATTCTCTCAAGCTCTGCCATTTTTATAACTTACAGCAATATACAACTATTGTAAAGTACTTGTTATTATATTTCTGATTATATGATTTATCAGAGTATTCTTACAATACTGACGTGGCAAACAAGTCGATAATATTAAGTGATGAATGGTAGCTATGAACACTCTTCAACCTAAGATGCTTTTTTAGGCATAGATGCGTTACCCGCATTCTATATTGGAACATAAAAGTGAGGTAATTGCCCGGCTTTCAATTGGTCGCGTTCTACCCAGTATCGCGGCTATACGTAATTTAAAAATATACCCAAAACTTTGAATCTACTGCGGAAAACATGCCTAGTATACAGAGGGTGCACAAATTAAACAGCTACTATTTCAAGCATAAGTAAATACTTTATTGTATTTATTAACACAGATAATGTTTTGATTTAATGGTGGCTCGCACCATGTTAGAGGAAGATGGGGTAATTGGCAACCGGACAAATATTCATCAAGTATTAAGTGGAACATCGTGCATTTATAAAAGTTATGAAAGGCATATATTTACATAATAAATCAATTTAAGTATGCAAAACAATCTCTAAATTCTTGATTTCCACATTAACATTACATCACGTAATTCTAGGGCCGACTATGTTATCTATAGGTACAGAAATAAAAGTCAAGATAGTACTAAAGTACGTTGCTTTATCAATAACATTAGTTTAAGCATGTGTGAAGTAGTGAGCTATAGTGATGTTTCAACGCGGCGGTATGATTATATGACAGCGGTATATAACATAATTATATGACTTTGTTTATGAGAAGGTACCTACTCTCCTGAGAAACAGATTAAGTATGTTTAACAGATTGAAAAATAAATATAGTCACAGCTACAAATAAATTTGAACAAATATTGTTTGTTTAAAGCTATATGCAGTTTCGGTTTTGAATTATTTGAAATTTGAATGTATAATAATTGTTAAGAAATATATTTATATTTTTTTTATTTTAAGATTGATTATGTATTTTATTTATCATTTATTTACCTAGCTTAAGCAAATAAAATTAAGTGTTCTAATTTTGCCCCACATTCCTCTGATTGACGGTCATAATCGCTTTGACCAATGAGCATGCATTACCGTTTACTGCATAGCTAAAGCTGTTTATCTCTGTCTAACAACCGGTAAGTCGTACGCACTGAAAGAGCTACATAATAATATGTATTACTAAACACTTTTAGTAAAGTTTTGCCAGTGTGTGATTAAGTTATGTTCGTGTATGGCGTGTTTATAGTTAATATGTCATTGCTTAAAACCGGTTTAAAAAAAACTACTTTAATAATGCAATTTAACTACCATTATCTTTGGAACGGAGATTCTCAATTATTGCAACTTCATTGTGAGCAGAAATTTTTTACTTACTATGAATGCTTATACTCGTTTAACAATTAAAATTTTATTTAGTTTACAATAGTCTAACTTCTGTAATATATGTTTCACTAATAGTCATAATTATAATCCAAACATTTACAGATGCTTACCATGGGTCTTTCGTGCAAGTGTTCTGTCGGCAAAGGAGTTGCCACCTGTGAACTCATCTTACAAATTGGACACAACATGGTTTATGGTTTATATTTACTTAAAAATTTATCAAATTAACAATTACAATCATCATACTTAAAATTTTGAAAAAGTAAAAACATGCAGATGTCGCCCGATATTCTGACAATGTTATGACAGCATTTTTTTAAATGTCATGTCTTTCTCTAAGCCATTACCAGCCTTGCACAACCATAGAGGTATTATAGCTATAATACCTCTGTGGTTGTAATACATCCCGGCGAATTATAAGTAGAAACCGTCTATTTATGGTAAAATTTCCTTTATACAAAAGTTGGTACCATTTCTTAACAGTCGCTAAATAGTACTGTCTAATGATATTTTATTACTACATAATAATTTCTTAACAAACTATATTAAAAAAAAAGGATTTTTATGTCAATTTATAAGCTAATAGTGTTGTCGATAAACTGCAAGTATGGCTATCGATATTCACCGGTCGTTCATATTTTCTTTTGTAACATTTTATTAGGTGCAAGCAATTGGTGAAAACTGCCTGAAAAAAGATTTAGATAGAGAAACCCCACACGTAATAATGTTTATGGTAGTCATTTCGCTTAAAATGGTTTTAAAAAAGGACTCCGTTAAAAGAATTTTATTGCTATTCCAACCTTTCTCTAAAAAGCAGACTATGGTTAATTTCACAAACATCAAGGTGTTTGGCGCGTATTATTTAAGGGTACGTCCATTAATTACGTGTACGGCTTTAAAGGGGGAGAGGGACGATACAAATATCAGCAAACCACATATCACATAGTAATTACTCACACGAAACTGTAAAAGTCACTCTTGAGACCAGGGGCGTAGCTACCGCCGTATCAATGATACGGGGCCCCCGGGCTACAGAGGCCCCTAACGTGTGTAAGCAAAAATTTGTAAATTGTTATCCACAATGTCACTTAATCTCGTGCTTCCAGGGAAAAATATATATAAAAAACCTTTCATACGTGCCTATAGAGTTTTCACTTCAGAAATGACAAAAGTCAAAAAAAGCAAGCTCTTTTTTTCCCGGGGTTAAAAGCGTGCGCCCAAAAGTTGGCAACATCCTACATCGGTTATTGCAAGATTCCCCCGTTTGAGCAATTTGTTTCTTTTGTGAGAAATCTTTACCCTTCATTTGGGCCCCCCAACAAATTTTGATACAGGGCCCCTCCAAGACACGCTACGCCACTGCTTGAGACCCCTCATCCCTGTGGACTTTTCTTTTTTATATCTACTTTTTTTATTTAAAAGCATCCGAGACTTTAACCATTACACTTTCGCCTGTCAGTGTTCACTAGTCTTAAATAAAACTAATTGAGCAATTTACGTATTTTTTTTAATAAATCCAACGCAATCAAGCAGACTACTTCTTTACAAAAAAAAATGCAGTTTAAAAAATCTCACGTGAGATTTGTTGGGTAGAAGGGGGGAGGCAGGAGGAAGTCGAGCTAAATGAAATGTTTATTTTCTTCCACAAAGGTTACATCAATTCAATTATATTATACAACAATAATATTTTCAACAATTGTTTCCATTGTGAGAGACTGGTGTCTGTAGTAGGAAGACCTATGTTACAGATCACCAGGCTCCCTCTTGGACCAAGTAGGGCGCATAACTTGTCAGAAATACAACTAAAAGCAGTTACTTACTAAATCTAAAAACCTAAAATAGAATTATATTATGTACACATCCGACATCTCATCAAAGACGAAAGAAGGTCGAAAATTATATTTCACTTCACGTAACAAATGAACGCCCCCTAATAATTTTCGAAGTTGGAAAGCTGAGTTTCGCGCACCTAGTATTTTAAGTATAATTCCTCGTTATGGGCAGGATACAAAAGTTGCAACGAGTGCATTTTACAGAAATTTGAACAATTATCACTACGTCAATTACCATCTTATTGGAAAAATCGCCATTCCTTTTCGTTTTCTACAAGGTTCTGACGTTCGCTCAATAGCGATCGCTACGTACCGAAAGCGTATGTTTGTAAAAAGTGTCACTTGTCTACCATTTCAAAGTTCTTTACGCTTAGTCACGTGATATTTCTTTGACTTATGTCAATCCCATACACTTAGATTATATATAGGTCCAGATACCGTGACTAGTACAAAAGTCACCGTTTACTTTGAAGCCACTTTTTGGTGCTGTGTGAGTGAACCCCGCCCATCGCGAGTGTCTACGTACAATGTTTATGCTTGTGTGCATTGACGGTTTTACTACCAGTGCATAGAGGTTACCCCAAAATCCAGGGACTTTTTTATTAAACATATTTTTTTTTTTTTTTGTAAGTAATATTAAATAAATACATTTTGAATGTATTTAAATCAGTTACAAATATTCGTTTATTTCATTTTTTCGTTTTTTCATTTAATTCGTTTAGTTAAAAAGACAAATGTAAAATAAAACTACGTAGTAAGAACTATTTATTTATCACAATATTTTTTGGTTTGTTTTCAAGACATTTTTTTTAGAGTTTCCTCCTTAAGAATAGATTTTCATATAATGCCGTAAGAAAAAAAAAATGAGAATAAGAGTAATTTTTTTTATGGTAAATGTAACATAAAAGCTCTTTTGAGTAATAAAATTAAATGCAACTTTATTCACAGGAACAGAGTAACAAAAGGTATTTTGACAAAATAAAGTAAATGTTTTGCCTTGTTTTGTAGGACTTGGATATATATATATATTTTTATAAAGTATCAAGAAACTAGCAAAATTTTACAAGTCCTAAGTGCTCTATAGATGTGTTCGTTAGGAGTAGTAATAATAAGTTATAATACAAGTACAATCCCACAGCTAAAGTATCGTTTGACGGACACATTGAACTCCGGGTGCTAGAGTTTAGAAATTAAGAATATTTGAAGGATTCCAGTTTCGCGAACATTAACGTTAAGCATATTTCTCATCTTTCTATAAATAACAAGTTTGGCAAAGAAAAATATATATACTGCTAGAATGCGTTATGGGTAAATGAAATTCACGTCCTGGCAACATCTCTAGTAATGGCGTCGTAATTTTATTAATTTGAAATTTTGTTCTATTGTTTATAAATACATTAGGAAATAGAATACTTACATATGAAATGTGATGTTCGGACACTTAAGATTTTTTTTTGTATAATTTTTACAGAATGTGACAGCACAAACAGGCATTTTTAAATATTATAAGTAGCGACTCGAGACGTACTTCAGCGGCGAACGTTCGCTCGCGTGTGACGAGTGAGACGCTTATATTTATATTAGACGCTTGTATTTTTTGGCTTCAGTTTTGAGGCACGGATTAGGCATCTGGACCTATATATAATCTAAGCCCATACATTTACTTTTCCATTCTACTGTCGTTATAGAAAATAAAGAGCCATTTGTCTAGGCCTGCTGATTATACATCGATTGATGTTCCTTTGCACTTAGCGGTATGAAAATTAAAAAAAATACGATGACGGTTCTTTGTCAGAAACATAGCAAACTAAAAACTACCTATTTTGTTGCAAAACCAAAAGACTGTTCAAATTTATTATAATTATAGGCTTTGCAATCATATTTTAAAACCGTGCTCCGAGAGCTATTCGACATGATCTTTCTACAACCGCACCGCTCCTGGTAGGGCGTTTTATCTCTCTCATTCAATTAATAACAAACATAAAATACTAGCAATTTATGAAATAAAGATATTGCATTTCGGATTTAATTTTTGAAGTGAAAACTTCTTTAGCGGCCTTGTGCACTTTTTGGGATGGGTAAAAAAAATGTTAAACTCGCGTCAAGACAAGACAAGAAAATCGTAAGACGGAGCCCAGTTTCTTTTATTTAAAAAAATATAACATTTGAAATTCAGACGTTTATGAGCGGCCAGGAGCGCAGAACTTCCAGTGTATGTATACCCTATGTATACATTTAGATATGTTATTACTACTTATTACCTACTTTTTATATTTAACCTAATTATATATATATACAGATGTGTGTGTGTGTGTATGTATATGCAAATACATTGTAAAGTTATGTTTTTACTCCTGACGTGCAGTCCTACGGCTGACTGTTTTTTTTAGTTTTATTTACCTTTGCTACAAAAGTCATTGTACATTGTTTTAACGAAACGTCTAATGGTTATTTTATTCTGTTAATAACACTTTGTATGGTCTTTGTCTGAATTAAATGTTTTTATTAGAACATGTTTTTGTATTTTTAACCGACTTCAAAAAAGGAGGAGGTTCTCAACTCGTCGAATCTTTTTTTGTATGTATGTTCACCGATTACTCGAATACACCTGAACCAATTTGGAAAATACTTTTTTAATTTCGAAGGGTATACTTCCCAGGTAGTCCCATTTAAATTTTATCGAAATCAGTCGAGCGGTTTTTGTAAAATCAACAAATATCTAAAAATTGTATACATTGATGATATTTTCGTTTACTCCGAAACCTCGCTGCCTCATTGGAGCAGTGCGTTTAGTTGGCCTACCCATATTATATTTAAACAAAATGCATCTACTTTCCACTAAAAGCACATTAAAGTCAGTGATGCTTTTTTTAAAAGATAATTATTAAATAATCAATAATCACCAACCTCAGTCATGACCACGAGTAGCACGATTACAGAAAGAGAGAATTAATTTTTAATTTGTGATTATTATTAGATAATAGACAGATATATAAAATTGGTATAATTAACTATTATGTAAAGGGTTGTTAAAGGTTGGGAGCCTATGCGTTAAATAATTATGATCAAAAAAATATCATTAGTTCACTAGTAGTAGTAGTCCAGTAGCACTAGTAAAATAAAGCAAAACCTTTTGGCCTTCTCTGTATATATACTAATATTATAAAGCTGAAGAGTTTGTTTGGTTGAACATGCTAATCTCAGGAACTACTGGTTCGAATTAAAAAATCTTTTAGTGTTGGATAGCCCATTTATCGAGGAAGGCTATAGGCTATATAAGATCACGTTAAAACCAATAGGAGCAGAGCATCAATGAAATTTTTTACAAAAACGTTGCGCGGGTCAGCTATTATAATATGTGTGACTTATACTAAAATTGTACCTATTGCATTTTTTTTATATATATATATAAATTCTTATTTTAATAATTTGTGTAAAATTTTCTGATTGGAGACTTTCTTTTTTTGAATTTTCTAATTTTGTTTTGGTCGGTCTCCTCGGATTTTTTTCAGAATTCATGTTAGTTTTGTATTGTTCTTGGTTTTTAATCGGTGTACAATTTGAACCAACAACATCTTGAAGTGACTGAAAATCTTAAATTTGATTTTCACCCATTACAAGATGTAGGTTCAAAATTCTTTTACATGGATACACTATACATACGTATGTACACACATACAAGTGAAAAGTTGAATTGTGTTAGTAACAACTACGTTGAATGCCCCCAAAATCATTTAATTAATTTAGAAGATATTGTCATAAAAAGTAAAAAAGAAAGACATTGCAAAATATTTTAGATAGATATTAAAGGGTTTTTAGAGGTTTCAGGATAAAAACTTTTTTCCCAAAAGGGGAAAAGCATTGAAAATTTTGATCGCTCTACAGTGAACAACGTGTATGACAGAGCAATTGATTAGCAGGCTCAGGAGACTTAAAACCTGGTTAAAACTTAAAGCACTATGGGGAAAATAGCCTCAATGGTCTGGCTATGATCAGTGTGCAGGGAAAACTTATTAATGAAAACTTAAAATATTTTCATAATAAAATGGTTAACAAGTTTACAAAAAGGTCCCGAAAATTATGTTTTATGTAACTTAATCAAAAAATTACAAGATAATAATTATATATTATTATTATCTTGTAATTTTCAAAAATGTATGTATTGAAGTTGACGGATATAACAGTAGAGGACGACTAAAGAAAAATGAATGGACTACATGCAAGAGGATATGACTAGAAAGGAAGTAAGCAGGAAACTGATCAATGCTAAGAGTAATAAAACATATTGCGCCGACCCCAAATAAAATTAGGAAAAGGGTAGGCAGAGGACGCATTTTCAAAAATAAATCTAACCATTTGAAGCAATTTTGAATCAAATTCTTATTATTCTGTTCTATTAATAATTTATTTACAAGTTTTGTTTACAGTTAGAGCTCGTGGAGCTTTATACATTGGACCATTTTCATTACGATTGTCATAGAGGTAGAAATTATCAATAAGTGCAGGCCATCAGTGAAAACTATTCAGCCTTAAAATAAAACTAACATAAAAAAACGTTTTTCTCAAATTTGGGGTGTAAAGTTTTTATATTAAATTCTTAGTTCTTAACAACCCTATACAAAAATATTTTAAAGATTAAAAAAAAAAACAATTTTAGACAACTCTTTTACCATTTATATTTAAATTAACTTTTATCATATACTCGTATGGAGGCTAAATATAAAAACTCATTCTACTGTAATAAGTATGCTATCAATATTCAACGTGGATTTTATTTTAAGCTATGTGAAATTTAACTAGAGATTTTAAGGTAACCAATAATACCACATACTTTTACATTTTTAAAGTTTTATGGCTTGATTTCATCCATCCAGCTACTATTAGGAATCAACCTAGTAGAGCTATACACACACATCTATTTAAAATCTGCTTTTATATCTAATGCCTGTAGAATATTTAATATCCTTATAGAGTTTGGTTTTAATTTAACAACTTCTAAGCCTCTTATTTAGCAAGTAGTTCATATGTAAAATTGTAGGGTCATTTTTTTTTTTATTAGCAGGATATCTGTTGTACGACTGAATTAAAAGACTTCCTGTTACTTACTTAGTACAATTTAAAATAGTCTAAGAAAACAAGGCTATGAAATGTACATTATAGATAAAGTTTGAACGGTACAGAGCTTATTTTGAGGACTAAATATGATTATGCAACTTACCGGTCTCACATGAGTAGTGGATATATTGCATTTCGCAGTACGACCGTCTAAGCCAGCTAAACATCGAACTTGCTTAGAAGTCTGAATTAAGGCGGAAGATATTTTAAATATCGACGTAGCCATGATGTCAGTATTTTTTTCGTTTATTTTTTATTTAATTCTGAATTTTCCTAAATCTAATAGTAGATGACTTTGACACGAAAAAGAAAAAGTGAGTAAAGAGTTACTAGCATAGAGGAAAGTAATATACAAAGATGTCACTAGCTTGAAACAATTGTCAATGGCATAACAGAATTTTTTTTTATTCCATAGATGTCAATCTTGTAGATGAAACATTTTATAACACAAAGGTAGTTTATTTTCTTTTAGTCTGGATGTATGTATTGTAAATACACATTTTATAAAAACTTAGTTACTAAATATCTAAAACTGTAGTTTGATTAAATAATATGTAGTTTTAGTTTTCCATTTTTGTATATATCCGAGAGTATTAAATGTTAAAGAAAAACTAAAAAAAGTAGATAATAGTAGGGGTACAGTATACATGGAAGCAGCAGCGTGGTGACCTCGCGACGGCCATAGGTGTCGGTAGCCTCTTGTTGGAGACCACAATTATCTTCATGGTCCAGTGTAAGAGTGTGTACAATTCTCAAGCCTCGTTTTGAAGTAAGATATGCCAAGGATGCGGCATTCCATTCAAGGGTGAGAACTAGTACTCTCCCGTTCCTTAAAATACACACCAGGCGCAGGAGATAGCAAGTTGAATGCCGGCCTCAATTAGGGCTTGCCTTTGGGTGATAGACAGCGTTATCCAGCACCCTAGCAGAAGTTCCATGATATTAATTAGCGATATTTCATGTTAATTTGTCTTGACTATAAGGTTCTAGAACCGTGCTAAACACACCACTAGGTGGTATAAGTCGTGACAGTCAGTACAATATTGACGTGACCCCACTCCTAACACTAGTACTTAGCTTAGTTGAAGGGGTTACCTGCTTACTACAAGCGGTTACTAGTAATGTTCGGACCTAGATAATCTCCATATAAAAAATAATTATAAATTTGTTACTCTAGTAAGTAACTTGTCTCAATAAACTTTCTTTTCATGAAAGCCAGAATCCTTAATCGAGTGTTAAACCACCAGGCCAGTCATATGTATTGACATATGACTGGCCTGGTGGTCTAGTAGTTACTGATTCTGACTTCTGAGCCAGAGGTCGTGGGTTCGATTCCCACCCAAGTTAAATAATTGTCTGATGATTGCTTATGATCATTTGTTCTGTGTCTAGGTGTAATTTATCTATACCTACTATGTGTGTATTTAGAAATATATAAAAATGTTTATCAGCAGTCTGGTTACCATAATACAGGCTCGGCCTAGTTTGGAATCAGACGGCCGTGAGATGTATCATAAAAACCGTTTATAATTTATTGAGAACTTGTATTTAATTAGCATTTGGTGATCAAATAATGTAAATGTGGAGGAACGGGTGTTATGTCCCTCCAACACAAAGGGAGGATCCTCCGACCAGGTGAGGTGCTCATGGCTGGCGGGCCGCGGCCCAATGGTCGATGTTGGGAAGTTGTATATATACTAATCGGCGCGAGAACTCTCATAGCGTGATGCAGGATTAGTAGTAACTCCGTCGTTCAGCTCGTCTTCACTAGATGATGTTGGAGTATGTTTTTACTGTATGTGGAAGTTGCCACATCATTCCCCTCCAAGACCGGGGGTCGACATCTTGATGAGTCAGCTGTCTATGCTCTATTAAGGAGCGTGGCAAGGCCAGTAGTGAGTAAAATCAGAAAATCGACATGTTTGACGCATCGGAGTCGCAATACGATGCATTAATTTTGTCGGACAGGTAAACCCAACCGTGAAGAATAAATGAGTGATTCACCAAATGTCAGCTTGTAGGAAATAAAAAAATACTCTCGAAATTACGACATACTGCGCCTGTCGGACGCTTCAATTGAAGCGATTTTGTCAGCAAAGTTTGTTTTTATTTCAACTGTCATAATCTTACGATTAAAATGATAATCAAGTGGTAGGCGATTAGAAAAGGTATCCTCGCTAAACTGACACGTCTGAAGGCTGGGGTTGTGAATACGCTGCATATCAAGAAGTTTCACAATAATAAAAGTTGTCCGACTCATCAAGATGAACGCATCTGCAAACTATCAACTTGTAGCCACTCTAACGTCCTCTAACGTATTTAATTTTTTTTTTAATCAATGGTGTTATATAATATGTCCCATGGATAGGAAATAAAAGTACTTTAGAATTGTTTTTTTTTGTACTTCATATCTTAATTGGTTTTAGAAAAAAATTACGTAAGAAAAAAGCACGACAAGTGAAAAGTGTCAAGTTTTAAAAGATAAAGATCAAGGAGTTTATTGCTACACATAATTATATACAACCTAATTAATTTCAACACTCCTCCTCAGTAAATACCTTGGATATAACATTATACAAAACCAAGGCTTTCAAGGCATTTCACAAATTTTGCTCTTGGCAGCGCTTTTGCAAGGACGTCTGCTGGCATGTCTTCTGTCTTCATGTATGCTAGTTCTATTAATCCTTTCTCAGTCACTTCTCGAATATAATGCTGCTTGAAATCTATGTGTTTTGATTTCGAGCTGATAATAAGATTAGTTGCTAATTTCTGCACTACTTGGTTGTTATTATAGATAGTAACTCTGTCTTGTTATTTTTCCATCCGGTCCAGTTTTTTCTTTTAAAACCAGCTTGCATGTAACAGTATTATAACTATTTTGTTTTCTACATGCTTCCAGGTATCATTTTTGAGGTGCGCTTTTATTTCATCTCTTATAGTTTTTTTTTGCCAGGTTTCATTGGGTTTTACACCATCTTCGCAGAAGTTGCTTAGTTCATAGTCTTTCATCCATACTGGTAGTTTCTTTTCTCTTACAGGAGGTCTTGGTTCTGGAACATTTTCGGTTATTTTCTTCAGCTTCAAAGGTGTTTTCTTGTGTTTCAGGTCCTGTTTCTTCCATGGAGTCATAGAAGTCATCATCATCTTCAGGGTTCACCCCTAGCTGAAAATAAAATTCCTGAAAAGGAAGACTCTTTTCTTCCTGGTTTTCATTTTGTTTGTTATCTTCATCACGCATCTTATTTATAAATCTCACATCGTGGCTTACAATCAGTTTATGTTGTATCCAAATTCTGTAACCTTTTGTACATTCGGAGTGGCCAACGAATATGCCTTTTTCGGCTCTTTCTGAAAATGTTTGTTTTCTTGTTTTATTCAGAACAAATGCCTGCATTCCAAACTGCTGGAAATGTCTCACTGATGGTGTGTAGCCAATCCATTTTTCAAAAGGTGTTTTTCCTGTTGCTCTGGTAGGTATTCTGTTGTTTACATAATTAGCAGTATGTATGGCTTCGGCCCAAAACTTTTCAGGTAGATGAGATTTAATTAGCATGTAACGGGCTTTTTCTAAAAGGGTTCTGTTCTACCTTTTAGACAATCCATTGTGCTGTGAAGTGTAAGGTGCTGATAATCTCCTGGCTATACCGTGTGTCTTTAGGTATGTATCAAATTCTTTATTACAGTATTCCTTTCCGTTGTCTGTTTGTAATATTTTCAATTGCTGTCCTGTGAATCTTTCCATTTCTGTTTGATATTCTATAAAATATTTTAGTGATTCATTTTTGTTTTTCAGGAAACATACTCTATAGAATACTACTAAATATACTCTACCCTCGGCTGTACTGGTCCGAGCCTTTCTTTGGCTCGGGTCTCTTCACGGTGATCACTGGGAAAAGGTAAATTTGTCAGTTTTTCTTTTACACAAGTTTCAACTTAATCCTTTTACCATTTCATTTTTCAATGTTAGCTTTCTTGTGCCATTGGTCAATTTCGCTTGCATGTACTGTTTTTTATTTCCCTGGTACTTACGGTTTCTGTCTTTTTGATTAAATGTGACTTGTCAGTTATATCTTTTGGCATAGTAGGTTTCATCTGCGGTGTCAATGTCTCATCTCTAGCTTCACTTTCCTCGATTATTTCAATTTTAAGCCCATCGAGCGATGGGAGTTTTTCTCTAGTCTCTATAGCTACTCTGAAGTTTTCAAAGTTTTCAGGGAGACTGTAAAGCATCATTATCGTGAGAAGATCGATATTTATTTCTATTTAAATGTCTCGGACCTGATGGTAAGCGACTTACGCCGCCCATGGGCACCTACAACTCAAGAGTCACAAGTGCGTTGCCGGCCTTTAAGGTGGGGAAGTCGGGGGAGAGGGAGAGTACTGGTAGGGGAAGAAGAGGGGGAGAGGGAAGGGTTAGGGCCTCCGGTAACCTCACTCAGTCAGCGAAAAGCAATGCAATCATTGCTTGCTTCGCTGCCGGTTTACTGTAAGGCCGTGGTATCACTCCGGTCGAGCCAGCCCATACGTGCCGAAGCATGGCTCTCCCACAGTTAATGTGATCCCTTACGTTTTCGGCAACTTTTAGCTTAAGGTGAAGCAATTTCTTGAGAAGAGTCACTTTCCGGGCCGGTCCTCGGCTGCCATAAGCGTTTTTCAACATTTTCCACACATCTTTAGACGTTTTGCACGATTTTACGAGCTTTAGTTCACTCGCTGAAATTATCAAAATCAACTCCGCTTTTGCAAGAGAATCTTTCTTTGGATCATCTATTCCACTTACACACTCAAATAGTCCTCCTTTGGTGAGCACAGTTTCGGCTCGAACCGTCCATGTATCGAAGGTCATCTTCGTTAGAGGTTCGATATGAACATAGAACTTTGATGTAGCCATTTTTAAGATTTTATATAATATTTTATAAAAGATAAAGACCAAGGAGTTTATTGCTACACATAATTTTATACAACCTAACTTATTTCAACAATATCTAATAGATAGTGCCTGTAGAATATTTAATATCCTTAAAGAGTTTGGTTTTAATTTAATAACATCTAAGCGTTTTATTCCGCAAGTATTTCATATATGTATAAAATTGTAGGGTCATTTTTTTTTAGTTCGCAGGATATCTATTGTACGACTGACTAATGCCGCGTTCCAATAAACAGAAAACAATTCGTTTTGCTTACGGACGGTAAAATTTTCATTGAAAATTCAACGAAATTTCTGTTAAGTACTTAGGAGTTGTCCATTAATTACGTGATGTTTTTAGCAACTTTTTAACGCCCCTGGTGATGCGTGGTAAGGTTTTAGACTAACCCCAGTCCCCCTAGCCAAAATCACGTTCATTTTTTTACTTCAAAATACATTCGAAATTTTCAAAATATTATCTTTAAATGCAGATATAATCGCACCAAAAAATAAATACATATGATATCTCACTACACCTCCCTGCCCCCTTTTGAACCTGATGTGATTAATGGACAATCCCTTAGTACAATTAAAAATAGTCTAAGAAAACAAGGCTATGAAATATACATTATAGATAAAGTTTGTACGCTACAGAGCTTATTTTGAGGACTAAATATGATTATGCAACTTACCGGTCTCACATGAGTAGTGGATATATTGCATTTCGCAGTACGACCGTCTAAGCCAGCTAAACATCGAACTTGCTTAGAAGTCTGAATTAAGGCGGAAGATATTTTAAACATCGACGTAGCCATGATGTCAATATTTTTTTCCGTTTAATTTTTATCTTTTGATTCTGAATTTTACTAAATCTAAAAGCAGATAACTTTGACACGTGAAAAAAAAAGTGAAGTAAAGAGTTACTAGCATAGAGGAAAGTAATGTAGTGGGATGTAACCAGCTTGAAACAATTGTCAATGGCTTCAGAGATTTTTTTTATTTCATAGATGTCAGTCTTGTAGATGAAACATTTTAAAATACAAAGGTAATTTTATTTTCTTTTAGTCTAGGTGTATGTATTTATGTAAATACACATTTTTATAAAAACATAGTTACTAAATATCCAAGACTGTAGTTTGATTAAATAATATGAAGTTTTAGTTTTTCCATTTTTTTCATAAATATCCGAGAGTATTAAATGTTAAAGAAAAACAAAAAAACAAAGTAGATAATAGTAGGGGTACAGTATGCGTGGATGCAGCAAGGTGCTGATCTCACGACGGCTATATGTGTGGGTAGCCTCTCGTTGAAGACCATGATTATGTTCATGATCCATTGCAAGGGTGTGTACCATTCACGCCTCGTTTTGAAGCAAGGTATGCCAAGGATGCGGCATTCCATTCACGGGTGAGAGCTGGTACTCTTCCGTTTTCAAAATGCACACCAGGCACCAAAGAGAGTAAGATGATTTCTGGCCTTCATAAGGGCTTGGCTGAGGGTGACGGGCAGCGTTATCCGGCACCCCAGCAGAAGTTCCATGACATTCATTAGCGATTTTCCATGTTCATTAGATTTTCTGACTGTATATAAAGGGCTAAAACCCTACCAAACACACCACCGTTGGGTTTAATTCGTGATAGTCTTTACACTACGAACGTAACGCATCTCCTAACAACACTAACACTTAACTTAGTTGAAGGGGTCACTAACTTACTATTACAAGCGGTTACTAGTAATGTTCGGACCTAGATAATCTCCATATAAATAATAATCACTACATATATTAAAACAAAGTCCCCCGCCGCGTCTGTCTGAATGTCTCCTCACGATAAACTAAAAAACTACTGAACGGATTTTCATGCAGTTTTACCAATAGACAGAGTGATTCATGAGGAAGGTTTAGGTGTATAATTTGTTAAGGTTTTGTTAATAATGTCTGAAATATGACGATGATTGTTGAAGATGTAAAAAAAATCAATATGATATGCTCTGCTACCCGTGCGAAGCCAGACGGGTTGCTAGTTATAAATATGTTACCCTAGTAAGTAACTTGTCTAAGCAAACTCCATTTTCATAAGAGCCAGAATCCTCAATCAAGTATTTAAATTGTGTTAACAATACATATGACTGGCCTGGTGGTCTAGTGGTTACTAATCTTGACTGCTGAGTCTGGCTCAGCAGTCAGGATTAGTAACTACTAGACGGTCGTGGGTTCGATTCCCACCTAGGTTAAATAATTGTATGATGATTGCATTATGATCATTTGTTGTGTACCTGGGTGTAATTTATATTTATCTACTATGTGTATATTTAGAAATATATAAAAATATTTATCAACAGTCTAGTTATCATAGTACAGGCTCTGCCTAGTTTGGGATCAGACGGCCGTAAGTGATTTAATATACTTACATTTTTTTATGAATTTCAACTCAGGGTAGTCAATAATTATTAAGTTTTATTTAAATACATGACTATTTTAATATTTTGTCAATATTGTGCAATGCAGCATTGTAACAAATACATCAATATAAAATATTCGGAACGCATCGAAACTATTCTACAGCAGAGCCTCTAGTGGCAAAAAAGTGTACTAAAGTCATGAATCGGCTATGTTCGGCACTTTCCGGGTCAGTCACGCCTAGACTCGTTCGAAAAGCGAAACTAAAATCATTCCACGGCGATGTACGAAGACTGATGCTCTTGTCGTGGACTCCTTGTGCAAACGTGCTATTTTACTCATTGTAACGGGCTTTGATATCCGACAGAGATATTTTTATAAGTATAATGTGATTACAACTGCTTGTGGTGATTGTGTTCCATTACGAATAAGTGAAAATTATACAAAGAATATTGTGTGTGGTGCAATAGTGTTCACGGCAGTTCACTTATTCTGGATTCCTAAGGATTGTTGTTACCAGCAAAGAGATTATCTGTACTAAGGTAAGCTTCAATTATCCGTGGTGCAACGTTGTATTCGAGGAGAAGGAACGCGTGGCGTTTATTGGAATGGCTTCCGTTTATCGACTCGCGTGCGCGGTAATGGCTGACTTTCTTTTCTTTAAAGAAGGGATTTTGTACATATAATAATAAAAAAGGGGACGCATATAAATAAAACTGTGAAGTCTGTGGAGTAGATCTGCATTTTCAAATTAAAAATTCGTGTTTGTGGTAGATTTTATCGAGTGGGTGGAGGCAGGGAATGTAATCAAAATGTTGCGGCATAGCATGCCTGGTAGACCGGTCGGACGTTGCTCGTGCAGCGTAGCGTATGTCTATTCGATTCTATGAATTCGTGTTGAACTATACTAATATTTAAAATCCTCAACTCCAACTTCATAAATTGAAAGCATCAACATAGTGTTTTATTTGCAAAACACTTTTAGCTACTTGTGTCGATATTTATTTTGCATTGAATGTATTTAGGTGGGCAAAATCATTCTAACCTCGCTCTAGAAGCGTTTTTTCAGACTGGAATATTCAGCTGTAGGACATTATTTTAAACGATTGTATTGTCGTAGTTTTCAGTTCAATTTGCAGGTAAACAAGTCGTACAATACGAATTAAAATTAATTTCTTTTAATAGGGTTTATTTTCCATACCCTTTATTCATTAACTATAATAGACTATTAGAATTAATTGCATAAGTCGTACAATTAAAAAAAAAATTGTAATGTAAAAATTTAATATTAAAAAATATACCTAGTTTTTACTGTATGAATAATTTGACGCACACTTGTACATTTTCTGCATTAATCGAAGAAAATGGTTTCAAACAGCTGGCTAGCAGAGTATATTTGGTAGCTTAAATTATTTGAGTAACTCATTACTAGCTTTGAAAAATGACGAGTAAATACGTATTTTTTTATTAAAACAAGTTCCATATTTCTTATAATCTAATACTACATATTGCTAGTGATACTTACATTATTATTTAGGGTCCTAAAAATCAGGTACCTGTTTTATTTTTGGTACCTAAATTGTGCATCACGCAACTAACATAATAAAGGTAATACTAAAATAGAATACCTTTTATTGAGGTACCTATTTCGTGTGTTATTTTTCCATTCAGTTAATAGATCCATAAATCCATAAAGTTAACAATAATTAAAAAGGCTAGAAATAACTGCAAAGTACAAATTATTCATTTTGAATAGCTGTTTACTTCCGCCTTTGATGCGATAAGATTAGTTTAGTGCTCTTTGGAAATATCAGTAAATTACTCTATTACGTAATTATCTTGTTTTTTTTTACCATTTTGTAAACCATTTCGTCAGCATCTCTTGATCTATGAAAGGACCTTCGAGGATTTAGCATTCTTCAAATAAGTTTAATCTTGAGAATTTGATGTAAACAATTAGGTCTGAAAAGCTGATATTTACACAATCTCATTAATTATCCAACGTTAAAACTGCAAAAGAAAGAAAGGTCTTTCAAATAAAATTAAATAGGTTACAATTTTATCCTATCTATATCCCTTGTTCATGAAGTAGAGTAGGTCACATAAGATATTATGATACTGGGACGAAAACCCATTGGATGACGTAGGCCCAATGTGAGGGCAATAATATGTAATTTGGACAAGACATCTGAAGTAAATTGACGACATGCAGCGCTTTTTGCAGTAAATGGACAATTTCTTTATATTTCCTAAATAGACTAGACCTAGTAACACAACCACAAGGCTCTCTTTTACGAATCGTACTTAAAAAATATAAATCGAGGTGGAAGATACATCAGAGTAGTTGCTAGTTATGAAACCATCTTACATTAGGTAACATTTATTTGATAATTCGTAAAGAACAATGGAGAGACTTGTTTTTTGTTTGTATGTTATTCTTATGTTTATTTTGGTATGGTGAAATTGAATAAGAAGCATAGTACGTATAATGTTGATTATATATCTTTTTTCTTCTCTATGTGATACGGTACCGATATTTAAATACGATATATTTAGTACATTATAGACAGTAGGCTACATTATTCGAAAGAGAGACTATAATCAGACATACCTTAAACCTGTCCATCTAGAAGACAGCATCAGAGTTACCACTGTATAAAGTTTTTAAATTCGCGTCACATTTTAGGGTTAAAATAACGGCCCATAAAACGTCGCTCAAACTGAGCCCAAACGGGCTTTAAACAAGACGTTTGTTGTTTCAGGTCTCAACTACGAACGAGCTTGCACCCCTGTTACCGCACTATGAGAGTGCGCTTTACGTGCTTATGATCTCAATATAGAACAAATACACTCTTGAAGCCCGCATCGTACAACACAATGGTATTTCTGTAAGTATACATGACTCGGTTTTTCTATTTCTCGATGTTTTTCGTTCCTCTGATTTTTTCTTTTCATTATTTTATCGTTACGCCTACCACGTTCACTCCCTCGTTGCGAACAGCATGCCAAATTATTATTTTAGTTACTCCCCTTTATGATGATGCTGAGGCTTTCGTCGGCGTGTGACTTGTATCAGTGCACTGACCGCGTCGGGGTCGCCCGCGCTATCCTGGTACTAACCTATTTTTAACCGTTTCATTGATTAGTCACCGGTATAATGACTAAGACGTGCTCGAGTAATTTTGTTTAAAATATAATGCTTAAAATCTTAGAAGTGTGTCAAAAAAAATGAACACTGTGAATACGTTTTGAATGAACTAAATTTAAATCTTATTTAAAAAAGAAATCATAATGCAAGCGAAAATAATTACTAAATGGATAGTTCATAATGTGTAACTTCAAGAAACTGCCAATCGATAATATGAAAATAGGTTGGTACCAATATCGTTTATTTGGGATCAGGGTCACCGCGCGTCCCCGCTGGTGTATTCG